>OZ025260.1:14350758-14384561 GCA_964019135.1 Arenicola marina | reverse complement strand
ATCACGGTCATCAGCATTCACGGAATTCCAATGGCATCCCCGACCCGCCCGCTGGCACAGGTAATGTGCCAAGGCGAGAGCGGCCGGGCCCACAACTAGGACTTGTTCCCATAAGTCACCGAATTCCATTGGCAATGTCAATATTTACCTGAGCCTTTTCATGCCATTGTCTAAATTTAGTAATGTCAATTGAGCATTTATTTAATTTATAAGTAGTTAAATACGAATATGAGAACGTGGCCAGCAACTGGCGTTTATTTCTATAAGTTACTAAATTAAAACAGTATTAAATGATTTTGATGCAGAAAGAATATGCAAATCAGAAACCTTTGCAAATTCGAAAACGACGACACAGTGGCATGCCTCCCCTGCAATTGCACAGGATCAAATGGGCGCATGCCTTCCATGTCAGAGCTCGCCACATGGATTGTTGTAGCAGGCGTGAGTGTCCAGGCGATTGGAGCAGTATTTTGAATGTTATTCACCAAAAATGCAATTTTCCATAATGGCGGAACAAAGTGGCCACGCAACTTAATTCAGGACACTCGTGCCTTATTTTAAATGTCATAGAATTAATCTTTGACCATAAAAATACAGGTGAAGACTCCAAAAGTGCCACATTCAGTAGGAAAATTCTGAAGATATCGGACAAAGTGCGATTTTCAGTAATGGCGGAACAAAATGGCCGCCACGGTCGACAGAGGCTGAATTCGCGATGGCTTCATGCCTAGGACTATTGCTGAGGGTGTTATTTGGCTGTGTGTCAAATTTCAAGCTTTTATGACAACATTTTATATTTGCTCACAAATCGCCTGGAGTTGTGAACTGCGTTGAAGCAATGGTTTCGCATAACATGACGGAACGACCAAAAATGTTCCTACCCACAATTCATTTTGTGGACAAATATTTCAATATGTTCTCCTTGCATATAAATTATTAAATCTGCAATCGGTTTCTCTTTACAACATGTTATGTCTACTGTAGCTCACTCGTCACCGCCTCGCCGTCTCTCCTTCAGCCGCATAACTGGCGTGAGGGTCAGTGGCCCCGTGATCCGTAAGTAGTTCCGGTCGGAAGGCCCGTGCCCCCGCAACGCCCCCAGCGGTCGTTTTATCCTTGTGTTGGCAATGCACCTCTGAAATCTCCATTACGAGATGCAAATTGTTAACCTTTTTTTCACTCCAGATTGTTAAACACTAAAGGGTCGGCGAGGTGAAAAAAAAACTGACACTATATCTTCAATTTTTCTTATGAAAAATGGCGGTAAAGATGTCTTGAGTTGCAAGATATACTGTGAACCATGTGACAAAATGCGTAACACCCACCAACTTATATTAAGGGGTGCAAGAGACTGCTCGCCCGCGCCATTTCTAAGATCAACCATATGTTACCTCACTCTCACATACCGGAGCATCAAAACAAAAACAAATAAAACAGACACGTTTTCATTTCATTACTTTTCATATTTCGATCAAGGGTCAAAGTCAGCATTGCCCCTGTCCGAAAGTCACACCGCCATATACAGCTATACACAGCCATACACAGCCATACACAGCCATACACAGCCATACACAGCCATACACAGCCATACACAGCCATACACAGCCATACACAGCCATACACAGCCATACACAGCCATACACAGCCATACACAGCCGTACACAGCCGTACACAGCCGTACACAGCCATACACAGCCATACACAGCCATACACAGCCATACACAGCCATACACAGCCATACACAGCCATACACAGCCATACACAGCCATACACAGCCATACACAGCCATACACAGCCATACACAGCCATACACAGCCATACACAGCCATACACAGCCATACACAGCCATACACAGCCATACACAGCCGTACACAGCCATACACAGCCATACACAGCCATACACAGCCATACACAGCCATACACAGCCATACACAGCCATACACAGCCATACACAGCCATACACAGCCATACACAGCCATACATTCATGCAACTTAAACACTTCAGGTTAAGTAGATCCACGGTCCCATAATCCGTGACTATTCAAGGTTTTAGGGGGTTTTGCATCAATTGGATGCCATATGACCGCTGCATTGTTTACTTCTGTCTAAATATTGAGTGCATCGTTAACTTAAAAAGTCTCTTCTTGGTTCATATCAACCTATAAATTATTTTAATATTTTTTGATGTAGAGTTGCCTTATGTCCAGGTCTTAGGATATTTAAAGTGGCCCTATACCGGGAGTCTGGCCTAAAGCTGTTCGCTGCGAAATATAGGAGAGTCTATACGCTATGAATCATCCAGCAGCCAAGTGAGTAAGTTAAGAGCGACGGACTTTTCAAAAGTATGGTTGCACCACATACGCCCATTTATTGCACTAAGCTAATTATAAATACATAATATGGAAAAAAAACTTCTTTGCCAATTATCAAATATCAATATGTACCAGAGAACGAGGAAAACAGAATCTCAGTGGCTTTAAATCAGCTCTTCTCACTGACTTATTGTCAGAATCAAATAACACGACATGATATGACTATGGTACGCACGTTCTGGCTACCAATCTCAAGAGGGCCTACTTTTTTACTCAGCAATGAACGCAAATCTCGTACGGAAATACCCACATCACTGCAACATAAAAGCTGCCAGGCCATCGTCTTGACCAGCCGGACGAATGTTAAGTATCGTACTGACTGGTCGTTTAGCAAGGCCACAGCTCTTAAGATGGCTACATATATACAGCTGCCCCCACCCCACACCACCACTCAGCTACCCCAAACACTCTACCCCAAACATCCACCCCCAACCCTCTACCCCAAACCTTCTACCCCCACCCTCTACTCCCAACCTTCTACCCCCACCCTCTACCCCAAACCTTCTACCCCCACCCTCTACCCCAAACCTTCTACCCCCACCCTCTACCCCCAACCTTCTACCCCCACCCTCTACCCCCAACCTTCTACCCCTAACCCTCTACCCCAAACATCCACCCCCAACCCTCTACTCCCAACCTTCTACCCCCACCCTCACTTCCTACTCCCACTCTGTTACCCTCTGCCACAATCCCTGAACCCAACCCCTGCCTCTACTCCTCTACCCCACCCTACCCCCACTCCCCTACCAGACCCATACTCCCACCTCATACCCTCTACCACACCCATACCCCCACTCCCCTACCAGACCCATACCCCCACCTCATACCCTCTACCACACCCATACACCCACTCCCCTACCAGACCCATACCCCCACCTCATACCCTCTACCACAACCCTCTACCCCCACCCCCACTTTCCTCCCCCCCGAACATAACCCCTGACCCCGACCCACCCCTTATCGTCACCCCATACCCTCACACCATACTATCCTACCACTATCCTATCCCACCACCCCCCCCCCTATACCCCCTGCACCACTCTCTAATCTTCCATGCCACACCCTATACCCCAGCCTGCACCACCCACCCCCCACTCCCCCCACCCAAATACAATTGCATCGCCAGCTTCCGATGCGTCAACTATATATTCTGGAGACCCTCAAAGTATGGCAGTTAGCGACATTGCGGGGTCCAGTTGGCCTGAAGCTCTCCTGCAGCTGGCGGCCAAATCAGAAAGGCTCTCTAGGGACATCTAAATGGATTGTTTTCCAATGCGCTTCTACAAGGAATATTGAACCCCAGAGAAACGGGAAATGAATATCCCCAGACAGACTAAATGCTGAGCTGTCCGTAGAAGGGAAAGTAGGGAGGGGGGAAGGGGAAGGAGGGGAGGGAGGGACACTGGAGAAGGAGGGAGGATGGGGAATATCCTGTAGGGGGATGTCAGTGGTGGAGTGGTAATGGTTGGAGGGAGGTGCTGGGTGCCTGGTATGCGTTGGTGGGTGGCAAGAGTTGGGGTAGGGGGGGTGAAGGTGAGATGGCAGGTCCCCTTCCCCAGCCCGTCATCCCCACCGCTAGAAGGCCCCACCGCCACCCCCGCCGCTAGAGGGCCCCAGCGCCACCGGTCTGCTACACTTGGCATCGTTACTATGCAGGACAGGGGGCAACCACATCATCAAGCGTCGTCCATCATCACACCTTCATGCTCCGCTGGGCATTCCCCCCTCCCCACCCCCACCCTCAACCCACCCCCAACCCCTTCACCGACCCCACTCTGGCACTTTGAACCCCCTCCCCACTCCCCCCGATTTGCTCCATGCTCACTTGCACCCCCCCCCCCCCCCCACACACACACGCGCCCGGGGAATTAAAATACCACCCAATTTTTGCACAAGTCCGATATATTGTACCCTCCCTCACTACCTACCTTCCCCTACACCCCTCCCCCACGATCCGCCGTCCCTCCCCCTTGATCCCCCCCCCCTCGATCCGCCCTCCCCCGATTCACCCCCCCCCCTCGATCCCCCCCCCCTCCGATCCCGACCCGTCGGAGGGTCGAGCCATCCTTCGATTGAGGTCCATGTTGTCTGCCGCGAGCGTCAAAGGCAGTAACGATGCCAGTACAATCGCCCTCCGGCCAAAGACGCTCCATCCCGCACCCCTCCCCTCCCACACCCACCCCCTCCCCCTCTCCTCCCCATTTGAAACTCCTGCCTCTCCCAACTGCTGGTCCATGGCTTCTGCCTCCTAGCTGCTGGCTGGTGGCTGTTGGCGCGATACCCATTACTTTATGGCAGCAGCCCGCAGATTTATGGAAGTCAAGATGGTTTTCACATGTCCCAGGGCGACCGCCTCAGCGACCAGACCCGCGCACCTGAAAGTAACACCAAATGGATCGGAACAAAGAGTGAACGGGAGACGGCCCACAATACTCATAACACCCCCAGCTTACCAGTCACTCCACCGCCAAGCCCAGAATCAACTAACAATTCGCACATTTCAACATGATTTTTCACTGCTGCAATATTACAATTGTTCACCTTTTCCGCCATAACGCTTGATATGATATTTAGACAGCCATGTTTGAACATGAGAATACTGTATTTAAATACGCTTCAATATCGATATCTCATGCGACGAGCTGAGATATGTGATACATTTCTCACGATTTTACATCATCTCTTCATATAATCTTTAGGCAGCAATCAGTGAACATGTGAACCCTGTATTTAGTATGCTCCAATGTCGGTATCACAACCGACGAGTTAATAAACTGACAACTGATGCATCACTCTAAAGATACGTTATTACGTCTGTCAATGATGAAAAACCACGTCTATGGGAGAATTCTAAAATGTTTTTTTACTCACGAATTAGCATCAAGGGCATCACTGTATGCAAACACGAATAACAGCAAGATACCATAACGCTACTGAAGCCACGATCAGTAGAATATAGAAAGTAATGTAGCATACACAAAATAGCAGTTAACCTATGTACCATCCACGTGCTATACCACCTACTTGTATTATATTTCTCTTTGTGAATAAACTATTATCAAAAACATAATTAAAAAATCACACTTACCATATTTCACTTATTTCATCATAACCCTTTATACGGTATTTAGGCAGAATGGCGATTGGCACCCTTAATTGTTTACTAGGCTCCAATGTTCATAAATTAATCGACAAGCTGAATGAACTTACAACTGATGGATTTCTCATTATATTTCAGTTTTTCCACCATCACCCTTCACATGGTATTCGGGCAACAACGAACGAGGATTAGTATCCGGCATTTAGTAGGAGGCTCGAATGTTGATATCTCAATCCCATTTTTGTTCCCAATACAGATGAAGACCTTCCCGAGGTAGAAGTGATCGATGCAATTGCAGCTGAATATATTCATTCACTTATTTTCCTTTTTTTTCTCCTCATATTTCGATCATCTTGGATGTGGGTTCCTTCCATATCTGCAGGAGGGACAGAAGGTTCGGCGGTATTTGCAATTCAAATCTTATCGCATAAAACAGCGGTTGTCGCTGTGTTGTATCAATGGGGGACTGGGGTACGCGGGGAGCTGGCCGGTAAATCTTTACTGGTGTGGCCCGGGACAGCTGACGCTGACAGGAGCGTGGCTGGCCACATCTCCGCAGTATACTAATTTTTCACCCTTGTTCATTACATCTTGTCTAGCCTGCCCAACCGGTCTGGATGTGTTTCTGTAACATGAAAAGTCCAGTATAGCACTCACAAACCGGGCGTTAACACCAACATTTCGTTGCTCTGAAAGATGACTAATGATTATGACGACGATTATGGTGATGAAGATGATGAAGGTGAGAGGTATGTACCGACGAACATATACCAAATGAATTGTTTCTCTTGCAGTGCAATGTTTGCGGTTGTCATACATGAATTAAAAAGATATACTACCAGGTTATAGTGATAGCAATCTTAAATTGACGCACTTGGTGACCCCATAAACCATTTGACACGTGTGTCGTGAACGTCTTAGTCATTTCGAAAGGTTTAGAATACATGAACAAGGTTTAGAATATGTGAACAAGGTTTAGAATATATGAACACATACATTGGAATAGACATCTCAAGGATGATGTGCTCACTATGCGAATATATCCATCCACGGCTTTAACCATAGGTCGATTTTTTATCATCATGCACACCATCTTCAGTTCAGAGCACTGCACTGGACATCTAGAAGAGCTTGAGAATTGTTAGCTTAAGGCAACAAGGATTTTGCTATCGGTGGATAAACTGATCGCCAATTGCTTGCTTTCTCTCAATGTAGACAGCAGTCTTGGGAAACGTACTTAAATCAAGATATTTTTCCTTCTGAATTGATATGATACATATGATGCATCTGTTACCTATATTATTCTGTGCCTTGTGATGGCAGCTTTTGTGTCGTCGGCTGTTGTGTCCTCGTCTCAGCGATATGATATGCCTTTTGACCTGTAGCCGTAACGCTTTTACCAGTAATGGGACGACAAGGAAGACCATGGTCCGTCAGCCATCCTTCTAACTCATGAATGGCAAATTATTGTACATAATTTCGCTTGTTGAGCGGCAGCAAGCGGTGGGGCTTTGTGCTCTTCTCACTTTAACCAGTACTGGGTAGCCCAGGGAAGACCATGGCCTGCAACCATCCTCCTAACTTACATATAAATATATAAATATACACGGTGCCTCGTGTACATTTATGGGATGCATGCTTTGTTAACATGCGGTGCCCTTGGCGAAACAAAACCCCAAGGAGAGACATCGAGATTCAATAAGGCCACAACCAGGTGTACGGATGTTTATTCCACGGCGAATAGGACTTTGATAAATGAGACAGGATATTGTCCACGAGCATGGGATGAATTTCTTATCAAAGACACCCGAGAAGGGTAGTAACTGTAGGCCCAGACATAAAGCAATGCTTCGTCCTTTTTTGCCGGCTGCGGTAAGAACCAATTGGTAGAATTGATGTATGTTGTGTATCTCATTCACTTGAATGCGACGGTCCTCTGTTGCCGTGGAAAGTAACGAGCGAAGGATCGTAAAAAAGGTCCCTTTATCTAATTAATTAGGTGAATCTATTGGACCCATGTGCTCCATAGTCGTATATAAGGGCTTTTATTAATAGGCTTATGGATATGATTGATGTGCTTCTGATGAATTTGATCATTGGATTATATCAAGCAATGGCGATGTAACTCTCAGTGCAATGGCGATGTAACTCTCAGTGCAATGGCGATGTAACTCTCAGTGCAATGGCTCAAGATTAGTCATACCTATATTACAACAAATGCGTCTTTAACGGATGTACAGAAGTTAAGTAGCTGCTCATGACTTAATTAAATCATGTGGTCATTGAAAGATTTGTTTAGTTTACTGATTAAATGTATTTCACATTGAGGAAATGTAACACGCACAACACTCCAGGGTTGACTCCTGTACTTTGTTCGTAGTACGTCCTACAGACCCGTCAGACCATGCAACAAACAGCACACGTAGTAGAGTTCTAATTCCATCACATGATGCCTTCATTAAAGACAAGGCAGTTACGACATGAGACTAATTATTTAGTTGGAAAGCATAAGGTTTATCATGAACCATTGATTCCCCAATGATATCTCATAATTGATTATAATCAGTGTTTTAGGCTTCTTGTCGGGCGCATAAAGGTTAAATTGGACCAGTAATTTATTAAAAACTCTCCAGACCACGTTTTCAGTTTATATTCGTTGATATCATTGGTATGCAAAAAACACAGGTATTACCATGTCATTTCCGCTTGCTAAAGACAAACGCATAATAACGGAAATCATTTGTGGCGCGCATCCCCAAGACGTACGAAACTAAATTACCAGAAGTGACTCACAAACCACCCTCAATACTTTGCTAATCTATTTTAAGTTGAACACCGAATTTTTTCAAATATAACGGGGCGCAGTAGGCATGGTAATACACTATGGTATGATACCCTAGTATGTACTGCTTTGTATGGTACAAAATAAAACTATTGCAGCGCCCCATTCTGTCTATCAGCAAATCCCACATCTTAATCTGTCAGGTAACTTTGGCTGCCTTTCCCTTCACGAATCGATATAAGGCATATATTATATTTATCATGCATGTGTCTTATGTTCGCCAGCAAGAGGAATGTGTCTCTCTTTTTTCATTTGCCGATAGTAACTTCGGAGAAGGCAACCTGCGAACATAACAATTAACTTAAATAATGCTGGTAGATAATCCAGACACCTGTCTTCTGACGACGAACAATCCGGAGCGAACCTAGGATTTTGAAAAGGGGGGATTCCGCCGGGGGGCGAGGGGCTCTCGTGTCAATTATTTCAAAATTAGCAGTTCTATCCCCTTAAACAACCCCACCCCCCTTGGATCCGTCTCTGGGTTGCTTCTACAAACTGTCTACTGTGTATTTAGTTGGACTTGTACAGTGCTATAAAAGTACAGGGCTGTGCAACCCCTCTAACCCCCAGGGCCCCTGAGGGGGGGGGGGGTAGCTATGTCGCGTGTCGATTTGAAAAAAAAGGTCTATGTCGCGTGTCGATTTTAAGAAAAGGTCCATGTCGCGTGTCGATTTTAAGAAAAGTTCCATGTCGCGTGTCGCTAAGTCTTATGTCGCATGTCGATTCTAAGACAACCCCAATGTCGCGTTGTCGATTTTAAAAATCGCCGTGTCGCCGTGTCGAAAAAGCCCTTATGGGGCCCTACCCCCCGCCCCTAGATCCGCCCTAATAGGCGTTCATAAGTGGTAAATAACGGTGAGTGGGAGAATATATTTTGCCTTACTTCCTTCCGAAATATTTGGCATAGTAGTGGCGCTTGGTAGTCACTGAGCTATGATACATTTTCGAGTCTTCTTGTCATCAATCACAACTTAAAGGTATTGCGAAGAAATATCTCATACTAAATTCGCCGATGCGAAATAAATAATATGTAGCGTTTACATAACTCTTTAATGACAGCATGGCATTCAGCGGAAGGCCTCACAGCCAGGGTGTATAGAGAGACTGCCGATTTTCTCTTATTTTTATTTTTTATCCCAAGGCATCCTGGTTCAGCTGTTGGAATTGATGTTGCCCACGGCGTCTTATTTCAGATTCCATTGTTGCATCCTAAGCTTGAAATTGATTTAACCAGAACCCAGTGCTGAAAATAAAATCAGATAGCTCGGGGCCAGGTTTACCAGGCCTGTCTCTAACGCACCACGGGGTGCCGTTAGAGCCAGGCAGCATTTGCTGTCTTTGCCATGTTGCAGCGCATATTTTCGCGTATAGGGCGCACAGTTTTTAACTAGCCGACAAAATATGGATCTTTCCAGAATCCTTATGCAATTTACTGACCTGACGGAAGGAAAATACTTTGATTTATTGTCCTAACTTGCAATGTCAGGGCTTTTCTGAGCGCATTTATTCGATCAGCGCCAGCCCGCGCCATTATGCGCTGCAACACCGCAAAGGCAGCAAATGCTGGGTCAGGGGCCAGGTATGCAAAACACTTGGGTCAAACCCTACCGTCACCCACTCCCACGACAGTTTTCCGACATAATGATTCTTGTGTGTAATGTTATAATCCTAAAAACGTAAATCGAGATTTACTGAAAATTACAAGTTTCATTTGTACGTTAAAGAAGAAGCGGAAGTGACCCACTCTCCACCCTCACCCTCACCCCGACCCCCACCCCGACCCACCCCGACCCCCACCCCGACCCACCCCGACCCCCACCAACCCCTATTGTCCGTCGTTTTGGCCCTGCTCGTCCCGTGACTTGTGGCGTCACGTGAATTTTGTTCAATGTCAGCGTACTCCGGAAATAACATATCGCCTATATCACGACGGTACAGAAGTATATTGCAGCCTTCAAGTACCTTTTTACCTGCCTTCCAATGTAGTCCACGCAGGAAGTTTTGTAATATGATACAATATGGTCCACTCCCGGAGACATGATCATCATTTATCTGGCATGTAATGTGCGTATTACGCCCATCCAAAAAGGGGTTTTCACCACGTGCGCCTGTCTTGACTCCACAAGAGCGGCACCCACGGTCCCACCCTTACCAACCCGCCACTCTTCCCTGCCCACCACCCTCTCCTCCCCTACCCGCCACCCTTCCCGACCCTGTCCGTACGTCCGTCAGGCCGCCTGGGAAAGCACTTCTATAGCCCATTGTTTTGTTGATAGCGGCCCGGGTCTTCACGCGGTCTTGGCCTCCTAGCTGCTGCGGCGGGATGGCGGTGAAGCGGCCCCTCCTCCAGGAGATATCTTACAAGGAAGGTTGGAGACTAATAAATCAAATTAATTCCGGAGAAGGGCCAGGTTGGGTGGGGTATTTTTCCCTGCTGTCCCCTCATCCGGCCCCCGCTTGGAGTGGTGCCAGATCATTGGTGTTGATACATTTATAGCCGCCTTGATTAAATCACCTGTCGGGGATACTCGGCGACGGGGCGGGTGGCGCCCCCTCGTGGGAGGGATCCTTAACGTGACGGGGGCGGGGCCCGGGCCGTGGAGGGGCGGGCCGGGGAGGGGAGGGCTTGGGGAGGGGCGGGCCGGGGAGGGGAGGAGCGGGCCGGGGAGAGCTGGGGAGGGACGGGCTGGAGAGGGGAGGGCTTGGGGAGGGGAGGGGAGGCGAGGGCCGGGGAGGGACGCTTTCTTATTAATGACAAAGAGTAAAATCCAATGAGCGGTCATCATTTTACGGTGGTTATTGCCCCCCGAGTGGGCGGGATGAGCGCCGGGGGAGATACCCATGGTGGGACAGCTCGTGGGGGAGGAGGGGGCGGGGGGCTGGATGGGAGGGGACTAACACAGGTGGAGCGAACAAGTGGGGGGAGGGGCCAGGGTGGGGACTAAAAGAGTATAGTTAAGGGATGGACGGATGCGATGGGAAGGGGGGGGGGCTACCGATAAACCATGAGCCACGAGACAGGGGTGGGCTTTGGGCATGAGAGAAGCGAGGGTATAGGTACAGGTGACAACCATTTCTTCCGGACACGTAGTTAAACGAGGCGAGAAGAATAAGGAGGACCGCTCACAGTGAATAGCCATTACCAGATGACCAGCTGACCGGGGGAGGGGACACAATGGCATTTGGCTGGCGGCAGGTGAGATGGAGACGATCATAACGACCCAGAGACCCAGGTTTTCTGTCTCTCAGGGGTGTTAGTGTGTAAGGTGAGAGGATCGATGGCCGTCTACGTCTCATCACTAAAACTCACGCCACTATATTGTCATTGTCTTTGTCACATGACGTCAACTTGGTGGAAATTTAGGGTTAAGACGCTCATACAACAATTTTGAGTCACAATTATTGAAAATATGCTGCCTGTCACATTTACTATAGGTACATTGTCAGATTTTACTGCTGTTTCAGAATGTACGCATGCCCATATCTATCATTGTAATGCCAAAGCGGCCGCAACGGCCTAAATTAATGACGTAATACACGAAAACAAATTTCCCAATCGAGGCCTAGTGTTGTGGCAGATACAGGTTTTTAACACAATGGGCTTCAATGCATAAGGCCCATACTGCATGATTTCTCTTTAACAGATCTAAACTGTTTCTCAGGACGAAATTGATATGTATGAGCAGCTTTTAATATGTAATTATTGAGCAGTAATAAGCTTCGGAAATTGTGCGGATTTTTGGCTAGCAATACGTGTACAAGGTTATTCCAAAGAACAAACGTGATTTGTTTGGATTATCTCGCAGTGGGAATGGCGCGATACGAAATACAGACACTGTGGGAACGATGCAAAACAGTAAAAAAAAAGGCAATTTGATAAATGCATAGCCGTTATTATGAAGCCAACTTTTGGTCTTTTGCGACAGTTAATGAGTAAACGGATTTCTGCGGTAGTGGGCGTATACCCCAGAGATTGATTCCCCGCGTCCACATAATATTCAGGGTGTCCCCGCCGGCTTTCCACCGAAACGGAAATGGAATTCTCGCATCGACTCGCCCCACGTTGCCTGGCAAGAAAAACTCAACAGTAGGGCTTACATGTTACTCAGGACAATGCTCGGCAAATTTCCTTTCAGCTTTCTTACCGAAACCTTTGTCCTGAGGCAACGTTTCCCCCCGAGGGGGAGAGGGGGGTGGGAGTGGGAAGGGGGACGGTTGGTATCTTGGGCCAGCAAACCGGCGCGTTTATCAGACAAACAATGGCGTGGGCCTGTTTCAAAATGGCGGCGCGAGAAAGGCTGAGTCAGCCCCTAGTTTCCGAGCCATAATTGGTCAATTTGGAGGAAACAATTGCCTGTGCAGCACTTTGCCTTGTTCCGCGCAGCCCTGTTTTAACGAAAACCAATCATTGCCTAGGCCCGGACTGATAGGATTCAGAGAAAATAGCGCCACTCACCATCTACAGCAGTCTGAAAATATATCCCGGTACCCAGACATTCCAGACTGGTACGAAACTTGGCCGCGATCTCCGGGTCGCAAGGGACAAGTGCGATGGTTATTATCTGAGATTTTTGTGCGGAGAAAACTGGGCAGTGACAGGAATCCGGTAATTACAACATACGGGCCCTCGCCGCCTTGTGACGCGCACAATTTGACGCATAAAACATGCACCCATCTTGCCAGCAGTATCTGGCTGATGGCTGATGCCTACCGTTAATGTTACATACGCCATGTACCAATGTAACAATGATATTATATAAACCACTACCAATGGAAATATCCACCAAGAAAAGACTGGTTTGGTGCAACAACAAAAACGGGGCGTGAATCCCGGCAATAATAACCTGGGCACTTCTGTGCGAGACTTACTTCGTGAAAATCCTCGCCACTTCGCCGCGAGGCGTCGCTCGCTTCCCCCCACAGAGACTTTCTGACCCATTATCCTTGCTCTAGGATTACGCACATCGCGGTGCGAAACCTCTTTGATAAGCACCTGATCCACCTCTGAGCGAGATGGGGGGAAGAAGAAGCGCCCCATTGTGGCAGGGCTTAGGTCGGGGTTGGGTCTAAAGGTCGGTCGTCAGGACGTGTCGACGAACCGACAAGCTACAATGATGGGCGTAATCAGAACAGCGCCTCCATCACCACCTTAGCCCGAAAGACGCTGTGCCTCTGAATATTGCATGGATCTTTATCCGATTATATCAGCTACCAAAAATGTATATATAAGCTAAGACTGCTTCTATGACGGCACAACAATATTTTTTTTTCTGAAATACACCTTGAAAAATTCTTCACTCGTTCTCTTAGATAACAATTGAGCCACAAAAGCCACAGGCTACATTTTCATTTCCGAATATTAACACAATTTAGCAAAGTGTGTCGTTGATGACATGGATTCCAGAACATTTGCCGACGGGTTAGGATACTTAAATAATATTATATACTTCGTGACATAAATCAAATTTATATTAAGTTTAACGAATAACTTTTAAAAACAAAATCATTAAAGACATGAGAAGTATTGGTTCCACACACTTTGGGACGATGTGGGATACTTAAGGGATTTCATGACTTAGATCATTTTGCTATCAATCTTAACGACGACTGTTTAGGAACAAACGTAGTTTCAACCGGATGGCTTACGACTTTGGCAAGAGTAATGCGTTATGAAATATTGAACGCAATATCCGACGAAACCTCGGATATGTTCAACACACACACAATACGTGACAAAAAATTATGACATTTATTTCATTAACAGCTTAACATGTCATTCATATCGAGCAATATACAAGCAAATCGCAGGGACTATATATACGTTTATTATAAAGTTTGATTGAGATCTTTAACAATATGAAATAATGAATGGGGGGAGGGGTAGAAGCAGAACAGCAATCCGGGCAAAGATTACATAGTAAACACCGCGGACATCTAGTTTGCAAGCGAAAGTGGCGCAAGATCTATTCTCTCATCACTGACAAAACTTAATATCGAAGACGGGACCCATGTAAACACTAAGCTTCGTTTCTTAATTACATCATTATTAGTTCGGTATTACCAAATAAATAATATTATGCATGAAAGTCTTTCAACGTAGAATGAATGACATACGATGCACTCGTCTGATTCATCTACGGGTCTAAGCTTCGTG
The DNA here is from genome assembly GCA_964019135.1 of Arenicola marina. Classification (NCBI taxonomy): domain Eukaryota; kingdom Metazoa; phylum Annelida; class Polychaeta; family Arenicolidae; genus Arenicola; species Arenicola marina. The sequence continues at coordinate 14,370,093 of OZ025260.1, read as the reverse complement.
ATGACAAGAAAGCACCGCATGTGTTTGCATACCGTGCTGCACTCTCATAGGGTTTAGTGGGAGTCGCCGTGGCTACAATATAACGTCCATAGTTCGGCCTTAACGCCACACATGACAAGGCGAATGAAGATGAGATTTCAAACGTCGTACGTTGGCGGCGTCATGGACGCAGCGTTGGTGGGTGGCGGTGGGTGGCGGTGGCGGCGGTGGCGGCGGTGACGATGGCCGTGTGTGTGATTTAACGTTGAGAGCGACCGGAATGCTTGTTAGCCCACGGGGGAATGGTGATTTGTTTCGGGGCGGCGGGGACCCCTACTGCGAGCGCCGGACGCGCCCGGTCGGTCCGTGAGGTGGCGAGAGGGCTGGGGTGTCTGTGTGTAAAGGGCCCGGGGGTGGGGGGGGGGGGCGGGGGGAGTCGGAGGCGGGGGGGGGGGGGTGAGGCGGTTGGGTGTCACTGCTTTCTGCCTGCCAATAATGATGACGAACGATGCAAGGTTTGCTGACTAGAGTCCGGCGAGGAAATGAACGTCGCTCTGAGTAACGGCCATTTGTGGCGAATATTAACATTCAATGGGCCTACAAAATATACACCAAGCCACCGATTATTGACAACGCCAGCAATATCGGCAGGCGTAGCAGAAGGGGAGGGGGTGGGCGGCGGGGGGAGAGGAGGATACCGCTGTGTGTGTGGGGGGGGGGGGGGTGAGGGGCGGGGGTGGCGGGTTAAGCGGGCCAAAGCGGGAGAGGCGAGTCGTGCATTCTGCAGGCAGGCTGAGGTCGCCAAGACGAAGAACACGGAGATGGAAGGGGGAGGGGTTGGGCTGGGGGAGGATAAGTAGACGGGGCTTGAGGAGTGGCGAGAGGGTTACATCCTTTAAAGAGACTGTGGTCGCAAGGCTTCCGGCGGGGGTTCGTTGCCCGCGAGCAGCCGTCATACTTTAGTGTCTGCAGTACCATTATACAACAAGTCCCGCGGATCAAACGCGGCCGACTCAAGGTCAAGGTCATTACAGCGTAGCGAAGTGCGCGAGGCCGACCGGCTCGCGTTGCTAGGGTAGCAGCCGTTATTCATGTTGGAGGCGAAATGGACGTGGTGGTGAATGTTGGGCTGGTCTCGCTGGGAGACCCGATTGAGCACGGCCACAGCTCCGGGGGCACCCGAAACGGCCAAGTCATGAGCCAGCAAGGAAGGTAAAGGGTTTAGTCCCACGTCGTGGCAGTCACGTGACGACAAGGAGGCTCTCCGATTGGGCCAGGCCGCGGCGGCGGGGTCACGCATGTCCCGGATGTCGTCTTCGGCCTTCGCCGCGGCCCGTCGCCGAGTGTCGTACGTCGGCGGTCCGAGGCTGAAGTCGGCATCAGGACCGTCGACGTCGAAGTCGGCTCCACAGAGAGGGGACTCGTGTCCCTCCGAGGGATCCAAAGACGGCGGCGCCGTGGTCGCCGCCAGCTCCAGGAGCCGCTTCTTCTTCATGTGTAACTGCTGAACTAAGTTCTCTGAAGACAAAAAGAGAACGGAAGGAGGGTATTAGAACCGGTATGACGTCACCGCGGTGACGGTTTGCCCCGCGGTTTACACTATAATGGGAATTGGGTGCGTCCAAACCAAGATGGTCGGATTTGAACATGTGTGAGAGGGTGTTATTCAGCGTCGCACATAATCGCCTTTAATCAAATCGGATATTTTAATGTAACTATGCCATAAGAATATGATGAAGCTATTAATGCTGTCTTCCATATGAGTAGCATTCACATCAACATAAAATTCATATCCGAAATATATATGTATATGATCTATCACTCATGATATATAGATAATATAGAAAGATCTGTTAGAAGGATAAATACAAACTACCCACTTAAGAATACTTACCCCTGACCATCTCGTGTCCCATTACTCAAAAACCGGACAATTGCACATGGAATTACAGACAAATAATTCTACTTCTCAATAAAATACGTACTAATGTGAGTTTTGTTGGGATCGTCGGACTCGGTAGCGCCCTTGTTGCCTTGACGACACCCTTCACCTTCCTCGCTGCTATGACCACGACCGCTGTCGCTGTTGGAAACGCTATCTACAGACAGACTCTCCTCCCCGTCCTTCTCCAGTTGACTAATGGGGGTGGTGTTGGTGTTTTGGGGGTTGCCCTGGAAACAGACATACGGGTAATCCATGGTCAAAATACGGGTTAGTAAAGTGGAAAGTGCGGTCAGTGTGAACGTGATCAAAACGTGAGCGTTGTTCCACAGTCTAAGCATCAGGCTTACATTGCAATTCAATCTTACAGAGAATTACGAGAATTGAACATTATCGTATTTAAAATAAGTGAGGCATCATTTACATATTACACATTACATACATATGAGAGCGATAGTGCAATATTAGTGTAGTTTATATACAATGCTAATTTCTCTCGTTTGGTGGTCAAGACATTTAACAACCATGGAATATATGGCATGTGCACAAGTTTTACCGTGATTAGATTTGGATAAACAAAGTCGGAGATGTACATTTATTTGGCTTTGTTTTTAGAGTGTAATTTTAAACTGCTGGTGTGATGCCAATATTTCTATACGTGATATTAACCTACCATGTCGAACTCGTTAGTATGCCGTTCTTACATAGACGTGTTTGTTTTTGCATGGACTGTATTTATTTAACGAGGTTACCGATAGCGAATACACATATCAACGGCCACCTCAACATGTAACAAAAAGGTGGTTGTGGAGTTGAGGTTCAGTCATTAACAAGTACAGTTTGATCAAAGATACAGAAAGTTCAAGTTCAATATAGTGACAAAGATCTGGTGGCATACAACCCTGAAAGTCAAATCGACAGCATAGCCCTTAGACGAAGAGGCCTGTTCCAGAAATGAAAGTTTATATTGACGTTGTACATTGGATGCAAAACACGTGTTTTCTTATTGCGGTTATGACCCTACATGCTCATTGGACCGAGATCAGCGACAAATCACTCAGACATGAAACAAACCCAGTCTGCAATAGATACTTATGGACAACCTTCTACAATACTTGCCTATGGACCGAGATCAGCGACAAATCACTCAGACATGAAACACACCCAGTCTGCAATAGATGCTTATGGACAACCTTCTACAATACTTGCCTATGGACCGAGATCAGCGACAAATCACTCAGACATGAAACACACCCAGTCTGCAATAGATACTTATGGACAACCTTCCACAATACTTGCCTATGGACAACCTTCCACAATACTTGCCTATGGACCGAGATCAGCGACAAATCACTCAGACATGAAACACACCCAGTCTGCAATAGATACTTATGGACAACCTTCCACAATACTTGCCTATGGACAACCTTCCACAATACTTGCCTATGGACCGAGATCAGCGACAAATCACTCAGACATGAAACACACCCAGTCTGCAATAGATACTTATGGACAACCTTCTACAATACTTGCCTATGGACCGAGATCAGCGACAAATCACTCAGACATGAAACACACCCAGTCTGCAATAGATACTTATGGACAACCTTCCACAATACTTGCCTATGGACAACTTCCACAATACTTGCCTATGGACCGAGATCAGCGACAAATCACTCAGACATGAAACACACCCAGTCTGCAATAGATACTTATGGACAACCTTCCACAATACTTGCCTATGGACAACCTTCCACAATACTTGCCTATGGACCGAGATCAGCGACAAATCACTCAGACATGAAACACACCCAGTCTGCAATAGATACTTATGGACAACCTTCTACAATACTTGCCTATGGACAACCTTCCACAATACTTGCCTATGGACCGAGATCAGCGACAAATCACTCAGACATGAAACACACCCAGTCTGCAATAGATACTTATGGACAACCTTCCACAATACTTGCCTATGGACAACCTTCCACAATACTTGCCTATGGAAAACCTTCCACAATACATGCCTATGGACCGAGATCAGCGACAAATCACTCAGACATGAAACACACCCAGTCTACAATAGATACTTATGGACAACCTTCTACAATACTTGCCTATGGACCGAGATCAGCGACAAATCACTCAGACATGAAACACACCCAGTCTGCAATTGATGCTTATGGACAACCTTCTACAATACTTGCCTATGGACAACCTTCTACAATACATGCCTATGGACAACCTTCCACAATACATGCCTATGGACCGAGATCTGCGACAAATCACTCAGACATGAAACACACCCAGTCTGCAATAGATGCTTATGGACAACCTTCCACCATACTTGCCTATGGACAACCTTCCACAATACATGCCTATGGACAACCTTCCACAATACATGCCTATGGACCGAGATCTGCGACAAATCACTCAGACATGAAACACACCCAGTCTGCAATAGATGCTTATGGACAACCTTCCACAATACTTGCCTATGGACAACCTTCCACAATACATGCCTATGGACAACCTTCCACAATACATGCCTATGGACCGAGATCTGCGACAAATCACTCAGACATGAAACACACCCAGTCTGCAATAGATGCTTATGGACAACCTTCCACAATACTTGCCTATGGACAACCTTCCACAATACTTGCCTATGGACAACCTTCCACAATACTTGCCTATGGACAACCTTCCACAATACATGCCTATGGACCGAGATCTGCGACAAATCACTCAGACATGAAACACACCCAGTCTGCAATAGATGCTTATGGACAACCTTCCACCACACTTGCCTATGGACAACCTTCCACAATACATGCCTATGGACAACCTTCCACAATACATGCCTATGGACCGAGATTTGCGACAAATCACTCAGACATGAAACACACCCAGTCTGCAATAGATACTTATGGACAACCTTCCACAATACTTGCCTATGGACAACCTTCCACAATACATGCCTATGGACAACCTTCCACAATACATGCCTATGGACCGAGATCTGCGACAAATCACTCAGACATGAAACACACCCAGTCTGCAATAGATGCTTATGGACAACCTTCCACAATACTTGCCTATGGACAACCTTCCACAATACATGCCTATGGACAACCTTCCACAATACATGCCTATGGACCGAGATCTGCGACAAATCACTCAGACATGAAACACACCCAGTCTGCAATAGATGCTTATGGACAACCTTCCACAATACTTGCCTATGGACAACCTTCCACAATACTTGCCTATGGACAACCTTCCACATAACTTGCCTATGGACAACCTTCCACAATACATGCCTATGGACCGAGATCTGCGACAAATCACTCAGACATGAAACACACCCAGTCTGCAATAGATGCTTATGGACAACCTTCCACAATACTTGCCTATGGACAACCTTCCACAATACTTGCCTATGGACAACCTTCCACAATACTTGCCTATGGACAACCTTCCACAATACATGCCTATGGACCGAGATCTGCGACAAATCACTCAGACATGAAACACACCCAGTCTGCAATAGATGCTTATGGACAACCTTCCACAATACTTGCCTATGGACAACCTTCCACAATACTTGCCTATGGACAACCTTCCACAATACATGCCTATGGACAACCTTCTACAATACATGCCTATGGACCGAGATCTGCGACAAATCACTCAGACATGAAACACACCCAGTCTGCAATAGATGCTTATGGACAACCTTCCACCATACTTGCCTATGGACAACCTTCCACAATACATGCCTATGGACAACCTTCCACAATACATGCCTATGGACCGAGACTTGCGACAAATCACTCAGACATGAAACACACCCAGTCTGCAATAGATACTTATGGACAACCTTCCACAATACTTGCCTATGGACAACCTTCCACAATACATGCCTATGGACAACCTTCCACAATACTTGCCTATGGACAACCTTCCACAATACATGCCTATGGACAACCTTCCACAATACATGCCTATGGACCGAGATCTGCGACAAATCACTCAGACATGAAACACACCCAGTCTGCAATAGATGCTTATGGACAACCTTCCACCATACTTGCCTATGGACAACCTTCCACAATACATGCCTATGGACAACCTTCCACAATACATGCCTATGGACCGAGATTTGCGACAAATCACTCAGACATGAAACACACCCAGTCTGCAATAGATACTTATGGACAACCTTCCACAATACTTGCCTATGGACAACCTTCCACAATACATGCCTATGGACAACCTTCCACAATACATGCCTATGGACCGAGATCTGCGACAAATCACTCAGACATGAAACACACCCAGTCTGCAATAGATACTTATGGACAACCTTCCACAATACTTGCCTATGGACAACCTTCCACAATACATGCCTATGGACAACCTTCCACAATACATGCCTATGGACCGAGATTTGCGACAAATCACTCAGACATGAAACACACCCAGTCTGCAATAGATACTTATGGACAACCTTCCACAATACTTGCCTATGGACAACCTTCCACAATACATGCCTATGGACAACCTTCCACAATACATGCCTATGGACCGAGATCTGCGACAAATCACTCAGACATGAAACACACCCAGTCTGCAATAGATACTTATGGACAACCTTCCACAATACTTGCCTATGGACAACCTTCCACAATACATGCCTATGGACAACCTTCCACAATACATGCCTATGGACCGAGATCTGCGACAAATCACTCAGACATGAAACACACCCAGTCTGCAATAGATACTTATGGACAACCTTCTACAATACTTGCCTATGGACAACCTTCCACAATACATGCCTATGGACCGAGATCTGCGACAAATTACTCAGACATGAAACACACCCAGTCTGCAATAGATGCTTATGGACAACCTTCCACAATACTTGCCTATGGACAACCTTCTACAATACTTGCCTATGAACAACCTTCCACAATACATGCCTATGGACCGAGATCTGCGACAAATCACACAGACATGAAACACACCCAGTCTGCAATAGATGCTTATGGACAACCTTCCACAATACTTGCCTATGGACAACCTTCCACAATACATGCCTATGGACAACCTTCCACAATACATGCCTATGGACCGAGATCTGCGACAAATTACTCAGACATGAAACACACCCAGTCTGCAATAGATGCTTATGGACAACCTTCCACAATACTTGCCTATGGACAACCTTCCACAATACATGCCTATGGACAACCTTCCACAATACATGCCTATGGACCGAGATCTGCGACAAATCACTCAGACATGAAACACACCCAGTCTGCAATAGATGCTTATGGACAACCTTCTACAATACTTGCCTGTGGACAACCTTCCACAATACTTGCCTATGGACCGAGATCAACGACAAATCACTCAGACATGAAACACACCCAGTCTAAATAGATGCTTATAGACAACCTTCTACAATACTTGCCTATGGGCAACCTTCTACAATACTTGCCTATGGACAACCTTCCACAATACATGCCTATGGACCGAGATCTGCGACAAATCACTCAGACATGAAACACACCCAGTCTACAATAGATACTTATGGACAACCTTCTACAATACTTGCCTATGGACAACCTTCCACAATACTTGCCTATGGACCGAGATCAGCGACAAATCACTCAGACATGAAACACACCCAGTCTGCAATAGATGCTTATGGACAACCTTCTACAATACTTGCCTATGGACAACCTTCTACAATACTTGCCTATGGACAACCTTCCACAATACATGCCTATGGACCGAGATCTGCGACAAATCACTCAGACATGAAACACACCCAGTCTACAATAGATACTTATGGACAACCTTCTACAATACTTGCCTATGGACAACCTTCCACAATACTTGCCTATGGACCGAGATCAGCGACAAATCCCTCAGACATGAAACACACCCAGTCTGCAATAGATGCTTATGGACAACCTTCCACAATATTTGCCTATGGACAACCTTCCACAATACATGCCTATGGACAACCTTCCACAATACATGCCTATGGACCGAGATCTGCGACAAATCACTCAGACATGAAACACACCCAGTCTGCAATAGATGCTTATGGACAACCTTCCACAATACTTGCCTATGGACAACCTTCCACAATACATGCCTATGGACAACCTTCCACAATACTTGCCTATGGACAACCTTCCACATTACATGCCTATGGACAACCTTCCACAATACATGCCTATGGACCGAGATCTGCGACAAATCACTCAGACATGAAACACACCCAGTCTGCAATAGATGCTTATGGACAACCTTCCACAATACTTGCCTATGGACAACCTTCCACAATACATGCCTATGGACAACCTTCCACAATACATGCCTATGGACCGAGATCTGCGACAAATCACTCAGACATGAAACACACCCAGTCTGCAATAGATGCTTATGGACAACCTTCTACAATACTTGCCTATGGACAACCTTCCACAATACTTGCCTATGGACCGAGATCTGCGACAAATCACTCAGACATGAAACACACCCAGTCTGCAATAGATGCTTATGGACAACCTTCTACAATACTTGCCTATGGACAACCTTCCACAATACTTGCCTATGGACCGAGATCTGCGACAAATCACTCAGACATGAAACACACCCAGTCTGCAATAGATGCTTATGGACAACCTTCTACAATACTTGCCTATGGACAACCTTCCACAATACTTGCCTATGGACCGAGATCTGCGACAAATCACTCAGACATGAAACACACCCAGTCTGCAATAGATGCTTATGGACAACCTTCCACAATACTTGCCTATGGACAACCTTCCACAATACATGCCTATGGACAACCTTCCACAATACATGCCTATGGACCGAGATCTGCGACAAATCACTCAGACATGAAACACACCCAGTCTGCAATAGATGCTTATGGACAACCTTCCACAATACTTGCCTATGGACAACCTTCCACAATACATGCCTATGGACCGAGATCTGCGACAAATCACTCAGACATGAAACACACCCAGTCTGCAATAGATGCTTATGGACAACCTTCCACAATACTTGCCTATGGACAACCTTCCACAATACATGCCTATGGACAACCTTCCACAATACATGCCTATGGACCGAGATCGGCGACAAATCACTCAGACATGAAACACACCCAGTCTGCAATAGATGCTTATGGACAACCTTCTACAATACTTGCCTATGGACAACCTTCCACAATACTTGCCTATGGACCGAGATCAGCGACAAATCACTCAGACATGAAACACACCCAGTCTAAATAGATGCTTATAGACAACCTTCTACAATACTTGCCTATGGACAACCTTCTACAATACTTGCCTATGGACAACCTTCCACAATACATGCCTATGGACCGAGATCTGCGACAAATCACTCAGACCTGAAACACCCCCAGTCTACAATAGATACTTATGGACAACCTTCTACAATACTTGCCTATGGACAACCTTCCACAATACATGGCTATGGACAACCTTCCACAATACATGCCTATGGACCGAGATCTGCGACAAATCACTCAGACATGAAACACACCCAGTCTGCAATAGATGTTTATGGACAACCTTCTACAATACTTGCCTATGGACAACCTTCCACAATACTTGCCTATGGACCGAGATCAGCGACAAATCACTCAGACATGAAACACACCCAGTCTAAATAGATGCTTATAGACAACCTTCTACAACACTTGCCTATGGACAACCTTCTACAATACTTGCCTATGGACAACCTTCCACAATACATGCCTATGGACCGAGATCTGCGACAAATCACTCAGACATGAAACACACCCAGTCTACAATAGATACTTATGAACAACCTTCTACAATACTTGCCTATGGACAACCTTCCACAATACATGCCTATGGACCGAGATCAGCGACAAATCACTCAGACATGAAACACACCCAGTCTACAATAGATACTTATGGACAACCTTCTACGATACTTGCCTATGGACAACCTTCCACAATACTTGCCTATGGACCGAGATCAGCGACAAATCACTCAGACATGAAACACACCCAGTCTACAATAGATACTTATGGACAACCTTCTACAATACTTGCCTATGGACAACCTTCCACAATACATGCCTATGGACCGAGATCAGCGACAAATCACTCAGACATGAAACACACCCAGTCTACAATAGATACTTATGGACAACCTTCTACAATACTTGCCTATGGACAACCTTCCACAATACTTGCCTATGGACCGAGATCAGCGACAAATCACTCAGACATGAAACACACCCAGTCTAAATAGATGCTTATGGACAACCTTCTACAATACTTGCCTATGGACAACCTTCCACAATACATGCCTATGGACCGAGATCAGCGACAAATCACTCAGACATGAAACACACCCAGTCTACAATAGATACTTATGGACAACCTTCTACAATACTTGCCTATGGACAACCTTCCACAATACTTGCCTATGGACCGAGATCAGCGACAAATCACTCAGACATGAAACACACCCAGTCTAAATAGATGCTTATGGACAACCTTCTACAATACTTGCCTATGGACAACCTTCTACAATACTTGCCTATGAACAACCTTCCACAATACATGCCTATGGACCGAGATCTGCGACAAATCACTCAGACATGAAACACACCCAGTCTAAATAGATACTTATGGACAACCTTCTACAATACTTGCCTATGGACAACCTTCTACAATACTTGCCTATGGACAACCTTCCACAATACATGCCTATGGACCGAGATCTGCGACAAATCACTCAGACATGAAACACACCCAGTCTACAATAGATACTTATGGACAACCTTCTACAATACTTGCCTATGGACAACCTTCTACAATACTTGCCTATGGACCGAGATCAGCGACAATCACGCGGACATGAACAATGCCTAGTCTACAATGCATGCCTATGGACAACCTCTTAGCAGATTATCCTTAGGACATCAATGGGACAATTATGCAAACGGTCTATTTACGATGTGGTTGGCATCCGCCCGTCTGCAAAAGACGATAGATTTTTGATTAATAAGTTTACGATGTAGGCCTACCCAGCAATTAACAGGAAGGCCTTTCTGCTTTACTACGGTGGCGAACGCGTATTGAATGATGATAGGCGGTACGTGCAAATGGTACAATGTAATTGTAAAGCCAGGGAAACATGTGACACTTTGTAAGATCACCATCAATCATGTTCAGTATAAACCACACCACAGGCCGACGGAAACACTTTAACGGTGCTTTGAATGCCAACGAAAAATCACCAATGAGATTGATCGTTACATTGGGCAGGTTGCTGCGTTGTGATGTACCGATAGGTATAATTGGCTCAGACAAATAAACGTTTGTTTTATGTGACGTTACATGCCACATAGTCCCTAAGGACCTCATGAACTGTCCCAAAGTCAAGATGATGGATATATCATGGACTTCTTTAGCGTGTCTTTATCGTTATATATCAAGTGGGTCTCAGTTCAGTGGAAGCCACAAAGTGTCCATCCTTAACCCTTAAATTTCTGTTGACATTTGACGGGGGGACTGGTTATGAGAATGGCCCTTTCACCCCGATAGGCCATTCAATCATGCACGGAGAGTGGGAGACGGCGTTATAAAGTCGGAATTCAGAACCCGCAATGCTTTTAACTGGAAGAATCTGTTTCTGGTTGTCTAGTCCACCCCGGGAAAGGGCATGAGTTCTTACGCCACGCCACTGTGCCCCCAACACCATCCACCCTCACACCACCCCGACATCCACCCTCACACCACCCCGCCATCCACCCGGACGCCCCCCCCCCCGGCCAATGGCTGGCGGGGTGACAACTGTATGTACGTAGGTCCATTACTGTGTCTATAAGGCTAACTTTGGCCGAACTCTCTGGGTATTTATCCCTGCCATCTGCACGGCATACATCAGCATATGCCTGATTGACTCCGTGGCGGCTACACTTACAGACAGTTGTCGGTGGGCGGGACACCGGCGGGACACCGGCGGGACATGAGCCACTGAGGCAGGGTACTGTGCTGTTACTGTTACTGTGACTCCCGCATCGGGGTGGCAATAACAGGCCAACGTGTGTTTGGATAGGGGGACGTGGTTTGGGGTGGTGACCGGGTAAGGGGGACCGAGGGGGACAGGGGACAGGGGGACGGAGCAGTCAAAGTGGCACTCGTGATAATAGGGACGGGTGGGGGGGGGGCGTGGAACGTTTTGGTTCCTGATTCTGGATCATGGTGAGGATGGGGGTAGGGGTAGGGGTAGGGGTGGGAAGGGGGAAGGGGGGGGGGCAACAAGAGTGATTAGCTAATGTTCTTAATACGCAGTCCCCTTCCCGGTCGTATTTCTATTGGAGTCATGTAGCTAGATCACGTGGCTAATTTACGCCCAGCAGCCCCCCGGCCCTCTCCTCTCCTAGCTCCCCCCACCCACCGTACGCCCCCCCCCCCTCGTGCTCCCAAAGCCAAATAAGCCTATTTTCCTACGCCACTGTACATAATGGTTGTCAAGAACGTATATGTTAAGACGGAGGAAAGGGTTAAAGGGAAACGTCCCAGTTGTGTATCTAGGGGAATTATTGTTGGTCGGAGGGGAGCGAGTGGAGGTTGGGGTGGGGTATGTGTGAGACAGTTGGAGAGGCAAGCGCTGGGTAGGGTTAGGAGCAGGGTGGTGGCCTGGGTCCACAAGGGGGAGAGGTGGGGGGGGGGGGGGAGGGACACTCGTCCCTGGGGAGTATTTCCCATGCTGGAGGTGCCAATCGTCACCGCCAGGGTCCTGGTCAGTCCTGACGACGCTCTGGAGACCGCCCACCCTGACCCCACGCGTCTCCAGGACGACGTGGCAATGTGTCCCACAGGATATTCACACCAACAATACTGACCCCGATGCCCCGCTCGCTCGCCCCCCCCCCCCTTCTTCCATTCTCCCCTTTCCACTTCCCCCGCCTCTCGCCTCCCGCCTCCCCACAAAGGCAACGCACCCTTTGTGGTACACTCCCAATTTAAACGCGGTCTCAGAACCCACCTCACCTCTGCTTCCTTCCTGCCCCCCCCCCCCCCTCCCCCCCCAGTCCCCAACCCCCACCGACTCACCCCAGGCATCCACCCCATGGGGAATAGGGCGGCCCCCCCCCCCCTGCACGCCCTTACCCTGGCCCCTCTCACAGTAAACGTGACTGATGTGTGAATCAATGGACTGCCGTGTCCCGGCGATGGGGGGTGGAGATTTTGTTAACGTGTCCCTCAGGGACATGGAATTACCACAGGCCGACAAGCCACGATTCCCATTCCCGCCCGACAGACTGAACCAGGTACCCGCCTGTCTGCACCGCCCCCCCCCACCTCCTCCCAATCTATCGCCACCTATACCCCCCCCCCCTCCCCCCTCCCCCGTCGTCTTCCGCTCTCCCTTCTTCTTGCCACCTATACCCGCTCACCCCCGTCTGCTCCGCTCCCCGCCCTCTTGCCACCTAGCTCCCTTCCACATTCTCTCCGCTCTGCCCCGTCCCCCCCCCCCACCCACGCCACCTAGGCCCCTCCACCCCTACTCCCAGGCCCAGAACCTGATACTGCACACAGTGGCTCCCTCCTCAATGCTCCCTGGAGCAGCCATTCACACCTTAAACATCGACGCCATTTTTACCATTCCTCTTCTCTACCGCCCCCCCCCCCCTCCCTGCTCCCTACTACTCCCCCTCTCCTCCATCCTCAACCCTCATTCCCCCTCCCGCTTTTTCTTCCACCCTCGAACCCTCAGCGCAATCTCACCACGGCACAAATTGAACTCTTATTACAACGATTCAAGTCACAAGGGGTCACTTCCAGATTTTCTCATTATCGTTTTTTTACGTCATTTCCGCCTAAATCTTATGGGGCTAAAGATCGCGATCATTTCCAAAGCCCGTGAAAAATCTATCAAAAATTGTATCCGAACGTATAGTGGTTTGCGTTGGGGTGAAGGTGGGTGGACGGGAGTAGGGGTGGGTGGGTGGGGGGGCGGGGGGGAGGGGGGGAGCACTGGGCAGTTCTCAGAGATGATTGCCTTTTCATATACTGAATTCCCTATACGACTGCCCCGGTTATGAGATTATTATGGGATTTAGCCCCGTTATGGGATTATTAGTGGAGATTTCCGCTGACGGCCTAAATGTCTTGGCCGCATGCGACGGGAGTAGTTATTATTTCTGCTGTCAAACTCATCTTCTATGGCGAGGGGTGGCCGCCCCTGGAACCCTCCCCGAGAGGGGGTATAATAGCATGATAGCCGGACTCGGGGTGCGGGGGGGGGGGGGCACTGGGCAGTTCTCAGAGATGATTGCCTTTTCATATACTGAATTCCCTATACGACTGCCCCGGTTATGAGATTATTATGGGATTTAGCCCCGGTTATGGGATTATTAGTGGAGATTTCCGCTGACGGCCTAAATGTCTTGGCCGCATGCGAGGGAGTAGTTATTATTTCTGCTGTCAAACTCATCTTCTATGGCGAGGGTGGCCGCCCCTGGAACCCTCCCCGAGAGGGGTATAATAGCATGATAGCCGGACTCGGGGTGCCTGGAAGAGAAGCGTCCATGATATCTCTAATAACACGTCTATATCCTCTCTGAGAGACCACACGTGAATAGCAAATAGCGACATAGTACACAGAGAAACATTAATGATCCCTAAAGTAAATGTTTTCGAGATAATATGTCAACAAAGTGTAAACAAGCAGACCAACGGGGCTGCCTGAACTGTATATTCCGAGTTAGGTTTAGAATAACTTACTACGATCGAGAATGTTTCTTCAAACGTGGCCATTGTGGGGACACATAGTTCAGCCTAAATAAAAGCTGTCATCAGTAAATGCAAACAACAAAAATATTTGCCGCCATCGAGAATTGAACGCAGAGCCCTACGATCAGAAGTCCGCCGTTCCAGTTCGTGACTCAGCTAAAAGTTGTTCATACAAACTGAATGCGCCTGCTTCTGCAGTCACGAAATGCTTCCAGACACTTTTGTAGACGAATATCTCGTATTGATTCAATCTCTTATCTTTATCTCGCAATAACGTAGCGCGCACAGTCATGTTACTTGATAGTATGTCAGATAGTATGCAACTTTTTAAAATTTAGTAGAAAACTCGCAAACATATGATTTTACTGAGACCCTCCAATTGCAATCCTTGTTACATCCAACCGCTTCTGGGCATATATAGCTTGTCACCGATAGGCTTAAAATCCATCGTCGTGTTCTGAAAGGGATTCCTTTTTTCTCTGGGACACGTAGTTTCAGTGAACATCAATAGCAAAGCTCTGTTTGCCGTCGTATTTGTTCACAAGTCAGCCATAAAAGACGGTCATAGACGGCATCGCCACAGTAAAGGCATCTCGAGCAGTGTCCCATTGCCCAAGGCGTCAAGCTCATCATGGATGTTGGCTGAATGACAAGTCCTAGCGTGTTTTAGTCCCAGCCAGGTGAGATAAGTGGGGTCAACAGACTAGTTATATTTATTTACCGTCATCGAAACAAAGTCCCCGCCTCATATAAGCCGACAGTGTACATTTAATGTGCCGTCATAAAGGCGAAAGTGGGTTTTTTAGGCGTTATAACACCACCAGACGCCGGGTCGATTTGGGCTGTTTTCCCCTTTCGCGAGGACTGTAAAATGCAGCTAGCGTCTGAACAGACATTCCATTGCCAACGGCAGAGGGACGAATCCCTGGGGGGAACTTTAACATTCTAACAGTCTTTGTGCCAGTCCAAATGGAATCCTTCCCCAGCTCTGGCGTGGGATGAGTCTGCAAGCCTCGCCCCGCCCTTGTCTAATGACCTCTGGGGGTTGGAGACCGACTGGGGAGGCGTTGCCACCTTGTAAAAAGGGTAAAACTCGTCATTGCCATCGGGTGGAGTCGGGATTTCACTTTGTAAAGATGGGAACTAGAGCTTCAGACCGAATGGCACCGAGTCGATTAACGACATAACACGGGTAGCACGGTCGCCTGATATGAGATTTACAGGTCCCTACAGCGCAATGCAGCGCAAAATGAGCAAAACTGTGGGACGCTGGGATAAAATATCATCGCATTGTATTTGCTGAAGTAATCTCACCTAATAATCTAAAGGAACTTAAAAACAGCCAATAAGAGCCGGGCAAAGAAACACGCCATCAATATTAAGTCAAAGACCAAGACTAGTATTTAATCTCCTTGCACTAACAGGCCCCCGCCACCCCCAGCCCCCTCCCCCCCACCCCAACTCCGTCCCCAGACACCATTGCCATATCGATAATGCGTCATCGCGACGTCATACAATAGGTATTTCGTGATATTGCCATAAAACATGCATTGTTCTGATAAAGTATTTACGAAGGCCAGCCAGAGCCCAGATGTTAATTATAGAATGCGGGCCTGGGGGTAATATCATGTGTTGGCATCATAAATAGTTATTGATCATGGAAATAGGGAAGAGTGCTTAGGAATATGGCCAGAGTCTCCTTTAGGCGCTGCCGCGGTGGCTTCAGTGTTTATTTCGACAGATCTGGCTCGTCACCAATCTTAAACCGTTTGGCAAGACTTCAAACCGTGTTTTAAAGCACAGACCGACCGTTTAACATAAGAGTTGAACTCGTAGACGGTGTGACTGATCCTAACACTAGGTGATATAATTATAATATTGCAATTAGTTCACTGTTCCCATTATATACAGTCGCTAAATTTAAAGCAATAAAACAAAGAAGCATTGCCACAAAATGGCTGTTTTTTCACGAGCACAGCGCACACTATGACCAGCAAGAAGCGATTACTATGTGAATGTCGGACATTTTATTAAAGAGTGTCGCCCGATTTTAGCCTCATAACCGAAGCACAGCGATTGGAGCATGTCAGTTCATGCATAATGGATCACAAGCATACATTGACAACAACATCTTTAGACCCAGCCACGTGCATGGGTTTTGCTAGACTGCGACTAAAACATCGGGATGAGGTCAACACAGTGGCAAAGGGAGACGACAGAATGGCTAAAAGACATGAGGATACCAATAGGGAAACTAAGTAAAAGAGGAAATCATACCTCACCGTGATCAGGTAAGGAGTTCCATGACGTCGAGTGGTGGTGCTGCGGGTCATGTGACCTGCCCGTCGTTGCCATGGGAGACAGGCGGCCATTTCGCATGGCCGGGGACTTGTCTCTGGTTAGCGTGCCGCTGTGTGACTGTGACCCAGCTTGGGACTCAATCGTGGATCCCCCTGGCTCCAGTTGGCTGGGGGGTGGGGACAAATCACAGTTCTGAAATACCAAGCAAAGAAAAGGGAGCAATTATTCTTCTAAAACGACTTGTTATTGCAAGGTACAACGGCCCACCAGCCACCTGAGCTAGACACTCACTGCTAATTGGCCGCAAGCGCCGAATATAAAGTGATAAGAATCACTGAGAAAAAAGAGGAGGGTAAGGGGCACACATGACATGGATCACATGACTAATCGGTACCCCCGGCAATGGCTCAGCGCTCAGCAGAAGGGAACCTTATAGCACTTTAACTAAGCACGGCACTTACAATAACAAATATTATATATCACATACATTACTGAAAGGAAATAGATAAGGAACGGCTTAAGGCGGCTAAAGACGACAAGGAAGGGATGAAATCATCGTCGTTGTTTTATTGTTTAGTATTGATCGCGGCCTCTCGGGTGTTACTCCTGTCTTTCTTTCACGAGTTCTCTCGGTAACCTCTCCTATCAATCTACCTACATCCACGCAGCCATTCACTCATGGTTCCGCTGCCCGGGCCAATTAAACAGATGCAGACGCCGGCGAGAAAAGAAGAAGACATTTCCCTAGATATATTGTGCGAGGGCAGAGGAGTCCAGACACTTCTGTCCATAACCACATCCGGCTCCCAATACGGCAATAACCAACACCCCCAGGCCACCACTCTCGCACCCCTTGCCCTTACCATGTCTCCTTAGCAGCAACCGTGTCCATCCAGCACCTCCCCCCCCCCCACCCACCCCACACCCACCTCACCCCACCTACACCCAACCCCCTTAAAACACGCACTCTCCCAATTAGGACTCTTCGTTGTTGTTGGACCCCCCCCCCCACCCTCACAACACACCCTCTCCCACCCCCCAAGAATAAAAATATATATCTGCCATGAATTGTAGATCGCTGCTTGTTAACGAAGGCACCGTGCCTACAGAATAGCACGGCGCCAGAGCAAAACGAAACCTACGGAGAACGAAATTCTACAGGGAGACAGGAAAAAGGGGGGTCGTTTTGTCAAGCTCCTAACACAATCATCTCTGCATTGAGATTGCTTTCTCACGGAATAGACGCGATTGGTCGATATTTTTGCTGCTGGGTTAGACAAACCCCGAGGCCTCCCAGTATAAGTGAACCTGATAAATGCACGATTAGGCCGCCATGCTGGATTCGGCGGCACGCAGCCGGGTCTTTATTGGCTGGCGGTATTCATCACGTGACCTTCCCATTATAAGGATTCTTATTATAGGCCTTTACTTATTGACAACCGGGGCATGTCCCCCTGTTATCGCCCAATATTTGAGTTTCCGTGGCGAAGTCGCCGGCTGCACGAAGAGGACGCCGTTATACATACATATAAGCTTGTCGGATAATGGCTACGAAGTGGGCCAGCAGTGTCTTCATGTACGTCGCCTGCCGTGACCATGACGTCTTCAGCTGTACGTCGCCCGCAGTCACTATGACGTTAACAGCTGTACGTCGCCCGTAGTAACTATGACATCAACAGGTGTACGTCGCCCACAGTGATCATGACGTCATCAGCTGTACGTCGCCCGTAGTAACTATGACGCCATCAGCTGTACGTCGCCCGCAGTAAATATGACGCCATCAACTGTACGTCGCCCGCCGTGAGTATGACGTCAACAGCTGTACGTCGCCCGCAGTAACTATGACATCATCAGGTGTTCGTCGCCCACAGTGACCATGACGTCATTAGCTGTACGTCGCTCTTAGTAACTATGACGTCAACACATGTAGCGTCACCCGCCGTGAATATGACGTCATCAGCTCTACGTCGCCCGTAGTGACCATGACGTCACCATGTTGCTGAGCCGTCTGACTATGGAGTCAGCTATGACGTCACTAATGCGATGACGCCCTTTAAACTATAGATACATTTGTAATTCAATATAAACATATTACTTTGTACTGCTATCAAAGATTTGAATGCCTGTCTTCAGACCACGTGACCACGATGGCAGCGACCAGGAGCCGCTCGGCGGACCGCTCGGTCGACCGCTCGGCGGACCGCTCGGCGGACCACTCCACGCCAGTACTCGAGCAGCACTATCTTTCATTCCACCGGCAGCCAGCTA
>OZ025260.1:14277774-14350558 GCA_964019135.1 Arenicola marina | reverse complement strand
CATCACCACAATCACCACCACCACCATCACCACCACCACCATCACCACCACAACCAACACCACCACCATCACCACCACAACCACCACCACCACCACCACAACCACCACCACCACCACCTCCATCACCACCACAACCACCATCACCACAATCACCACCACCACCACCACCACCATCACCATCACCATCACCACCACCACCACCATCACCATCACCACAATCACCACCACCACCACCACCATCAACACCACCACCACCACCATCACCACCACCACCATCAACACCACCATCACCATCACCACAATCACCACCACCATCACCACCACCACCACCACCACCACCAGCATCACCACCATCACCACCATCACCATCACCACAATCACCACACACCACCACCACCACCATCACCACCATCACCACCACCACCATCACCTCCACCACCACCACCACCATCACCACCACCATCACCACCACCATCACCACCACCACCATCACCACCACCATCACCACCACCACCATCACCATCACCACCACCATCACCTCCACCACCACCACCACCATCACCACCACCATCACCACCACCACCACCACCACCACCTCCACCACCACCACCACCATCACCACCACCACCACCACCACCACCATCACCACCACCACCATCACCTCCACCACCACCATCACCACCACCATCACCACCACCACCATCACCACCACCACCACCATCACCACCACCATCACCACCACCATCACCACCACCACCACCATCACCACCACCATCACCACCACCATCACCACCACCATCACCACCACCACCACCATCACCACCATCACCATCACCACCACCACCACCACCATCACCACCACCATCACCATCACCACCACCACCACCATCACCACCACCATCACCATCACCACCACCACCACCATCACCAACACCATCACCACCACCATCACCATCATCACCACCATCACCATCGCCACCACCACCACCACCACCACCATCACCACCACCATCACCATCACCACCACCATCATCACCATCATCACCACCATCACCATCACCACCTCCACCACCACCACCATCACCACCACCACCATCACCTCCACCACCACCATCACCACCACCATCACCACCATCACCATCACCACCTCCACCACCACCATCACCACCACCACCACCACCACCACCTCCACCACCACCACCACCAACTCCACCATCACCACCACCACCACCATCACCACCACCATCACCACCACCACCATCACCACCACCACCACCACCACCACCATCACCACCACCACCATGACCACCACCATCACCACCACCACCACCATCACCACCACAACCACCACCACCACCATCACCACCACAACCACCACCACCACCACCACAACCACCACCACCACCACCTCCATCACCACCACAACCACCATCACCACAATCACCACCACCACCATCACCATCACCATCACCACCACCACCACCATCACCACCACCACAATCACCACCACCACCACCACCATCAACACCACCACCACCACCATCACCACCACCACCATCAACACCACCATCACCATCACCACAATCACCACCACCATCACCACCACCACCACCACCACCAGCATCACCACCATCACCACCACCACCATCACCATCACCACAATCACCACCACCACCACCACCACCATCACCACCATCACCACCATCACCACCACCACCATCACCTCCACCACCACCACCACCATCACCACCACCATCACCACCACCATCACCACCACCACCATCACCACCACCATCACCACCACCACCATCACCATCACCACCACCATCACCTCCACCACCACCACCACCATCACCACCACCATCACCACCACCACCACCACCACCACCTCCACCACCACCACCACCATCACCACCACCACCACCACCACCATCACCACCACCACCATCACCTCCACCACCACCATCACCACCACCATCACCACCACCACCATCACCACCACCACCACCATCACCACCACCATCACCACCACCATCACCACCACCATCACCACCACCATCACCACCACCATCACCACCACCACCACCATCACCACCATCACCATCACCACCACCACCACCACCACCACCATCACCATCACCACCACCACCACCATCACCACCACCATCACCATCACCACCACCACCACCATCACCAACACCATCACCACCACCATCACCATCATCACCACCATCACCATCGCCACCACCACCACCACCACCACCATCACCACCACCATCACCATCACCACCACCATCATCACCATCATCACCACCATCACCATCACCACCTCCACCACCACCACCATCACCACCACCACCATCACCTCCACCACCACCATCACCACCACCATCACCACCATCACCATCACCACCTCCACCACCACCATCACCACCACCACCACCACCACCACCTCCACCACCACCACCACCAACTCCACCATCACCACCACCCCCACCATCACCACCACCATCACCACCACCACCATCACCACCACCACCACCACCACCACCATCACCACCACCACCATGACCACCACCATCACCACCACCACCACCATCACCACCACCACCACCACCACCACCATCACCACCAACACCACCACCTCCACCACAGCCAGGGCTGAGCACCTCACCCTGTCACCCGGTGACTGCCCAGTCACAACAGACTCACATGACAACGGTCGCCATCACACGGCCAACAGTCACCAAGACATCACAACCACCCAAACAACGGCCACCCCCACCCCCACCCCACCCCACCCTGACACTCCCCTCTTTCCTTACTGGTCGTCACCAGGGTTTCGCGAGGGTCTGTGTGATGAGACGGTCGAGAGGGGGGGAGGGAGGGAGAGAAATGGGACGTGGAAGGCTTGGTTGTCAGGGGATGAGGGAGGCTACAGTGTTACAGTGACGTCACTTCCGCCGGACCGGCCTCCAGTGTGTATCGCCCTTGTTGCACCATTCGCCTGCTAATGCCGTGTGTCAGCTAAGCCACCCCACGGAAAGGAACGAAGAACACTCCTACTTCTTCCACGCGTTCCTTGGCTTTTCAGCACACGGCGGCCTCTGCCTACTCGGTGCTCCACGACCTTACTTGACATAGGATACCTGGACTATCTATGTTACTTTCCATCCCATTGATTTTATGTATCAGATAAGTTAACCACGGTTATACATTTGTGATTTTGGAATTCAATGACGTAATTGATTCTGGCGATGACATCTCAGTGGCAGGTCTTTTGTCTTGTTTAATGGGGTGCATGCCATCTGTCAGCGGGGGGGGGGGCAATGCTCCTCTGACCCTGTCTGCATCCGTATAGCATAAGACACTAGCATTGGAGGCAACATATCGGCTTAGAGGGCGGCCGGGTACGCCTAACTGAAGACAGACACACCAGGTTCATGTAACCTTGAAAGTAGGCGCACAGAAATAATGACCACACGACTACTAACAGACGGATAACCCAGGGCCATAGCCTACCTACCCCTGGCCTGGGGAGATCAGAACCCCCCCCCCCCCCAATAACCCAGGGTCATAGCCTACCTACCCCTGGCCTGGGGAGATCAGAGCCCCCCCCAATAACCCAGGGCCATAGCCTACCTACCCCTGGCCTGGGGAGATCAGACCCAGGGCCATAGCCTACCTAGCCCTGGCCTGGGGAGATCAGACCCAGGGCCATAGCCTACCTGGCCCTGGCCTGGGGAGATCAGACCCAGGGCCATAGCCTACATACCCCTGGCCTGGGGAGATCAGAGCCCCGCAGCGGTCCACGAGGCATGTTCGCGTGCCGCCCGCCGGGGGCCGCCACCTCTCCGCTACCCCGACCCCAGGGTTCTGCCACCCCCCCCCACCCACCCGGCTAACTCCCGAATGCCACCGCCCGGCCTTGATGTATCCAGATTGTAGAATGAGTGAGCCATCCATTTTCCGCTGTGGGCCCCCACTCAGGACATGCTTACCGCCAATGATACTATTTTATTGTCGATCAAGAAGCGACCTATTACTGGCTCCTACCGCGCCGCCGTCCACCCATCCCTCACCGCACACGCACTGACACCCCCCCCCCCCCCTCCACCCCATTCACACACACACACCCATCTACACCACCCTTTTACCCCACGCCGCCCGCTGCCTTCTGTCTGTGTGTGTCTGTGTGTCAGCGTGATGAATCTTCATCCGGGCACCTAAATTCCCGCCACCTGCCGGTCACAGAAAAGTCCCCCGACCACGTGGTCGGCCCCTGGGCGATAATGGCGTTGTTTGGCTTCATTGTCGGCGTGCCACGCGCCTTGGCCGGACATGTCACTAATCTAATGGGTTCCTCTCCAGGTGGTTTTGCATGCCAGTGACCATGTAAGTCCCTTATGACGGCAATGGTGCTGATGAGGTGGTTTTGCATTGGTACTTGACGAGAACGCTGATTGCCATCATGTCACACGAACAGCGTCACTGCCGCGCTGACGCCAGAGCAAACTGGATGAATTTGAAATGAAAGCAGGTTTTCCGCTCTCCTTCCCCGTTGTAGCCGGGATTTCTATGGCGCATATACTGTGGCAAAAATATATCTCAAAAATATTGTACTACTAACACAGGTCTTATGCCGGTCACCAGCACTTCACTGACAAATCACTCATTTATATTTATATTTAATTTTAAGTGGTTTACATATATAGCAGTATTAGTGTTGTAAACTACGTAGAATTAACCAGAGAGACAGAACGGATGAGTAACAGTGAAGATCTAGCCAGGGCCACGCTCAGTATATATATATATATATATACATATATATATATGAAATGTATATATATTTAGAGACGGGACGAGAGAGAGAAGGTGGGGGGGGGGGAGGTGAGGCGGAGCGAAGGACAGATATAGTGAGTGAGAGATATGAGATATTCATGTTAATAGCGGCTCATGACAGTGTAACTAATGGTGACCCTACCCATGATGAGAGACTCCTCGTGCCTGTGATCCCCATGGTCGTCACCAGTGTAGAGATATAATGGTTGGGTGGCCATGGTGATGACAGCGCCGCCATCGACAACCCTGGCGACCCCCGTGTGGCCGGCTTGGTTCCAGTTCTTGGACATGCCTAGCTGCTTGGTGTGAGAAGGCTTGGATACATGCATACATGCAACCAGGGTATGACACGGCTCCCTCAAGCCCATCGGCGCTATCTGTTTCAGCTGATCTCCCATCACCAAATCAAAACCAGCGAGTTTCAGGCCTCAGGCGGTATGAGAATAGGATGCTTCGGGTCCCTAGCTGGGGCGTTCTTAAACCCAAAGGGGCAAGCGGACACGCATACGCACCACACACGCTGACCGCCTCTCAGAACGGGCCATGACAGTGAATGACAAGTGTGCCGTATGGACATAAAGGGGGGCGGGATGGGGGGAGGGGGAGGAGGGGGGGGGGGAGGCGTGGGGGTGTGTGGACGTATAGATCCAGCCATAATCCGGGGGGCTGAGGATACCCGGGAGCGCCAGTCAGGCTTGAGGACAAGATAAGCCCGACCCAGCGGGCCAAAGGACAAGATAACAGGCGCTGGGGGCATGCCGTTTGTCCGTCCCTTGGGGAGGGGTGGGGACCTCTAGTCAAGGAGCTATGCCCGCTGGGGACTTGGGGAGTCGGTGTAGGACTGAGAGGGCATGGGAAAGAGGGTGAGAGTGGGGGGGGGGGGGCGTATGGCTTCCTCGCTAGCCGGCTGGTATTCCGCATTCTTGTGGAAGTGGGGGAGGAAGAGTGTGTGGGAGTGGGAGGAGAGGAGGGTAAGGGGGAGAGGAGGGAGGGAGAGGAGGGAGGAAGGGAGGGAGGGAGGGAGGGTTGAGGGAGGTCGGTGTAGCTGATGATAGGGCCACCAAAGGGCAGAGATGGTTCCAGTCAGCAGGCGGTGAGATGACCCTTGTGACATGTATCATGGCTGGACGCGATAGCAGCTGCGGTATGGCAGTCGATTACTGCTTTGTCTGCAGCCCGCCAATCTCTGGTGCCCTCCATATCCCACTCTCCCACACCCCCTCCACCCCCCCCCCCCCCCCGCCCCCTCCTGCCCTCCCTCCCTCCCTCTATCCACCCATCTCCCATTTCCAGCCGTGCATAAGAGGGTACGGGCGGGGTTTGCAGAGCCTATTGCCTGAGGGGATGACGAGGGACTGAGGCCACATCAGGGCATGCCCTCTTGATGTTCCCCGTAGATAGCCCCACCGCAGTAGCCCATGGGGCGGTGTCCTTAGCCGCCTCGTCATAGCCTCAGCACGGGCCCGGAAACGACAGAGGCAACAGCGAGTCCCCTTCTGGGAAGTTTGCTTTTTCTTCGATTATACTCAATATCCTTGCAATGAGACAGAGGGTGATCAGGAATTTAAACTCTGTGTCGAATGAACAGCGGTGTGCCGTCGAGTTAAAAAAATCACCCACGCGTTACAAATAAAAAAGCTCTCCGCGGATCAGCGAATTTCACTGGTCCGGCCAGCTTTATAGCATACACGCTATATGAAATTCAGCGATGAAATGAACAGCACAATGCCGGTCCACCAACGTGCCGAGGTATACCATTATTTTGCGAAGCCTTAGACAATAAATAAACGCTAAAGGTAATTTGCGGTGATATTTCGAAGGCATTCGCCCCCGGTACAGCACGACGGTCTCCTGAGTAAACTGTGTAGCCTCGGCATTGACGGGCAACAGACCGATCCAGGCTGTCAATCATTCACTGACGTCACTGTTGCTTTTATCGAATCATGTGGAAAAAAAAAGGTCTTCCACCTGCGTTATGTCGCAAAAAACAATCGGACAAACAATACAGTGGGTTACTTTCCTGTCAGTCTCAGAGATGAGTACTTCTCACTTGTACTTACCATCAGCTATGATTGTCAATTTCATACTCACGGGTAAGGAAAAAGGACTCAAGCGTGGGCGGGGCTTAGTGCCTTGTGCGCAACTCAGTATGGGCGGACGTAGTCCGGTAAATATATCCGAGCACAAAGACTTGAGTCCTATAATATTGACTCCAAATTAGCCAACAACATGAATACAGGTCGCCGGCGAGGCACATAAGCTGGGCTTTCTGTTTGTTCATTTCGCAGTTTTGGTTTCCTCTACTTGCAGGTCTCCAGACACACGTTCCAATACCCGTGAATGACTCAATGGGTGGGACGGTGTCATCAACAAGTGCCGAACCCGGTACGCCAGGAACGCTCTGGGTCGTTCATGGCCCACTGCGGTGGCTTCTAAATTTAGCCCGGCCCCCCATCCTCCCCAGCCCTCTTACCCACTAGCACCAACCCTCCCCCGACTTGTAACCCACCCGCCCCACAAAATTCTCCCAAAAATGTCCACTCTACCTCTTCGTTTCCAGCACCCAGTCCCTCCCCTCCCGACAGATCTGCACAATCTCGTTCCACCCACCCATCCACCCCCACTTCCCAACACATACAATCGGTTTATCCTCACCATATATTGCCGACCACCAAAACCGGCCG
This sequence comes from Arenicola marina, assembly GCA_964019135.1. Classification (NCBI taxonomy): domain Eukaryota; kingdom Metazoa; phylum Annelida; class Polychaeta; family Arenicolidae; genus Arenicola; species Arenicola marina. Next base: position 14,343,032 of record OZ025260.1, on the reverse strand, counting down.
CTTAAAACCCTTCGCCCCTCCAGGAACATTGCTCACCTTGCCAACCAATTTCCATTTTCTTTCTTTTTTTTGCGTCCCCTACAAATTACATTGTGCTCAAAATAACAGGTTAACAGTTTGTGTTGGGTTAAAGTTCGGACAACAACGCTTTAATGGTCAAGAAGACGGTGGTATGGTGGGCCAAGGGAAGGCAGGTGGAATTAGGGAAAGGGTGGTACAGGTGAGGGAATGGAGAGGAATGGTGGGCGTAAGGAAAAGGCTGGTTGGGAGGCACAAGAGAGGTGGCAGTGCGATGGGTTGAGAAGGGCCGAGGAGGGCAGAGAGACAATAGAGGTGTTGTGGGCTCAGGGAGTAGTGGTGCGGTGAGGAATAAGTGTGACAGGGAAGAGAGGGAGAGGAGAGTAAAGTCTACATCTTGGAGTCACCGCAGTGGGACATGAAAGCCCCAGAACTGCTCCGGCGTGCCGGGTTCGACTCTTGGTAAAGCCACCACATCTCCAGTGTGATCAACTTCCGAACACGGTCACAAGCGAACCATGAGAAGTACGAATACATTAATGAGGCTGACAGGTCGCTTTATGAACTTTGCTGGCGCCCGACACTTATGGTGTTGTGTTGTACCCAAATATCTATGGTATTTTGCTGGTTTTAATGTGTATTCTGGTATGCAAAAGAACAATTCTAGTGTTTATATAATTACATAGGGCTCCATTATATCTTTCTTCGCCTACTTCCTCAATGCATTTTCACTCTCGCGCGCCAGGGCGGAGCTGCGCAAATTGATAGGAAAAATGCGCCGCGCATTTCTACAAATTAGTGCCGGGACCCAGCCTAATAACATACCGTCCCAGGTGATGAAAAGAAAGAGTTCAGTCACTTGTTTGAATAGGTAAAAGACGTTTTTTGCTGTATTAAATACACAGAGCGCGTTATTTTTTATTTTATTCTAGAAAATTATAATGTTGCAAGAAATTACAGCTGATTTGACCGTTTTTCAACGATCTTGAAATTTGCCCCCGGCTACAGCAGTGGTAAAAGCGGAGCTTGCGTAGCGCCACCGTGCGGGGAGCTTGCTATATAGTCTCTGTGGTACTAGCCAGGTTGTCATCGTTTTACAAATCATTCCTACCTGGTGCAATTCGAATGTGGAAGGGGTTGCCAGTCGCTATACGCAGCTTGCATGACCCAATACCTTCAAAGTAACAATTTTAAACATGAATAAAACGGTGTCTGGGAATATAACTGACAACGGCAAATTGTATTGCTTTGGAAACCAAAGACTCAATGTATCGCACGCGCGGATTCGCATGAACTGCAGCCCACTGAACTCTCACTTGTAGATATTTTATTTCGCAAAATCTGCCCTATAGTCCGTGTCAATTGGAACCATTCTTGTTGGTAACCCATCCCATTCATTTGAGGATAACAGTTGTATATTCCAAGAAGTTCACGACTACATTGCAGCCACCAAACGTTTCCCTTGAAATATCACGTTTTTAATGTCGACCTTGACTTTTTTATTATTATTAAATTTCTATCATATTGTGATGTACACAATTGTTATGTATATATGTATGTCCGAGCAAATGATTCAAGTTTAGCAAGAGAGATCGCATAGACAGTGTGCCAGGTTTCCAATTGCCGATAAAAATAAGTTTAAACTAAATTAATACAATGAAAAACACGAACACTTCATTAAGAGGCCGTATTAGGTACTTCAAACAGACCTTCATTCATAATTAATAAGGTTATACATTTTGTGTTTTATGCCAAGTTTGTGCGCATGCGGGCTAAAATTAAACCAAGGAACTTGCTGGGACATTGGATGCACTTGTATTATATTAATACCTCGGACAACCAGTTTTTGCCCACGAAACAAGTTCATATGGACACATGTCTATGTTTGATATGTTTGTGAAGAAAGTAACTCCAACCCGACATGAAGTGCGGCTATTGCAAGATATTCAGAACAACCAAGCCGCAAGCCCGGCTTAATGGAAGTAATATCTCATGGGTCACCATAATTCAAATCTACCAAAGGCTCCGACGTCCATCGAGACAGATTGCTTGCATAATACACATTCGATATCATAGAAAAGGGTCGCACGTATCCAATCTAATACTTTGGGAGCTTTATCAAATGCAATTTCTGGACAATATATACCGGAACATAACATCCCCACCCTGACAATAGTAAGCGTAGTGCCCCCCCCCCCCTATCTCCACCCCCTCCAACCCACTCCGCCGCGGACATTGCCTAGTCAGCGGATTAACCAATTAGGAAGTCATTTAATGGTCTCTGCCAAATTACATGTAACCCCGTCGATATGATTAACGGCCCTGATGAAGAACTACCCTCCACCACTCCACCGCTCGCATCCTCACCCCCACCCGCCCCCCTCTAATACCTCCTCCCCCCCACCATTGCCCTCTGACCTCACCATCTTGTCCCACACAATAGAGCCCTCCCGAGAGCCTTGTCGCCAGAGATTGGGGGAGTGGGGGGGGGGGTCGACGATTTCTCTACCACGCCCCTCACCCTCCAATCGCTACAGCCATGACTTGGATTCTGGTGAGTAGAAAAACACACTCATCAGAAAACATCTTCACCAAGTGTTAGCATTCATCGCCGATGCCTGGCAGCTTTGTGTATGTGTGGGCCATCCAGCCATACACCAGTCATTGTTTCACTGACGGCTGTACCTTATGCAACTTATTATTCTGATATCATATATACGATCGACCCTAATGGCGACTCTCGGTAATTGTTTACCCAATTTGTCTTGATAGAAGTCTTGTTCTCCGCTGTTTTTTTTTAATATTATATATTTCTCTTTTTTTTTCGTTTTTTGTCTCTCTTTCTTTTACAACAGAATCCCATGCCAGCGACTCTGTCAGAATGGTGGTCTCCTCGGCCAGGGATTATACTCTGTTCGTTTTCGCTGTATGCTGTATTGTATTATTGTTTTCCTGGTCGAAATAAACGAGTATTCTCTCTCTGTCTCTCTTACCAAGGCGACGTCTTCTCGACCTGTTTTTGGTCTCGGTCTTCCAAACATGGCCTAAAGCATCAGTTCATTCATCTATCTACCTTCCATTGACGTCGGCTGGTGTCAATATCAAGTAATTCTGTAGAATTATTAATAGAGGTCAGCATTCACATGTCTTGTACGTTGTTGCAAACCTCTATAAAGAAATAAAGCTTACACAAAAATAAAATATCAAGTAATTTGCCTGGTGTTGTGGATGATATCACCTCATCAGCATCCGCCAGTTCGTCCTTTTACTTTTTTTAATTTTTTTTTCATAGCTCCAAAAATTAGAGGGATATTAACGTTACGAGGTCACGACTAGTATAAAGAGGTCACGGCATATTTATATCATATCTATATATACCTCTCTCCCTATGTCCTTTTCTCCTCCTTTTAGCCTTGCCTCTCTTTCCTGCCGCTCTCTCTCTCTCTCTCTCTCTCTTTCTCTCTCTCTCTCTGTCAAGTCCTCTGTCTCCCTCCCCCCCCCCCACCCCTCTCTATTTCTCTCGATATTGAACTGTACGGTATTAGTAGATATCTTGGCAATCAATATTGGTCACGTTGCATTACTAGCCAATGAGTTTTCCAAGGTTGTACCGCTATTAATATTGCAGCTACCATTGTGGCGGTGTGGGATGGAAGACTTCGTCCAGTGTGGGCAGCGTCCCGATGTCCGTCCTGGTGGTTTGAAAAGTACAATAAAATGGAGTAGGTGTGTGACGAGACGGCCGCGGGGGGGGGGGGGCACAGGGCGGGGAGGGGGTTAGGTACGGATGGAGGGTGGCATAGGTTGCGGAGAGGATAAGGGTAGGATGGAGTGGGGGCTGAGGGCGGGGAGGGGGTGGGGTAGTTGATGGAGGAGGTAGATGGCGGGTAGGGGGTATACGGAGTCTCTATTTTGATGTGTGGGTGGAGGGGGATAGAGGGCGGGGAGAGTGCAGGATAGGAATGAAGGAGGGTAAGACGGCGTACAGGGATGGATAGAGGGGAGGGGAGGGGTGTGGTAGTGATGGATACAGGGGAGGGGTGGGGTAGTGAAGGATACAGGGGATGGGTGGGGTAGAGTTGGAGGCGCATTGGGAGGAGGAAAGACGGCGGGAAGGGGGTGGGGTGGGAATGAAGAGAAGTGCCCCAGGGCGGAGAGGCTCTCGTCCCAGTTAAGGATTCCCTTTTAAACCCCACTGGCCCCCAGAAGGCTTGTGCCACGGATCGTAAGCAGCGGCCATTCCTGGCGACCGGCCTGACCTTTGACCTTTTACCCCCATTGGGCCGGCCGCTACTTTACCCCGTAGCCAAACCCCCATTTGAAAGTGCCATCCTCTCCCTCCCATACCCCTCCGCCTCACCCCACCACCCCCTACAGACGACCCCCGGAGCCACTCATTGTCAGGAGAGACGTCTGCCCATCCAACTTACTGTGTCACAAATCTCCGCGAGGGGGCGTGCCACTGATGGGAGTCGCTCCATGGGGTAGCGAAGGTGACTTGAGATAGGGAGAGGGAGGGGGTAGGGGCGGTGGAACGTGGCAGGGGAGTGGATGTGTGGTGGGGGGGGGGGGTAAAGCGAGGACAGAGCGATGGGAATGGGAGGAGGCAGACAAGTTATATGTAGAGTGCGGAGCTGGATGGGGTGTCGTTGGAATTTCCTCTGTTGAAACAAAGGGAATAATGGTGCTGATCCCCCTGACCCACGCCACCTACCCCGTCTTCCAGTCCCCATGTCCCCAGTCCCCAGTCCTCCTCCCCATGCGCCCCCAGTTTCCCCCATCTCCCGTGTCCCCTCCCCCTCCCCCTCCTTCCCAATGCACGGCCATGACTTCTCATGCCCCGCCGCGGGGCATACAGCCCATGTCTCGCGGCTTCTCGCGTTATTTACCGAGACTTCCGGTCTTTTTATGAGTTCGCCAAGCGAAGAAGCGGAAATGATCGGTAGTGTTCCTAATGTGTCTCCCAGCGCACCATACACACAGGAGGTCTTGGGGACTCGCAATGTAGCCTTCAGTATGAACTAAGTGACAAACTCTAGGCATCTTCCGTTCCGTAGTTTACTGGTGGACTCACTGCCCCTCGTTGCATTTTGCCTTTTTTTTCTTTAAGTTTTGTGTGCTGTATTTTATTGCTAAAGCGGTTTGCTTCTGTTGCTTATTTTCCGTTTTGTCGCGAAAATGCTTCACCGCTCGTTGTTTCCCAGTTAATTCGTGTGACGTGTTCATTAATTCTAAACAATACCTTACGCTCGAAAGAGACAAATATTGGCATTCTTCCTCAAAAATGGTATTCTTCATGAAAAAGGGTCATTGAAATGCTTTTGACTTTATCAGTCCTTAACATCCCCTTGCTTGGGGGGGGGGGGCAGGGGATAAAACCCGGAAACCGCCCCCTATGAATCCGCCACTGATGATATTATCATCAGTGGCCCTTATGAAGGGAAAGATTGTGTACAACATGGAGTCTGGATTCTCTCATACCCCGGATCAGGGTTCAATTATAAAGGGAAAGATTGTGTACTGAACATTGAGTCGGAAATCTCTCGTATTCTGGAACATTACGAAATATTGGCTGAAATCTCATGTGATTTCCAGCGCAATTGTTCATACCCTGAATCATGGTTAGGGACAGGGAACAAAAAAAAAATGCTCCGTGATACGGAATTCGAAATCTTTTCGGGGAAGTGATTTAGGTGTCACTTTATTAACGCCATGTTGTATTTCTCATCGCGCGTCCGTGGTGAAAACACCGGCAGGCGGGAGAAAATTAATGGCGCTGCTACACGCAATAAGACGGTAGGCAAGGGAGAGCGAGGCGGGATGAGGTGGGGATGGCGGAAGGCTCGGGTTGTTATGTCATCACGAACAAGCGGGGCAAGTGGTAGATGGCATACGGCCGGCATTGGTTGTCACTATAGAACAAGGATTGGAATTTAATTTGATCTCTCCGGAGGCGGGAAAAAACGGGTACGGGGACCTCCTATAATGCCGCCAATATCCCGGTTTGTGGCATAAGATGACTGGAAGAATTCAATTACAAGGAAATATGGAGTAGCTGCGTCGGTATTGCGTATACATATGTCACCTGGCTGTTGTTCCGTGAGCCTGCCGATAAAAACCGTTGTTTTTTTAAACCAATGGCTTTTTACAGATTTTATGACATTGGCATTCGATATATTAGTTAAAATGATGAATTTCCGTACATTTTAGTTTACCATGGGCACTGAAAATATGTCATATTTTTTCGATAATGACATGCGTGGAAGTCAGCTCACAGTATCTTCCTCAATCCCACTTACGTCTTTGTTCCACGGGATGACCGTTCGACATTATCACTCGCCAAGCATAGAATTTTTTAACATTTTTTAACATTTATTCCCTAATTCTTGATATCAAGAAATTAATTCTTGGTATGAACAATTCAATTCTTGATATCAACAATTGACACAATTCGTGATATCGAGAATTAGGGAATACATGTTAGGATGGCCCGCCATACACAACACTTTATTTTGTAGGCGCTTCTATCGATCCACTGACGTAAACTAAAATATCACACAGAACTTGGCAAAATAATTAAATTAAGACACGCACAGCTTCGCTAAAGACAAACGCATGGGTTTTGTTGTTTTGCGATAAGGATTTTTTCGATGTTTGGGATCATTTTGCAAACCGTCCTCCACTTTTCGTTTGGTTTGTGACCTTTACATATTATGCAAGACCCCTCATAATCTTAGCGCCGCAGTGGGTAATAATTAACGATTAATCGCGACACGAAACTATTGCTTATGGACTTCAGGGCAAAATATCCTTATCCGCATCCATCCGCATCTTTCCCGCCTTAACATAGAGTATGAAATCTTTCTGGAAACTCCGATCCTGTAACGAGGAATCCCTAATGCTGAAAATGGCTCCCGAAGGTTATGAAGCTGATGAGCTTCTAGTGAGGGTGTCTGGTGAGGGTGTCTGGTGAGGGTGTCTGGTGAGGGTGTCTGGTGAGGGTGTCTGGTGAGGGTGTCTGGTGAGGGTGTCTGGTGAGGGTGTCTGGTGAGGGTGTCTGGTGAGGGTGTCTGGTGAGGGTGTCTGGTGAGGGTGTCTGGTGAGGGTGTCTGGTGAGGGTGTCTGGTGAGGGTGTCTGGTGAGGGTGTCTGGTGAGGGTGTCTGGTGAGGGTGTCTGGTGAGGTTGTTTGGTGAGGGTTTCTGCTGAGGGTGTCTGGTGAGGGTCTCTGGTGAGGGTGTCTGGTGAGAGTGTCTCGTGAGAGTGTCTGGTGAGAGTGTCTGGTAAGGGTGTCTAACATAATATACTAATTAAGCTCAAATCTACACCGGGGAAATTAGTCGATGCAAGAATAATATGGTAAACTGGTAAAACACGCATATTAGCTTCATGTTATGCAGGAAAGTGACAGAATTGCTTCAACATTGCATAAGAGAAAGTGGTTAAATGCAACATTGGCCAAGGCTTGACCTTGAGCTTGAAGGAGAAGTGTGCCAATGAAAGCGATTCGCCTGTAAAAACTATAAAACAAGAGAAAAACAGAAACATTTCCATTCGGAATATCTTATCGTCCGGTCTATTTCAAAGTTGTGCCCCAAGTGTTTAAGACCTACTCACTCGCGCTGACCACTCAGATCAGGATAATGTGGAAAGTGGAAGAAACACCAGGAGTCATAATGTTGCCATGCATGACTGTAGTAACGCTGTCCGCCGTGAATCGTGGTACTCCATAAATCATAAGGTGTCCATGCAGGACTTCCGTGAGGCCCAGTCACGCGCTAACTAATTGAATTCTAACTAATAATCCCTCTTAACATCAGTATTCAGCCTCATAACATACAAGTCATGATATACTACAATGCAATACAGCTTAAACATTGCTATATGTCCAACGGGCAACTGTTAGGAATGACACAAAATGTGGACTCGGCAATGCGGGTTGGTTGGTTGGTTGTATGTTCAGGACGCTTTAAGCAATGCTGGTCGCCTAACGGCACGTGGATCGATGGTTTGGGCCCTGCTGTGGTCGCAGGATAAAGATCCCGTGTCCTTCCTCGCAAAGAGTAGGGGGTTACCCCCGGGGGACATGACTTCACTCTCCCTTCCTTCTCCCATTGACGCGATATGACAAAAAGTGCTTAACGCGTCCTGAATATACAACCAACCAACCAACCAGTTCTGGTCAAATCGCGTCAGTGCGAGGAGGAAGGGAAGAGCGGATGTGCGGAATGTGTGAGCCATATCAAAGTCGTCCCGAGCAACAGGGCTTCACCCTGTTCCTCCCCAAAAAAGGTCCAAAACTCAACCAAGGTGTTCAGTTAATGCTAAGCGTAACCCCCTTCCTCCTCACGGATATTGAAGCATGCGTTTGAAATATACATTTGTCAGGTGACAATCGTATCTGTTTTTGTTCTAACAATTTTTGACTTAGAATATACGATTACAATGTTATGTACATTGTGCGTCATGTGAGAAATTTAAAAAAAGGCAACTGTATCTACCCTGAAACGTCTGCGATGTCGCACTTTGTAAAAGTGCTCAAAGGTAACTGTTAAGGGCTGCAAGAACATGACCAGTTGTCGTTGTTACGGGGTCCGTGTCCTGCGTATGAAGCCTATACGAGCCTAAGAGAACTCCGGGACGAGAATGACGGATTCAGTTACCGGGACGCAAACCCACGACCTGTTGATCTGCAGCTCCGATCTTATAGGCCTACGACTTGAGTTAGAGGACAAGCTGGATGGGATACATCATTCGGATCCCCAGGACACGTGATTTGTTTTGCCACGACATGCGACAGCGAACGGGAAATGTTGAAAAGACACACAAGCATCACTTTGTACCCAATTTATTACAAAATTCATCACGTTGTGGTTCGACTTCGGAAGCGGACTATTAATAGTGATTCCGTCGCTTAGAATCCACTCCTGTTCAGCCTTAGTGACGAATTATATCATGTACTGTAGGCATAGCAGGGCACCCGGCTCCAGTTTCTGCGGCGTACGGGACGGATGTCAGCCATGTTGGATTCACCGAACATGCGCACTAGGACTTCCGTAACTAGACTATAGTCCACGCCCGAAATCGAGATAAAATACAATGGTGAGTTCCGTCGTCCTCTGTCACTTCCCAGATTGTCTGTATTGAGTGTACGTTGATAATTATTGAAATGTAAATTAATTTCATATCTGGCCTGATTAAAATAATTAAGATGAAGAGATGCTGAAGTTAAAATTCATTTAATTTTAAATTCATTTAATTTTAATAACTGGGTTGTCATCAAACATGATATATATTCCATGTCCGGAACGATAGTATTAGCAGTCAACACTTCATTGTCGAGAAAAGGTAGTGTCGTTCAACGATCTACGAATCAGATCTACGGGGCTACCATGTTTGACAATGGGGAATCTTGTAATCCTCATTTCACCGAACTGCATTGCGTGGTCAAATCATTAAGGTCAGATCTTGAAATCCCGAAATCGCATTTTTATATATATTGCCTCATTAAATACAAATCAATAATGGTAGGGTGTTCTATACGGAATATTGTAAACCTATCCAGGCAGGTTTTATATTGGTTTACATCATTATAATTTTCGTGCCAGTTTGCCACGGTGAACCACGGTAACCATGCTAGGGAGTCTATGGGGTGGCATTCCGTATTGCCACAACATGGTACGTATAATTAGCACATTATGGCATATCATCATATTGCCATGAACATATGTAATATATTACTAGTGTTAAATGCCAGCTCTATCCACTACCGCAAAGAAGACGACCCTTTGTGAATGTTTACACGATGGCATTTACTTCATGATACTCCCATGACTTGAGTATATGATACGTCTGGAGCGGCATAGTATCCCTGTCACGTGACTCAAGGAGCGGAGCCGGATCTAGGTCATGTGACAGTGCCAGAGACCGCCTCCATTTCCAGCCAATGAGCGCACGAGGCACCTGTGACGTAGCCATGTGTACACGAGAATCAAAATGGCGACGCATAAGAAAGAAAAAGTTCCCTCTCGCACTATTCCACACAATATATATCGTGCATTATATCTGATAATACATGGCCACAACGTTGATATATGGCCCCATCGTGCCGTGTTTTTGAGATTCGTCATGAAGAACATACTGTGAACCGAGCTGGCAGCGTGGGCGGGTGGGTGTATGGCGATGGGTGATAACCGGCCTCTGAAGCCAGTTAAAGTAGAGGGGTATCCCTTAATTATTTAAGGGGTACCGCTTATACTTCTTACAGTTAACCCCTTAAAGTTAAGTTTACTCAACTTAAGGTTAAGGGACACCCCTTAACATTAAGGAGTACCCGTTAAATATTTAAGGGGTACCGCTTAAATATTTAAGTGGTACCGCTTAAATAATTGAATGTGAGCCCGATGTGCTGTCATACCTAACCGACGTACCAAACGATGCCCGTTGTTGGCAGAATGGCATGACATACTTTTGTGACATGTATTGTCCATATGACATGACATAATATAACATATGTTGGTATTTACATATCAGATTTTATCCCATTATTCGCAGGATATTGCATCACATACCATCTTAACATCGGTTACTGGCAAAAATACAATGTAGAACATTTAGTCAGCGACGGAAGAAACAAATTGCGCCAAGAACAGGTCGAACGCTGTATCAGCAAAACAACATTGTATTCCTTGTGTAATCGACAATGTGGTTATTAAGAGGCAACCACCTAAAATGTCGAAGCTTGAAATTTCATATATGCGCAAATGTACATAAAGCCAAAGGTAACATTACCAAAGCGAAGAATGCGGTCCCAAACACTGCAATATATTCGGTTTCAGCCTCATACCCTGTCACGGTGGCACCGGATGAACGCCCCACCAGCCCCGGGGTGGGTGGGGGTTGGCGGGGGGGGGGGGGGCACTACGTATAGTTAGGTGTAAACATATGTCCCGCCCAAATCCTTTTTTCGCACTTTTTCTATCCCCGCAGCAGAAATGTACAGTTTCTCTCGATGTGCTCAACTGACACTAAATTGTTTCAAAATTACAGCTCTCGACTATATATTCCAAATGATATTGAAATTGTTCAACAAGAGTTTCAGCTCTTGGCTCGATATTCTAGTCCATATCGAAAGTGAATGAACCTCCATATACTCTGCCATGAATGTCAGTGTCTATTTTGAATGCCTTTCTAAAAAAAGTCTCTCTCAGCGTCGACCACATCTCGCATTTGGCTCTCGCTCCCCATGTGCTCTCTATGGCTTGGGCGCCACACCCCGACCACTGTACTAATGCAGTGCCCCCCCCCCCAACCGGGCCTACCAGGAGCGGCAAGCAGTGGCCAGTACATCCGTCGACACATCTAGTCAGGTGTTACTATAACTTCGATTTAACTACTACAACTATGTATACAAGCATTGTAAACCGGATGCAGGTAGTATGAGCGTTAAGTTATGCAACCATATCTACGATGCGTGCGAAGTAGAATCAGGTCGTCTGCTGTGGTTTCAGTCCCGCCAAAGCAGGCCGTCTGCTTTGGTTTCAGTCCCGCCAAATCAGGTCGTCTGCTGTGGTTTCAGTCCCGCCAAAGCAGGCCGTCTGCTTTGGTTTCAGTCCCGCCAAATCAGGTCGTCTGCTGTGGTTTCAGTTTCGCCAAATCAGGTTGTCTGCTGTGGTTCCTTTCCCGCCAAAGCAGGTCGTCTGCTGTGGTTTCTTTCCCGCCAAAGCAGGTCGTCTGCTGTGGTTTCTTTCCCACCAAAGCAGGTCGCCTGCTGTGGATTTATTCCCGCCAAAGCAGGTCGTCTGCTGTGGTTTCTTTCCCGCCAAAGCAGGTCGTCTGCTGTGGTTTTATTCCCGCCAAAGCCCAAGGTCAATGTCGGGGATGTTGCTGCACGGTCTCCGTTCGTTTCTTTCCCCGCGGTACAGCGACGCCAGGCTGTACGCCTCGGCGTAGTTCTGACTCCTGCAACAACAAAGTTACACACGATCAGGATTTCTCATCAATAAATATCATGACACTTTTGAAACTACGCGCCTCATCAACACACATCATGGCGCAACTACGCGACTAGTTGATTTTACAATTTGGGTTATAAAAAAGGGTGAACTTTGCGTTTATATTCCAATCGACGTCAATCCGAGGGCCTTTCCGGTCCATGTGCTATGCTGGAGCCCACGAAATGTCATAATGAAGGAAATGACAGACGTGAGTAATACGTGAGCTGCACTGCAACAATGGTGCGCCCTATCTAACCTGGAGGAACGACCAACTTACCCTAAGCTACCGAATGCTTCAGACAACGGTTGTAGGAAGACGAACTTCTGGATGTGATCGATGTTATCCAGATTGTCGCACATAACCCGAGATAAGGTCAACTTGCGGACTTCCTGGAGCTGACCTGAATGGTACAGGAGGCGACGGGATATACAAGGCTGTACCCCGGCTGATACATGATATGTTATGACGTTTTGTGAGGCCATCAAATTATGTAACACAACGTCGATACATGTATACAGCATAATATGGGTATCTGCCACTTGGAGATTTCAGTTTATCGTAAAAGACGAACCCCTTCCACCCTATACGACACCGGTGTCTTGTGATCAGATTCCATAGAATATTACTCGTTTGCATGCTCATCACAAATATGAGGAAGTGAATGTGGAAATTTGGAAATATGTTATTGGCGATGGGCGAACGTCATTCCATCCAGCCCATTACGAACATCGTCACGAGGTTAATACCAATACGACGGCCCATGAGAAGCCACCACCACTCAAGCACGTATTATGCAAATTCAAATGTAACAACTTATAACTTAACATATTCTCTATCTGGGGAATTAGATTAAGACTAATTAAGTCGCTAGCATAAGAGCCATCAAAACCTAAAGCAACACACAAAAAACAAGTGAAAAAACATAGCTTCATCATAAAGTTAGGGAAGAACAAGAAAGGGACAATTTCAATGCATACATAAGTGCCAACCTTACAGCAAAATGAATAAATGATTAACACATGAATCCCACAGCGAAATAAACACAGGTCACTTGAGGCGATGTTCCTACGCGATGCGAGGATTACCAGGGGAAAATCCGAATTCCTCGCTGGGGCATTCGTGCCAGAAGCGATCTCCTATCTTGATGTTTCTGAATTGGCGCCCAATGATGCAGGCAAAGGTGGGGCCCACCATGCCCCCCGGCACGTGGCGCTCGACGACCCCACCCGCAAATAGGTCAAGGTCATCTGGCGTGCTGGTGAAGAGACAGAGACAAACATGATGTGGGTAGTGAGTGTTTGGATGTGAACTCTGTGCCCTGTCAGGCAGGTGGAGGAGGAAGTAGGGAGGGGCTAAGGATCACGACCCCCACCCCCGCCCCACACACAAACACCGGACGCTCAACAGGGGTATGGAAGGGGCGGTCCAGTGTCCAGCGTCGATTTTTCAAATTTCGTAGAGTCGCATGTCGATTTTTCACATTTTTCATTTTTTTCCGTATCGCTTTTCAAATATCTGTCGGTTTTTCCAATATGCCTTTGTCGCGTGTCGCCATTTACCCCTTCCATACCCCTCTCAACACACGGCCATGTTCCATGAAATGTGAGTGTACACGGCGATGGCACCGGAAGCTGTAAACAAACGTTTTGGAGAAAGCGAAACAACGAGAAGAAGGAACATCCGATATCTGCTGCATGGGACATCCCTTCTTTACTTCTCTTTTCTTCTTATTCTGCCTAAACAGTTTCTTTTCAGTGTCATGAAGTCGATATATGAGATAATACCGTGTGTATCTCGATAATACAGCGCTTTCAGAAGGTGTGACACGGCAAAAGATAATTATATTTCCATCAGGTTAGAAAAGTTTCTAACAGTACTCTACAACAATAATATGTATGCCCCAAAAGTTGGACAAGATAAACTGCATCACTTGCAAATTTCAAATTGGAAATTATTCTGTAAATATTGTACAGAACTAAGGTACAACATATGTTGGACTTCTTACTCATAAAGCTGACTGAGTCGCCATCGCATTTCTGGCTCAGGGATGTCCACAAGGTCATCGAAGGTCGCAGCACGTGGTAGATCACACCATTCACGCCAGTCGTTGTACCCTTGATGAATATAAAACCAATATATAACCTTAAACATTATCGCATGTAGGCATACACTCCACTATCATATATCCAATGCTGTGCATAGACGAACGGGTCTGGTCAAATAAATGTATCTGGTCCTAGAAAATGTCTTCTAAACCTAGAATTTCATTCTTTATAAATCAAGATAAATCGACGAATGTTTTTACAACAGATTTGCAACACATTTTCATTCTTTTAATTACAATGCGGCCTCTAGCTCTGTTTCTATCGCAAAAAAGAACATTTTTATGTTACTCATCTTGAAAGTAGTCAGCTTTTAAATTTCTAGGAAGCTTTTTTTAGCTGTGTAAACGTGGTCAGATCCGCTTCCGTCCAGTCATCCACACCTGCAGTACGCTTCCTCCTCCTCATCCGGTTACAACTTTTATCTGGGGAAAGTTCTACGCAATCTCCTTCACAAAGGAGGCCTAAACCCCAACATTGTATTCATTTGATTTGCTCATTGATTTTCTCACCCGGCAGCCCGTGGTCCCGGCCTCGCTGAATGTTGAGCGCTGGCAGATCCGTTCCAGGCTTGTTGGGTGGGCTCTCCGAGAACAGTTGAGCCGTGACCTGCTTGGTGAAGAACCGGTCGACGGTCTGGGCCGCCTGGCTGATGTGTCCCAGGAGGATAGAATCGACCCCCGACCCTCCCGGCAGACTCGTCTCGTACACCTTGCCCGGGCGGCGAAGCACCTGCAGTAATATATGCATATATATATTGACGATATCTTATGTAGTTTATATTGAGCGCTGAACAGTTACTACATAAGCAAAACAGACAACTTGCGGGGGGGGGGAGGGGGGAGGGGCATAAAGGTGTAGGGTGGGTCTCACAACTAAAACCGGGACTTAACTCCTTATAATGTTCCCTTTTTACATGACATTTGTGCAGGATCGCTAGCCGTCCGTTTTTATCGAAGTGTAAAGGCGACATAATTGCGCCATTTGGTTCAGTAATTGTGCAAAGGGCTAAACTCTTGATATGATTATAAGCATGCGATTTCTCAATTCTAAATCTCGAGTTTGCCGTCTGCGTACTAATGGAAGCAAAACCTTACCAGGACTGGCCACATGAAACAAGCAATCAATTTACTTTTCTGCGTGTTCGTGGGATGAACGTTAGACATGATCTAAAAAAAACTACGCGTTGCAGCATTGACGTTACCTGGCAGGTTTAAGGATCAGACGTCAACATCAAAGTAACAAAAATTCAAAATCATCAAAGAGACAGGATAATGATGTAGATATTTTGTTCCCCCGCCACTGACCAGTTTATTTTAATACCGCGTATGAACGTGACCACCAGGCCTTTGTTGTCATCACATATTTTTATATGATATAATAATAATAGCAATAATACTAATAATAGTAATACTACTAGTAATAATAATAATACTAATAATACTAGTAATACTAATAATACTAATAATAGTAATACTACTAGTAATAATAATAATACTAATAATAGTAATACTACTAGTAATAATAATAATACTAATAATAGTAATACTACTAGTAATAATAATAATACTAATAATAGTAATACTACTAGTAATAATAATAATACTAATAATAGTAATACTACTAGTAATAATAATACTAATAATAGTAATACTACTAGTAATAATAATAATACTAATAATAGTAATACTACTAGTAATAATAATAATACTAGTAATACTAATAATACTAATAATAGTAATACTACTAGTAATAATAATAATACTAATAATAGTAATACTACTAGTAATAATAATAATACTAATAATACTAGTAATACTAATAATACTAATAATAGTAATACTACTAGTAATAATAATAATACTAATAATAGTAATACTACTAGTAATAATAATAATACTAATAATAGTAATACTACAAGTAATAATTATAATACTAATAATAGTAATACTACTAGTAATAATAATAATACTAATCATAGTAATACTACTAGTAATACTAATAATACTAATAATAGTAATACTACTAGTAATAATAATAATACTAATCATAGTAATACTACTAGTAATAACAATAATACTAATAATAGTAATACTACTAGTAATAATAATAATACTAATAATAGTAATACTACTAGTAATAATAATAATACTAATCATAGTAATACTACTAGTAATACTAATAATACTAATAATAGTAATACTACTAGTAATAATAATAATACTAATCATAGTAATACTACTAGTAATAATAATAATACTAATCATAGTAATACTACTAGTAATACTAATAATACTAATAATAGTAATACTACTAGTAATAATAATAATACTAATAATAGTAATACTACTAGTAATAATAATAATACTAATAATAGTAATACTACTAGTAATAACAATAATACTAATAATAGTAATACTACTAGTAATAATAATACTAATAATAGTAATACTACTAGTAATAATAATAATACTAATAATACTAGTAATAATAATAATACTAATAATAGTAATACTACTAGTAATAATAATACTAATAATAGTAATACTACTAGTAATAATAATACTAATAATAGTAATACTACTAGTAATAATAATAATACTGATAATAGTAATACTACTAGTAATAATAATACTAATAATAGTAATACTACTAGTAATAATAATAATACTAATACTAGTAATACTACTAGTAATAATAATAATACTAATAATAGTAATACTACTAGTAATAATAATAATACTAATAATACTAGTAATAATAATAATACTAATAATACTAGTAATACTACAAGTAATAATAATACTACTAATAATACTAGTAATACTACTAGTAATAATAATACTACTAATAATACTAGTAATACTACAAGTAATAATAATACTAATAATACTAGTAATACTACAAGTAATAATAATAATACTAATAATACTAGTAATACTACAAGTAATAATAATAATACTAGTAATACTAATAATAAGAATACTAATAATAAGAATTATAACATTACTAGTAATAATAATACTACTAATAATAATACTGATAATATTAATACTAATACTACTACTACTACTAATAATAATATCTTTATTGTCATATAAAAGAGATTGCATGATACATTGTAACGGTAAAAGTACATGATACAAAATCTGACAAAAGGTGAAGCCGAAGCTTATACGGCTTGTACGGGGTAATGAGGATGCGACATGGACACACAGGAACACAACTCCCATCTCCCGGGGGAAAAACATATCTAAACTTACATACATACTACCTGTGACTTAATGATCTGGCTCGCGTGTCCATAGGTACGATATGCCGTATGATATGATATAGCTAGGGCGGTTGGGTATACATGGGTATGCCAGGTGTGTGTGTTACACATCATGTCGGCCTCCTATGCTGACCTTCGGTGGTTATATAACGATCGAATATTCACATTGTCATTACCTTCAATCCATTGGAGCTTTCCCTCTTCATATGATTGGCAGTTGTACCATTATGTTTTGTTTTAATCTGTAGCATTCGACCCACATAGATGTAAAATAAGAAGAAATTACATCATGGGATTTAACTGGCTACAGACCGGTCTAGACTAGTGAATATCTAGACCGCAGGGGAAGGGGTGTGTTTTGGGGAGAGGGGGGGTGGGGGGGTGCAAGTTTTGTTTGATCAAAAAAATAGTTTTTCCAGCGACAGACAACCACAGTAACATAGAGGTAACAGAGCGGATATCCATGATAATAACATGGACAATATATCTCTTAATTATATATCAGACAACCACGAGAACATAGAGGTAACAGGGCGGATATCCATGATAATAACATGGAAAATATATATCTTAATTATATAATTCATGGATGGAAGAATGTAATAAAGTTAATATCGCATAGCGCGGGAACGCTTTTGGGTCAATGTGTTCATTTGGCTACTATTCACTCTGTTGGCAAATCGGAAACGTCAAATTTGGCAAATCAATTCCGGTTCCGAAAAGATGTTTCAATTAATATATATATATATATATATATACCATACTACCCACAAAGGCGGTAACAGAAGAGACAAAAATGTGGATATGGCATACCGCTGGTCCAGTTAAGTTATATTAGAAAACAGAACGCCCATTAAGTTGTCATAAATGCCGTAGAGTGACTTTGACTTCAGTAGCATAAGTGCAGAGCGTCATGGGCTTATGTGAGAGTGTGAGAGCACAACACGTAATAGCCCCATTGACATGAGCTTTACTTCGTGACATTACAAAAAAAATCATTTATTAACGATTAAATTCAGTATTTTTGTATTTCTGTCGGTGAATCACCACATTTTTTCTAACACTTTCTTTCCATGGTTTAAATAAAGAGTTTTAGTCTGTGAGGGGACCGGGGGGGCGGGGGGGGGGCGAGGGGGCATGAGGCTGAATTGTGTCTGGTTCCCCATGATATGCTGCTACATGAGGCATATACCTGATAACACTACAGCTTTCTTCTCAGGCTGCCGTCCACGGTTATCGGTGTGTCGATAGTGCCTTTATACCGTGTGGGTTCAAGTTACTCCACCTCATACTGGTAATCAGACTCTCTCAAAGCAATCCACTGAGGCAGTGGAGACCAATACCCGCCCACGTGTGCACAGGGGGTTCGGCTCACCAAGAGTTGCGAACACGTAACCCTATAATTTACATCCTAATTTAATGACTGATAATCATTTTACGAGCAACTGGAATACGTGGTACACAGCGATTATTAGGGCGGAGCCAGCTGCGGAAATATATGGAAATATGATATGTATGCCATCTTTGACTTAATGATTGTCTGACCGAAAGCAAGGGTATATTTATAGATAACATATACAGAGGAAATGTCTGCAGTACCGTCTGCATGTCCACTTTAAGAAACTAATGACGTGAATTGAGACTCAGGGCGACAACTCTCACAAATTACTACAATTCCACATCTGCTATAACCATGACAACATTTTCCTGTGTCGTTATTCACCATGTTGCAGATGCCGCGGCGTGGAGAATAATTTGGCAAAAGTTGCCATGGTTACTGCGCACCTGATTATACGTCGACATATCAAGTAATAGCAGACTATTGTGAAAAGGGACAGAAAGCTCTATGAGACGGCGCCGATGTCAATTTGTCACAGGACACCAGATGACAGGCAGCCATCATCGTGCCAAGACCATGTTGAATAGAGCCGTGGAGTGTCATCTCTCAAGGCCTCGTTACATTCGATCTTATATTATACGGTAGATCATTATTACGAGACACGCGGGCCGCTGCGCAGTCCGTGTGTATGTCACCCACGTTCGGTCGACAGCGCGCTGCTTCAACCCTTCTCACTAACCGTACCGGCAGAAGCTCTTTCTGTCTGTCCAGAAATGCAGTTTTAAAATAATCTATATTATGTTTGATATTAATAACAGATGTGGATATCGGTATTAAGTTGCAATGCTGCTCTTTATTTGCGGTATATCTACAATCGCTTTTGATTGATTTAAATCTTTGAAATCGATGTATTCAAGTCGTTCATTCATGGAGAAAAGTGTGGCATTTCTTGTGTACTACGTCAACATCCGAACATCGAGTCCGTTTTTCACTTGTAACATGTAGATAAATACCATAATGCTTACACTATTTAAAGGGAACCGCCAGCTTGGCTTCTAATGCTAATAGACCGATTCATATAATACATATAATTCATATAATTTTTGGAAGTGTTTCCCCGATTTGATTAATCAGGAGGCGATACTCTAATTATATTCAAACCGGAAGTGACGCCTATAATGATAGCAAAACAAGACCAAGTCATCATCGCGAATATAAATAGCGGCTATTCTCTAATTCTGCGAAATCTATTTTTTTTCACGGAGAAAAAGACATATATCAATTTCTTTGGATGTTATTTTCCCATGAAACACTAAGATCATGGACCACTGCGCGGTATAGCACTGCCGCATTTCATCCCCAAAGCGCGGCCCTGAACTCTCGTTTCACGAGCTTTCCCTGAAGGGTGTCTCCACTGTGAAGACACTGTGAAGATTTCCACGAGATAACTTCCAGTTATAACGCAAGGCGGCGCCACATGAAGGGTCACAATATACGTCACTTCGTCCTGCAAAATGGCGCGCTGCTCGACATTGGAGGGATTGGGTTGCCTTAATTTTGTTTTCTCCTGACCAGTCGGCCGGAACGAAGCGTTAACCCTCGCCAATTTAATTTTAAAAAGAAAACTCTTGGTGCAGATCGCGATTAGATTAGGTTTTACACCCTCTTTAAGTCACATCAGTCACACCAACGCGATTTCACCTATGATCCACCTCCCATGTTGGCTTCCACGAAGACGATTATTGTAGTAAATGTTAGGGTAGGCGTGAGTAATATGTGAGATATTCTGCAACCATCATGACATGGAAACATGGTAAAACTACCTGACAATGATTGTAATCTAAGTTTTTCGATTCATTGTAGCCTATATGCAGGAAAAGAGCTGAATGAGCAGCTTTGATGATGCAATTAAATGAAAAATATGCCACAGAGGAAAAATGTCATGACAGGTACTCACGTTACTTAGCTCCGTGTCTGTGAAGCGGGAAAACGCCTGGTGAGCGAAGCGGATGAGCTCGTCCACCTGACTGTGGCCAAACCGGAAAGCGGCCGTGGTGAAGACGTTGGCTATATCCGTGCTGGTCGTGACGTCATATCCTGCAGGAAAAACGCACGAGATGAGCGTCGCATGCACCGACCAACGAGAACGAGAATTCGGTGCTTTATTTAACCATGATAACCAAATATTAACAGGTTACATATAAAGTTTATAACTGTTGCATATCAACGTGTGACCAAACACTCGAAATAATAAAGCCAGGACTGATTCCTGGTCGAGAGCGGGAGAGGGGTCCAAAAAAATTCGTCAACAGATTTTTTTTCTCTAGATAAGTATCATGTATGGATCTACCTAAAAATGTAATAAAAAATATATGTCACTTCACTAAAAAAGAAGTTCGGGGCATTTTTGTCAAATTGCCGTTAATTGCCGTGACATAGATTGATATTGGTTAAAATTTGACCCTAAAAATTTAAAGAAAAAATTTGAATTTAGTTCTGAAAAAATCCGCCAGGCCCCACCCGCTCTCGACCTTAAGAGGAATTACTCTAGGGAGACCAATCTAACAGATGAGAAACTGGACATGGATGTGGGTGGATAGGAGTGGCAACCGTGTATTGGGGCACTCCTGATTTTTTGTCTGTGAGAGTTCTTCACTTAACAAAGGGTTATCTGATTAAAATAATGCACAAACTCAAGGTTCAGCAAAACGCACAACAGCTAAGGTCCATCTTCGCGAGCCCTCAAAATGTCCCAATGCACCTCATATACCTCATTGTCACCTGTAAAATTATGCTTTGAAGGACAAAAAGCGGGATGCAAGTGCTTTTAGGCTTGATAGTCTTGCTTAATCCTATCAGTCCCCCATGTCTCTCTCCGTGTATCTCGTTATTCAGGTACTTTAATAAATACGTAAAATAAATGCTCATTATCTTGCACTTAAGACAGCAGTCCCTATGCTATTAAAGGGAGACATACATAGTGTTAGTAACAGGCTTTACTTATATCTACACTATTTACCAGAGAACACACACCATCTTATCATTAGTAGCAAGGCCAAATGCGACCTAGCCCCATGGCCCCCCAGACTCAGTCTCAACATACAGTGGCTATATACATCAGCCCGATGATCCATTGACATCGAAGGGCCACTAATTACTAGGAATTATGACATGATTATTATTAGTAAATATTCCAGATATTATGTTAGAATTACCATGATAAATAATGTTGAGTATACAGGAGTCAGTTTTAGAATTACCGTGATAACTATTATTAAGTAGTCAGGAATTAATTCTAGACATTTTTGTTGGATATTTCGGCTATACTGTGAGCATTAATAACATGATGATTATGTTTTAATATTCCTGTATATTACCATGATAAAAGCCCGACTTCTGGAGGTTGAGACCGTATCTGTCCATCTCCTGCGGTCCCAGCACCAGGGGTAGGTACTCGTTGTAAGTGATGACCTGCATGGCGGCTACCATGATGCGGCGTGTCTCCTGGTAGAGGCGCTCGCCGCTCCAATGCGGGTTAATACGGTGAAGGCGCTCCTCCCACACGTTATGTGCACGGAGGAAGACGGTATGAACGCCGGCGAGACCTACGTGCTCGTTCACACGACCATCCCCTGATTATGCAAACAAATATAATTATATGTAATCATACAATATGTGAAAATAATAAAGTATGAATGTAACGTAATCTTGATATCGGTATATTTGTAATATCAAAATGGGCTAATAATCTTCCGTGTAGCCTCAAACCTGCAATGTACCACTATGAGAAATCACGTATAACCATTTCAATGTTGTCCTTAATGCTCTTCTTAATGTAGTCAAGGGCGAAAATACCGTAATATCTATTCTATATGATTTTGATCATAATCCGTTTTGTTTGTTCTTTACATACTATATAAGTTTTGTCTCTTTGTCGTTCCCTTTCGAATACTCCCGCGAATACTTCTTTCATTGACGTAAAAAACGCTTTGATATTTGCTTTTTTAACTTGATGATAAGCACAAAATATATAAATGGGCAAATCCACGATTTCTCGCGTTGAATGTGACGATGCAACAGACTCACCAGCTGTAAAACACTGAACAGTTGCGTTCAGTTCGCGGCAATCCTTATTCTCCTTCTGGGGAAGCAGTGATTTGTAGCGTGCTTCATACGGATGCTCGGTGACCTTCAAACGACCTCGACCTGGCAGGTTGAAGAGGAAAAATGCGCAGTGACTACATTATACTTATGGAATAGGAGATCGGTGACTCTTTGAATGGCCTCAACTTAACACGGACGTAATTTGCATGATCACTACATTATAGTTATGGACAGGAGATATACTATAACAGAAAACCCATCAATAGCATTGATGCACATTTATGTTATGTGCTATGTACATTCAGATATGGTGTTATCTATGAATCTGGTTTACAATCCTCAACCCTATATTATAATATGGGTAACATAATGGTTGTATCTGTGAACATCATTATGGTAGGTTGGTTGAAGTCGGATGATCAGTAACCTATGTAGGTCATATCGCCACAATGGGAAGGGTCAAGGTAGGGAGGAGTCCTGTCTCCGGGAGTAACCCCTACTCTGTAGGTCATATCGTCACAATGGGAAGGGTCCAGGTAGAGAGGAGCCATGTCTCTCCGGGAGTAACCCCCTACTCTGTAGGTCATATCGCCACAATGGGAAGGGTCAAGGTAGAGAGGACCCATGTCTCTAGGAGTAACCCCCTACTCCGTAAGTCATATCGCCACAATGGGAAGGGTCAAGGTAGGGAGGAGTCCTGACTTCGGGAGTAACCCCTACTCTGTAGGTCATATCGCCACAATTGGAAGGGTCAGGGTAGGGAGGAGCCATGTCTCTAGGAGTAACCCCCTACTCTGTAGGTCATATCGCCACAATGAGAAGGGTCCAGGTAGGGAGGAGCCATGTCTCTCCGGGAGTAACCTCCTACTCTGTAGATCATATCGCGACCATGGGAAGGGTCAAGGTAGGGAGGAGTCCTGTCTCCGGGAGTAACCCCTACTCTGTAGGTCATATCGCCACAATTGGAAGGGTCAGGGTAGGGAGGAGCCATGTCTCTAGGAGTAACCCCCTACTCTGTAGGTCATATCGCCACAATGAGAAGGGTCCAGGTAGGGAGGAGCCATGTCTCTCCGGGAGTAACCCCCTACTCTGTAGGCCATATCGCCACAATGGGAAGGGTCAAGGTAGAGAGGACCCATGTCTCTGGGAGTAACCCCCTACTCCGTAAGTCATATCGCCACAATGGGAAGGGTCAAGGTAGGGAGGAGTCCTATCTCCGGGAGTAATCCCCTAGTCTGTAGGTCATATCGCCACAATGAGAAAGGTCCAAGTAGGGAGGAGCCATGTCTCTCCGGGAGTAACCCCCTACTCTGTAGATCATATCGCGACCATGGGAAGGGTCAAGGTAGGGAGGAGCCATGTCTCCGGGAGTAACACCCTACTCCGTAGGTCATATCGCCACAATTGGAAGGGTCAAGGTAGGGAGGAGCCATGTCTCTAGGAGTAACCCCCTACTCTGTAGGTCATATCGCCCCAATGGGAAGGGTCAAGGTAGAGAGGAGCCATGTCTCCAGGAGTAACACCCTACTCTGTAGGTCATATCGCCACAATGGGAAGGGTCCAGGTAGAGAGGAGTCCTATCTCCGGGAGTAACCCCCTACTCTGTAGGTCATATCGCCACAATGGGAAGGGTCAAGGTAGGGAGGAGTCCTGTTTCCGGGAGTAACCACTACTCTGCAAGTCATATCGCCACAATGGGAAGGGTCAAGGTAGGGAGGAGTCCTGTCTCCGGGAGTAACCCCTACTCTGTAGGTCATATCGCCACAATGGGAAGGGTCCAGGTAGAGAGGAGCCATGTCTCCGGGAGTACCACCTACTCTGTAGGTCATATCGCCACAATGGGAAGGGTCCAGGTAGGGAGGAGCCATGTCTCCGGGAGTAACCCCTACTCTGTAGGTCATATCGCCACAATGGGAAGGGTCAAAGTAGGGAGGAGTACTGACTCCGGGAGCAACTCCTACTCTGTAGGTCATATCGCCACAACGGGAAGGGTCCAGGTAGAGAGGAGCCATGTCTCTCCGGGAGTAACCCCCTACTCTGTAGGTCATATGGCCACAATGGGAAGGGTCAAGGTAGAGAGGAGCCATGTCTCCAGGAGTAACCCCCTACTCTGTAGGTCATATCGCCACAATTGGAAGGGTCAAGGTAGAGAGGAGCCATGTCTCCAGGAGTAACCCCCTACTCTGTAGGTCATATCGCCACAATGGCAAGGGTCAAGGTAGAAAGGAGCCATGTCTCGGGGAGTAACCCACTACTGTGTGGGTCATATCGCCACAATGGGAAGGGTCAAGGTAGGGAGGAGCCATGTCTCGGGGAGTAACCCCCTACTGTGTAGATCATATCGCCACAATGGCAAGGGTCAAGGTAGGGAGGAGCCATGTCTCGGAGAGTAACCCCCTACTGTGTAGGTCATATCGCCACAATGGGAAGGGTCAAGGTAGGGAGGAGCCATGTCTCGGGGAGTAACCCCCTAGTCTGTAGGTCATATCGCCACAATGGCAAGGGTCAAGGTAGGGAGGAGCCATGTCTCGGGGAGTAACCCCCTACTGCGTAGGTCATATCGCCACAATGGCAAGGGTCAAGGTAGGGAGGAACCATGTCTCGGGGAGTAACCCCCTACTGTGTAGTTCATATCGCCACAATGGGAAGGGTCAAGGTAGAGAGGAGTCCTATCTCCGGGAGTAACTCCCTACTCTGTAGGTCATATCGCGACAACGGGAAGGGTCAAAGTAGAGAGAAGTCCTGTCTCCGGGAGTAACCCCCTACTCTGTAGGTCATATCGCCACAATGGGAAGGGTCAAGGTAGAGAGGAGTCCTATCTCCGGGAGCAACCCCCACTCTGTAGGTCATATCGCCACAATGGGAAGGGTCAAGGTAGGGAGGAGTCCTGTTTCCGGGAGTAACCACTACTCTGCAAGTCATATCGCCACAATGGGAAGGGTCAAGGTAGGGAGGAGTCCTGTCTCCGGGAGTAACCCCTACTCTGTAGGTCATATCGCCACAATGGGAAGGGTCCAGGTAGAGAGGAGCCATGTCTCCGGGAGTACCACCTACTCTGTAGGTCATATCGCCACAATAGGAAGGGTCCAGGTAGGGAGGAGCCATGTCTCCGGGAGTAACCCCTACTCTGTAGGTCATATCGCCACAACGGGAAGGGTCCAGGTAGAGAGGAGCCATGTCTCTCCGGGAGTAACCCCCTACTTTGGAGGTCATATTGCCACAATGGGAAGGGTCAAGGTAGAGAGGAGCCATGTCTCTCCGGGAGTAACCCCCTACTGTGTAGGTCATATCGCCACAATGGGAAGGGTCCAGGTAGAGAGGAGCCATGTCTCTCCGGGAGTAACCCCCTACTGTGTAGGTCATATCGCCACAATGGGAAGGGTCAAGGTAGAGAGGAGCCATGTCTCCAGGAGTAACCCCCTACTCTGTAGGTCATATCGCCACAATTGGAAGGGTCAAGGTAGAGAGGAGCCATGTCTCCAGGAGTAACCCCCTACTCTGTAGGTCATATCGCCACAATGGGAAGGGTCAAGGTAGAAAGGAGCCATGTCTCGGGGAGTAACCCACTACTGTGTGGGTCATATCGCCACAATGGGAAGGGTCAAGGTAGGGAGGAGCCATGTATCGGGGAGTAACCCCCTACTGTGTAGGTCATATCGCCACAATGGCAAGGGTCAAGGTAGGGAGGAGCCATGTCTCTAGGAGTAACCCCCTACTCTGTAGGTCATATCGCCCCAATGGGAAGGGTCAAGGTAGAGAGGAGCCATGTCTCCAGGAGTAACACCCTACTCTGTAGGTCATATCGCCACAATGGGAAGGGTCCAGGTAGAGAGGAGTCCTATCTCCGGGAGTAACCCCCTACTCTGTAGGTCATATCGCCACAATGGGAAGGGTCCAGGTAGAGAGGAGCCATGTCTCTCCGGGAGTAACCCCCTACTGTGTAGGTCATATCGCCACAATGGGAAGGGTCAAGGAAGGGAGGAGTCCTGTCTCCGGGAGTAACCCCTACTCTGTAGGTCATATCGCCACAATGGGAAGGGTCCAGGTAGAGAGGAGCCATGTCTCTCCGGGAGTAACCCCCTACTCTGTAGGTCATATCGCCATAATGGGAAGGGTCAAGGTAGAGAGGACCCATGTCTCTGGGAGTAACCCCCTACTCCGTAAGTCATATCGCCACAATGGGAAGGGTCAAGGTAGGGAGGAGTCCTATCTCCGGGAGTAATCCCCTAGTCTGTAGGTCATATCGCCACAATGAGAAAGGTCCAAGTAGGGAGGAGCCATGTCTCTCCGGGAGTAACCCCCTACTCTGTAGATCATATCGCGACCATAAGAAGGGTCAAGGTAGGGAGGAGCCATGTCTCCGGGAGTAACACCCTACTCCGTAGGTCATATCGCCACAATTGGAAGGGTCAAGGTAGGGAGGAGCCATGTCTCTAGGAGTAACCCCCTACTCTGTAGGTCATATCGCCACAATGAGAAGGGTCCAGGTAGGGAGGAGCCATGGCTCTCCGGGAGTAACCCCCTACTCTGTAGGTCATATCGCCACAATGGGAAGGGTCCAGGTAGAGAGGAGCCATGTCTCTCCGGGAGTAACCCCCTACTCTGTAGGTCATATCGCCACAATGGGAAGGGTCAAGGTAGAGAGGACCCATGTCTCTGGGAGTAACCCCCTACTCCGTAAGTCATATCGCCACAATGGGAAGGGTCAAGGTAGGGAGGAGTCCTATCTCCGGGAGTAATCCCCTAGTCTGTAGGTCATATCGCCACAATGAGAAAGGTCCAAGTAGGGAGGAGCCATGTCTCTCCGGGAGTAACCCCCTACTCTGTAGATCATATCGCGACCATGGGAAGGGTCAAGGTAGGGAGGAGCCATGTCTCCGGGAGTAACACCCTACTCCGTAGGTCATATCGCCACAATTGGAAGGGTCAAGGTAGGGAGGAGCCATGTCTCTAGGAGTAACCCCCTACTCTGTAGGTCATATCGCCTCAATGGGAAGGGTCAAGGTAGAGAGGAGCCATGTCTCCAGGAGTAACACCCTACTCTGTAGGTCATATCGCCACAATGGGAAGGGTCCAGGTAGAGAGGAGTCCTATCTCCGGGAGTAACCCCCTACTCTGTAGGTCATATCGCCACAATGGGAAGGGTCAAGGTAGGGAGGAGTCCTGTTTCCGGGAGTAACCACTACTCTGCAAGTCATATCGCCACAATGGGAAGGGTCAAGGTAGGGAGGAGTCCTGTCTCCGGGAGTAACCCCTACTCTGTAGGTCATATCGCCACAATGGGAAGGGTCCAGGTAGAGAGGAGCCATGTCTCCGGGAGTACCACCTACTCTGTAGGTCATATCGCCACAATGGGAAGGGTCCAGGTAGGGAGGAGCCATGTCTCCGGGAGTAACCCCTACTCTGTAGGTCATATCGCCACAATGGGAAGGGTCAAAGTAGGGAGGAGTCCTGACTCCGGGAGCAACCCCTACTCTGTAGGTCATTTCGCCACAACGGGAAGGGTCCAGGTAGAGAGGAGCCATGTCTCTCCGGGAGTAACCCCCTACTCTGTAGGTCATATGGCCACAATGGGAAGGGTCAAGGTAGAGAGGAGCCATGTCTCCAGGAGTAACCCCCTACTCTGTAGGTCATATCGCCACAATTGGAAGGGTCAAGGTAGAGAGGAGCCATGTCTCCAGGAGTAACCCCCTACTCTGTAGGTCATATCGCCACAATGGCAAGGGTCAAGGTAGAAAGGAGCCATGGCTCGGGGAGTAACCCACTACTGTGTGGGTCATATCGCCACAATGGGAAGGGTCAAGGTAGGGAGGAGCCATGTCTCGGGGAGTAACCCCCTACTGTGTAGGTCATATTGCCACAATGGCAAGGGTCAAGGTAGGGAGGAACCATGTCTCGGGGAGTAACCCCCTACTGTGTAGTTCATATCGCCACAATGGGAAGGGTCAAGGTAGAGAGGAGTCCTATCTCCGGGAGTAACCCCCTACTCTGTAGGTCATATCGCGACAACGGGAAGGGTCAAAGTAGAGAGGAGTCCTGTCTCCGGGAGTAACCCCCTACTCTGTAGGTCATATCGCCACAATGGGAAGGGTCAAGGTAGAGAGGAGTCCTATCTCCGGGAGCAACCCCCACTCTGTAGGTCATATCGCCACAATGGGAAGGGTCAAGGTAGGGAGGAGTCCTGTTTCCGGGAGTAACCACTACTCTGCAAGTCATATCGCCACAATGGGAAGGGTCAAGGTAGGGAGGAGTCCTGTCTCCGGGAGTAACCCCTACTCTGTAGGTCATATCGCCACAATGGGAAGGGTCCAGGTAGAGAGGAGCCATGTCTCCGGGAGTACCACCTACTCTGTAGGTCATATCGCCACAATAGGAAGGGTCCAGGTAGGGAGGAGCCATGTCTCCGGGAGTAACCCCTACTCTGTAGGTCATATCGCCACAACGGGAAGGGTCCAGGTAGAGAGGAGCCATGTCTCTCCGGGAGTAACCCCCTACTTTGGAGGTCATATTGCCACAATGGGAAGGGTCAAGGTAGAGAGGAGCCATGTCTCTCCGGGAGTAACCCCCTACTGTGTAGGTCATATCGCCACAATGGGAAGGGTCCAGGTAGAGAGGAGCCATGTCTCTCCGGGAGTAACCCCCTACTGTGTAGGTCATATCGCCACAATGGGAAGGGTCAAGGTAGAGAGGAGCCATGTCTCTAGGAGTAACCCCCTACTCTGTAGGTCATATCGCCACAATTGGAAGGGTCAAGGTAGAGAGGAGCCATGTCTCCAGGAGTAACCCCCTACTCTGTAGGTCATATCGCCACAATGGGAAGGGTCAAGGTAGAAAGGAGCCATGTCTCGGGGAGTAACCCACTACTGTGTGGGTCATATCGCCACAATGGGAAGGGTCAAGGTAGGGAGGAGCCATGTATCGGGGAGTAACCCCCTACTGTGTAGGTCATATCGCCACAATGGCAAGGGTCAAGGTAGGGAGGAGCCATGTCTCGGGGAGTAACCCCCTACTCCGTAAGTCATATCGCCACAATGGGAAGGGTCAAGGTAGGGAGGAGTCCTATCTCCGGGAGTAATCCCCTAGTCTGTAGGTCATATCGCCACAATGAGAAAGGTCCAAGTAGGGAGGAGCCATGTCTCTCCGGGAGTAACCCCCTACTCTGTAGATCATATCGCGACCATGGCAAGGGTCAAGGTAGGGAGGAACCATGTCTCGGGGAGTAACCCCCTACTGTGTAGTTCATTTCGCCACAATGGGAAAGGGTCAAGGTAGGGAGGAGCCATGTCTCCGGGAGTAACCCTCTACTCTGTAGGTCATATCGCCATAATGGGAAGGGTCCAGGTAGGGAGGAGCCATGTCTCGGGGAGTAACCCCCTACTCTGTAGTTCATATCGCCACAATGAGAAGGGTCCAGGTAGGGAGGAGTCCTGTCTCCGGGAGTAACCCCCTACTCTGTAGGTCATATCGCCACAATGGGAAGGGTCAAGGTAGGGAGGATCCTATATTTGAGACATTACGAAGAACTTGAAGGCCGCCATAGTCTGTTATTGAACGTTGTTATTACTATGTCATTGATATTTGATGCCTGTAAGTTAAAACTTGAACATTAAAGTACAAAATCAGGTAGAAATGAGCGATTTCTCCAGGAATAATGCATACTTCATGCCAACAAAGACACAGGATTTGTATCCTGCAGAAAAAGGATAGCTACCGCGGCCTACCGAGCTACCAACTGGACCACGGGGTGACCTCTTGTTATTCCGGGATTACCCTTTGTGTCAACGTGGCTGCCTTCATGGCAATGTTACTTGGTGGCATTCGCCGCAGGCTCATTGGCTAGAAGGCCACGGGGCAGTTTTAAAGGCTAAGTGCGCGGTAATGACCA
Source organism: Arenicola marina (assembly GCA_964019135.1). NCBI lineage: Eukaryota > Metazoa > Annelida > Polychaeta > Arenicolidae > Arenicola > Arenicola marina. The sequence goes on along the minus strand of OZ025260.1, from coordinate 14,312,315 downwards.
TAAACACTAACTAGAGGGAACAGTACACAATGGAAGGAGCTTTAAACACGCAACGCTCCGGCGGCGGCATCGACAAGGGGATGTGCTGCCATCTAGGGGCCAGAACGGCACGCTACTACTACTCCCAATCAGGGTTTCGCATGTCCGTCAACCACCTGGGTTTCGTCTTGAACCTATCCCCAACCCTCGGGGACAGCGATGTCCGTGTACCAGTACGCACCGCACCCCGTCGGTCCACCCCACACTTACTGCTCTCCGGGTCTCTCAGTGCCACCGCCTGCTTTCGGTCGTTACCATACACCATGGACGCGTCCAGATGAGATGTCAGTTGATTGATCTGTTCCCGGGGACCTGCAACCAACGGAGAAACACCGAGTCAAGGTGAAAATAACAAAGCCACGTGGGTGAGCGCCATGTTACATTTCACTGCCGAATTCCGTAGCCTCACTCTAAGTCCCGGGCCATTTAAAGTCACCGGTGCGTACCTGTTGGATTTTTTGCTATCGCTACGCATAAGTGGTTCCTTCACCAGGAAGGATCACTGTTTCACGTGGTTTCTACGGAATTCGACACCGAAATGAGAATTCTGTTCATCCGCCATTGTTTGTTTTGTTACTGAAAGATGGTCCGACAATGAGAGGCCACATAATTATACGCATTATAACTGATTAGTTGAAACGATGAAGCTAGATTGAATCGAATGTGTAGCTGGGAGGTAACCGATGGTCGTTCAATAAATAGGGCGCTGGTCGTATCAGCTGATGCCACTGTAATAGTGGGTATTTGGACAAATCCGTGTTTGTTTAATCGCTATCATGGCGTGCTTGTTAACACCTACCGTAGCAAGTAGCTAAACAATCTTTTTTTTACATACTATGCAATACATAAAATGGAATGTTGTTGGGCATCATTTTACCAGAACGGCACATCTCTCGTGTGGAAAGGCGAGAGCACCACATCATCGAAATGTGAACCGTCCATTTAAGTTTTGCATTTTAAAATAAAGATACATTTTATACTGCTCACTGCCCTAATCGACTAATAAAACCACAAAAAAAGCAATATTTTCCAAATTGCTGCCACCACGTATGTCTCACCAAGTTTGCAGTCATCTCGAGGGACTTCCTGTGTTCGGACGAACATGAGACAGGTCTTGTTGAAGAAATCCGGATCTGTTCCTCTGTTGACCTGGATCGGCAGGCAGGCTCTGTTTTCGGGCCCCTTGGTCTCGCACTCGCTCTCGCCGCAGGTCACGTCCACCATCTCACCCTTGCCTGTAGCAGGAAGCGGGCCAATCACCATCCAGACCCATGCCACGTGATACAATCGCCATTATATATATATATAGACATATATATTTAGATATATATATTAGTCACGTTGCTTACCATGCTAGTTCTATTGAAAAATAAGTCTGTGGCGTGACAAATCATAATTATGTCAATAATACAAATACTTGTTACAGGAATCGTTTTTTTTTATCATATTATATTTATGAATCTTAATTGAGTTTAAATAATGAATCTTAATTGAGTTTAAATAATGAATCTTAATTGAGTTTAAATAATGAATATTACTTGAGTTTAAACTATGAATCTTAATTGAGTTTAAATAATGAATCTTAATTGAGTTTAAATAATGAATCGTAATTGAGTTTAAATAATGAATCGTAATTGAGTTTAAATAATGAATCTTAATAATAATGAATCTTAATTGAGTTTAAACAATGAATCTTAATTGAGTCTAAATAATGAATCCTAATTGAGTTTAAATAATTAATCTTAATTGCGTTTAAATAATGATGTAATCTTACTTCTTGGGGAGTGCAAACAGCTGGCGCCAGCAGCTATAGCATATGGCAAACCTGTCCTATACAAACCACAATTGCAGGCGCGCAATATGACATCCGTTCGCGAACGGCGCAAAGGTAAAAACTGATATCCCATTTCGGCCAAACTGTAACGGAACCAATAGCTCGGGCAGCAGGCGGCATTTTCCTTTTACCTTTGCATGGCAATATTCACATGGGGAGCGTATGCGTGAACGAAGCGCTTCGCATATGAAGACAACCGTCCCTGCAAAATATCATCCAAACAACGGCAGCCGCCGAGAAACCCCAGGGCGAAGCCGTGCGTCATCACCAGCGGTAAGCAAGCGTGCTCAAAACGCAGCGCGAGAGCGCAACGAAAAAAAGGGCGAAACATGATGCCGGCGCCGTGTACACGCTCTGCGCTGGGGTCCTCAATGTCGGCCCCATTATGCTTTACCAATTCCGGACTCATCTTTGCTGAGCTTAGTGACTGCGGCCCTGCTGAAGTCGTGGTCCATGAACTGCCCGAATGTCATGTGCATGAGCGTGTGCACGTGACTAGGCTGGTCCCGGTCTTCAAAAAGCTGGAGACTGACGGCCCGGGCGCTCGGCAGGTGGCGTCCGCGCCGCGACACACGGGGCAGGCCGATACCTGCACACGTGACATAAAGTGACACACTGGCTGGAGTTTTGAAGGATTATTCTTTAATTACTTGCGTCATATATTATATAATATTGTCCTATGTTATTTATTACTATTTAAACAAAGCGTCAACTAAATATATATGGAATACAGGTGAGAATTTGTTTCTCATTGATACCGCGACACCTGTTTACTGTTTACCCCCCCCCCCCCCCCACCCCGCTCACATCTTCCCCCAACTTACCATCGGCATAATCAGGCGGAATAAACCTCGCCAGGGGGCGCATCGACTTGCCCCACAGGGGGCGCTTGAGATTGTTGCAGCTGCCGTCAAATGTCCTGAAGGGAGACTTTGAATCACAAAGGTTGTGTTCGTTGTTGGTGGGGTAAGGACACATCTCCATGGTGGGTGTGGGCAGGTCCATGTCGGGTCCGACCTGCTCGGGGTTAGGCCTTAGCAATGGTGGCATCTCGGTGAAGATCCTATTCAGCAGACTTTTATCCACTCCATACCTGAAGACATCAACAGACATCACATCAACAGACATCACAGCAAGGCAGTAATCAACAGGAGTGCCTTTACCGTGTCGGGTATAAATACGAATATAAAGACTTGTTATTTATTTGTTATATATACAAGTCATCGTAGAATATTTGTTGTATCTATAAGTCAATGTAGATTATGTGTTACATACACAAGTCAATGTAGATTATTTGTTATATATACAAGTCATCGTAGATTACTTCTTATATATACAAGTCATCGTAGATTATTTGTTATATGTATCAACTTTCATGTCTACACCAATCCCCAGGTAACAAAAAGAAAACAGAAAGGAGTGTATTGTGCAATATGCCCTTCTAATTAGCGCAGATTGTAATATAAATTTATGCGGAACGGGGATATATTTCTTGCTAAACAGGGTTTGTTTTGTTGATAAACTTGTTATTCCCATAATTAAACAAACCGAAGATAAGAGAATAACTATTCCAAAGGGATCTTTGTACATTACGAGATAGATGAGAAATATAGCACGAAGATATATAAGTCATGACTTGTTACAGCATTGTCATACCGAGATATTTAATACTTGAATATCGCAATCGGTCGGTTGTATTTTTTGTAACATCGATTTAGGCATCAAATCCCCATCCTGCGTTAGTATGTTTGACAAAAATATTTGTGAGTGGCATGTCTGCTGTGTTGTCTTTCTCTACTTGTGTGACTTTTTTTCCTTTCTTGAGCAATACACGATTGTCTCTGCTCTAATGCATGCTCAAAGTGCTTTCCGTTGTGAAACATACGCAGTCAATTACCTTAATGGATTCAGAATAGTAGTTGCCGTCGACAAACGCCTGGCGTGTTCCTTTATCATGTATACACGTATTATCTGCTTACTAACAGAGAAAAACGCAGACCGAAGCCATATACATAAACAGTATGGTGTTTCATTTAATGGTGCATAACAAGGCGGTGATGCACGTAGATCTTCCAGCCGTCGAGGGTAAAGCCCGCGGGGGACGCAACCTCCGTGTCCTCTGTATTAATCAGCCCTGTATAATGCAGTCACGTTATGCTTTGCTCGTGCCCCGTCAGCCCCATCCCGTGTCACCCCTGTTTCGATGCTTACATGCACACAGCCGCGGCGTTTTCACTCTGTTGGGCCTCTATCTCCTATTACAACAAATCTGGGATGTAACAACTGCGGACTGCGACACACACTTGCTTGATTACACCACGTGGTCTGGTGCTGGTTCGGGTTTGTACAATGGGTATGTTAGACTTACCTCGTTTTGAGCATGCGTAGAGCCTCGAGCTGAGCAAACGCAGGGATGGAGATTTGTTTGATGTACGGGGTGGAGCCAAGAAAGGCCTGCACGCCAGAGAAGGCCCTGTGTCCAATTACTGGTGGGGAACAAAACCAAAGTCAGTATTTACTATGATAAATCTAAACTAATCACTAATCTCTAAGAGTCAATGACAAGAGCATTGGTTGGAAACATAAGCATTGAATTATTCCATTATATGTGGAAGTTTAAATAAACCATCTTGAAAAATAATAAAAGCTTTGCAAGTAGGCTACAATCGGAAAGTACGAAAGTATTTTTGAAATTAAACGGCCACCAAAAGACTTCCTTAGTTTGAGAAAATGAATCATCTTTCTTGTATTTTACTGCATGTCGAAAATGTTCAAGTGTGCTTCGGCTCTAGTAAGAGACTTGCCCTCACTACCCGGATAGAACGAATGCAAGTTAAGCTATTGTACGAAATAGGAAAGATCTCGTGAGATATCACGTGAGTTGGTAACGCCATCTCCTGTCACGTGGCCTTTCGTTGACATTAATCCATGTCTTACTTGCGCGACAATTTCACGAATCTTCTTTAACACCCAAGCTCTTCGCAGGTTGGCGCTACGAAAATTGACGCACATTTCAAGATTCTTGAAAAACGGTCAAATCAGCTGTAATTTCTTGCAACAATATAGTTTTCAAAAAAGAAACATCAAAATAACGAGCCCTGTGTATTTAATATACCCAAAACATCTTGCACCCTTTCGAAAAAGTTAATAGTGACAGAACTCTTTCTTTTCATCGCCTGATTTCATGTATTATTAGGCTTAGGCTGGGTCCCAGCACTAATTTGTAGAAATGCGCGATGCATTTTTCCTATCAATTTGCGCAGCGCGGCCCTGGCGAGCGAGTGTGAAAATGCATTGAGGACGTAGGCGATAACAGAGATATAATGGAGCCCTAGCGGGGTGAGTCGAAGGCAGAGAGTGTATAACACTCTCCAGCAAGGAGGTTTTGCAATCGGTTAATTTAGGGCAAGTGAGAAATGGTTGCACCCTTTGCCGGAATATTTTATTTGTGTGGGTTACGTCTGTGATGTCTGTGTGATGACATCACTAACCAAATTAAATTTAACGTTCAGTCCATCGCAGATCCGATAAGTTTTAAATATCGTGGGGCCAGTTGCACCAAGCGGTCGCAAACGGTGGTCGCAAATCTGAAACGCCGGACGTACAAACGCCGGACGTATCACCGCCCTCTCTACGCCCGTGAGCTAACGTCGGTTGCACCAACCACAATTTAGGCGGTCGCATGTACGTCTTTGCTTACGCCCGCCAGCCGAAAGTTCCGGGTTTTCCCCGTTGGGATGTGTCATGTCTGTCACCACACTGACTCCGTGTCGTTCGCAGGGGAACGGCTCCCGCGCAGGAGACGGTACCACATCGGTGCAAACTCATTTATTAAGTCAAACAACTACTGTTGCCAGATTGGGCGCGCAAAACAGCCTTTTAGCACACACTTTCACGCTCCGGTAACAGTGACATTTGAAGCCACTAACCCGTATTTACATACAAATTATTAGTTTATAAGTTACAGGGCCCGTATTTTCGAAAGTTGCGTTTCGTCGCAAGTGGTATTCTCGAAAAGTTAAGACAAAGATCTTAACTTCATTATAAGGCCACAGTGCAGCTAAAATAGCGCGTGGCTTAAGGTAAGCCACCCATAATAGCAAGGTAAAAGAACTCGCCCCGTTAAAAAAATATTCTATATTTTCCAAGTATAGCCCCATTTCACAAAATGACCAAAACTTGCAACCTACCACGAATAGGTATTTTTGCTACAATTCAGCTCAATATTAAGTCATTATCATCAGTAATAGCTCTTTGGAAAGCTTAAACCTAGTGCAATACAGAAATGATATTCAACAATGTAAATAGTAACCACAAAAAATAACAGAATGGCAATAATAAAGTGCAGTTATGCAAAAACAGGACCGTTTTTGCCAAAATTCGAAATCACCACCTTCACAAAATTGGCTATAATTTCATCAAAAATAAAAATCCTGACACCAAACCACGTTTAAAACTTCTAAAAACATAGTTCTTGTAATAAAAATAAAGAAAAATATAGGTAGCCGTGCAAATTTCCGAAAAACACGTCCTGAAACTTTAAAATGTTATTTTAGAAATATTTTTTGGAGCAGCTTATTTCACACCAATTATCAGTAATTTACGCCTTGTGCTCACATTTTAATAAATCTGGTTATATATAATGGTCTCCGATATAATTATGATCTACACGAATGTTTTCTGAACTACTTACACGTTTTCTCCATGTTTTTTTCTTGAATATTCGGAATTTATCACGAAGAGCCTTTCTCGGGGAAATACCCTGTGAATGACGTCACGAATTGGGGATTCCCTGTGAATGACGTAACGAGTTAGGAATTCCCCTTTCACTGACACCCGCCGATGTTTGTCGATTTTTACCGAGGTCTTCTCTAAATCGCCGAAGCTTATTATACGATGTTCTATTTATTTTACCTATGTCACCACTTCTTTTGCTGTGTTTCATTCGTGCTTTGTTTCATTAAGACTGCTTAAAATATGAGGGCTACAGCCCGCCGATGTTTGCCGATGTTTACCGAGGTCTGCTCAAAATCGCCGAGGCTCATTATAGGTGGCTTACCTTAAGCCTAGTGACTTCAAATGTATTGTGACGCACTGCGTCAAAGCTGTTATTTAGCAGCAAGCTATGCTGACAAGTGGAACGGACCCCCCCCCCACTCCAGACCAACTGCTTTAGTAGCCAGTGATACATTCAGGATTCCTCATGGCACTCCATATAGAAAGCTAGAAATTAATATAATAAATTACACAGAGGCTTCCCTTTCAGGCTCAGCCCTATCTGCCACTCGCCCGCTCACCCCCCCCCCCCCCCCCACTCGGCCTCGGTCATATTTCCGGAGGCTTATATGCCAAATGTCAATGACCAATACATGTTGATTTTCACCGTTGCAAAAAAGCGCGCTCGTTTAGACCAGTTGCTGCGAGAAAATTATCCCTGACAACCGCGAAGCACTAGCCTAGATCTCTTTGCGAAACCTCATATTTTTCGCAAATATTTCTTTTTAAATATGCGATGATCGCAAATTGTTCGAGAATACGGGCCCAGAAATATGGGGTAGTAAATGCCTTTTAATAATCAAAAACTGTTAATCAAAGCTCTCATTACCCAAAGCCATGACTACAATATTTTATGGTATTAATGTTACCATGTGCTTATGACAATATTACACCATTGAAATCCTTATTATGTAAACATCTATCTATTGATGACTTTTAAATTACGAAATACAAGGTATGGTATTAATGTTAAAATGTGATATGACAATATTGCACCATTGAAATCTTTATTATGTAAACATCTATCTATTGATGACTAAAAAATACGAAATACAAGTTGCATAAATATTCGCGAAAAAGTATTTCACATTATATTCATATTTAAAATAATTCTGTAAATATGCTTTAATCGATGCACACATGATAAAAGTTAGGCTTGAACTATTTAAATAAATAAATACTGTGTTTAACCTTAGAAATTAGATGGACTTGGTGGTTTACTGATATACGACCACGGTACGCCTACCCCGTAGTGGTCGTATATTTACGCCCCCTTTTGCCACCGCGTACGATTTGCGACCACGTCGTGCAACCGACGTATGGAGGGTGTATCGTATACGACCACGATACGACCGGCGTAAATTTTACGACCGCTTGGTGCAACCGGCCCCTGACCAATATACCATAATCCTTTCAAATTATTCTGTTAAAGCCTTTAGGAAAGCTGAAATAAATCATATTGTCGGTCAACAATAAATAATTTCAACGCCAACGACCCTCGGATGTTGTTCGTGACCTAAGGGTTTGCCATACTGTAAGTACCGAGCGACATCTATCGGCAGGAGACTTCTTTTAGTCTAGACAATATGTCTAGTCTAGATTAAGGAAACGGCATTTTGAAACGCATTTTGTGACATTTTATAAACCAGCGGTGGTTGATCATTGTGAGTTGCCGAACCAGCATGAGGTCAGCAAGCCAGGTGCCTTCCACGGTGTATACTCGGTTCGGCCGAACTGCGAATCGGCCGAGGTATTTAAGGGGGGTGGGGGGAAGGGGGGATGGGGTGGTTTGGTGGGGGGTGAATGGGGTGGGGGGGGGGGGGTCATCGAGCCCGAGGCGCCAGCGGATTAGTCTGCGCCTCGACGATTGGGTGTCTGGCTTGGCGTCGGCCCTGATGGCTTCGGCATCGGGTTGGGGAGGCGTCGGCCCTGATGGCTTCGGCATCGGGTTGGGGAGAGGGGAGGGGGCTGCGTCCGGCATGCGTGGATTAATCTGGTGTTTGGTGTCACTTTTGTTTGTGTTGCTGGCTTAGTAATCACTCAATTTTGGGGAATTGTCAATGGCCCCGTAACGAGCATGGATAACGTTCATCACGCGGCCCGTAATGAGCATAGGGCTATACAGTTCTCGCGATCGGGCCGCGAGAATTCAGTTTTGGGGACAAACAAACACACGTGCTCCATGTTGAAGTATAGGCAGCTACAAATCAATTTCTTTCCAGGTTCATTCTAAAGATTATGAGAACCATTTCACTAAACATGGCTATGGGAGATATACTTTAAAATATTTGGAGGCGATGAAGCGCAGGACTTTGAGAATATACAAGGAAAAATCCGTCTTCAAAAGGCTCGAAAGCTAAAAATAACGTTCTAAATTTAGCCCTGCACCCGGGCTTTCGCAAGTTCACCAAACAACGAGTGACGCGTGCCTCCGCGGTAACAAAAATGGCGAGAGCAAGTGATCGACTTAACCATTCCGCTGTCAAAATGTGCAGTGCATGGAGTAACAACACACTGGTGCGTCATTAAACCACATGGTAAAGATAAAATAAGACCAGTTGGATGTTTTCGTATCACTTTTGGATCACGAAAAGACCAAGTTTCTTCATTTTTGTAAGTTTTCTGTTTGAAGCGTTGCGCCAACGTTGTCACCGGAGAGAATCCGTGTGACGTCATAATGCCTCGTTTTCGTAGGAAATGCAAAACAACGTTAGTTTCTCAGTCGTATTGTCCCGTCGTAACAAATATTCGTCATTGTGATGGCGCAAACGAATAAAAAATATGTCATCTATCCGTTTTGTGAAGCCATATTTCTTAAATATTCTTAATCATAGCGCTAGGCCTTCCGCAATGGCCCACCCCTCAGCGGCTGGCTTTTGCGCAGGTAGTCTGGTTCCCAGTCTCTCTCTTTGCGTAACATACACGTCACGCCTACGTCACAGATAGTCAGGATACCAGTGTGCGCAGTGATTCTAAACTCGTTCCGAACACGTGCTTCGTTTGTTTGTCCTCAAAATGAGTTAACCGGAAGTCAAAGCGAACGAGACTTTATAGCCCTATTGATAACGCGGAATTTGCACGCGGCCGGCCCGAAACATTTTTCACACGGAAACTCAGCTTCATTCATTCTGATTTCACGCGATTTTCATTATTCAATAATAATAAGCAATGATAACGCGGAAATTTGGTGTGCCAGTTGGTTTATGCAGCGAAAGATAACGGAAACTTAAAGAAGCGTGCAAATTCCGCGTTATCAATGCTCATTACGGGCCGCGTGAACGTTATCCATGCTCGTTACGGGGCCGTTGACAATTCCCCAAAATTTAGTGATTACTTTATGGCCCGGCCGTGAAGATTTCTCCTAAAAAATCAGTAAATATTGGTTCCATCCCCGCCCCTCCACCCATACACACCCAGCAGCCAGCAACACAAACACAATTGACACCAATCGCCAGCTTCATCCAGACAGACCCTCCCCTCCCCTCCCCCCCTTTCCCCAGCCGATGCCGAAGCCGACACCAAGCCAATCGTCGAGGCGCAGACTAATCCGCTGGTGGGCGGCTCGACGACCACCCCCCCCCCCTCCACCCATGGTAGGGGGTGGTGAGAGCGGCTCGGCCGATTCGCAGTTCGGCCGAACTGCATGGCATTCCCTTCCACCACCCACACCCACAGGACACAGCGACTAGTCTGCTTCCTGTTCTGGAGAACTCACGCCTTTGTCGTTGAATAAGTGCAGCGCCTTCAAGTAAACTACACGCTGTTTTTTTTCAACGGCGCAAACCAGGCTTAATAAAGAAAACAGGGCAATGACCCATATATATACATATGTAGTAAGAGATTGAGCGACACCGAATAGAGGAAGAGATCGAGCAACCGTGAGAACGAAAGATACATAGAGATACATGAGGGGAGCGGCGGGTGGTTGGGGGGGGGGGGGGGGGGGGGGCAAGGGGAGAGAGAAGGCAATAGGGCATATGCTACATAGCACATAAACAGCCTGTCGCATACGGAATCCCAAGAGGCTCACACATTTTTTAGATTAAATGTGAAAAAAAAACTACTTTTTAAGTGAAATTGAAAATAAAAATTATTTTTCAGATTAAATTTGACAAAAAGAGAATTTTTTAAGTAAAATTGAATATATATATTTTGTGAAAATCAAAATGGATTTGAAAATAAAAGTAAAATTGAAATTGAAAATTCTTCTGAAAGCAATTTTCGCGACATCCCGCGAAAGTGAAAATGAAAATGAAATTTAAAAGTACTTTAAAAGTAAGTCTCGCGAGATCTCGCGATACTCTCGTGTTGCCAATGTCAAGGTCGAAGCATCAAGGCTGGGTGTAGTTTGGTTGTTGGCAATGAGTAGGCCTACTTCTACGGAGTCTGAGGTGCTCTTTATAACATCTCTACTAATAAAATGAAGCTGTCTGATTTTTACCCGCAGATTTTTTCTTTCATTTTGTATTTGGATTTCCACGCTGAAATGACTGTAAAAATAATATATATTTTCAATTTCACTTAATAATTTTTTTTTTTTTTTAATTTAATCTAACAAATGTGTGAGCCTCCTGGGATTCCGTAGTCGCAGCCTACTATACCCATGTTTGGATCGAGCCAATTAATTTTCATTTATAAGGAGGTCATAAATTATTTAATGATCTGTGAACGTTAAATTACAGAAACCGCGGAGAACATTGTATCTCTCTTTCAATGGGGCTATAGAGCTCACGCGATCGGGCCGTGAGACTTCAGTTTTGGTCCCAAACAAACTCAAATAAAGCTCTGCATCCGAGTTTTCGCTGGTTCCCCGAACAGCAAGTGACGTCACACAACCACCACGCGTCGCCGCGGTAACAAAGATGGCGAGAGCAAGTTTCGCTATCAAACTGTACAGTGCGTGGCGTAAGAACACACTAATGCATCATTAAACCACACGATAAAGTTAAAATAAGACCATTTGGATATTTTCGCTAAGTTTCTTCTTTCTGTGTAGCTTTACTCTTCGAAGCGTTGCGCCAACGTTGTCACCGGGGAGAATCCGTGTGACGTCATAATTAATGCCTCGTTTTCGTAGGAAATGCAAACAAACGCTAGTTTCTCAGCCGTGTGTTCCGTCGTAACAAATTACAATAAAAAACATATTCAAAACAAAAATCGTCATTACGATGGCGCAAACGAATGAACTCGTTAAGAGCACGTGCTTCGTTTGTTTGTCCCCAAAATAGGTAAATCGAAAGTCATGGCGAACGAGACTGTTCTGTTCTGTTCTGATATGTGTATCCACTCCACCCTCCCCGCCCGGCCCTCATTGCCTCACACTCGCTGCACCACCGTCATTGCTGCGCCCGCACGGCCCCACCCGCACTGCCCGCCCTCACTGTCCCACCCGCAGTGCCCACCCTCACTACCCCACCCGCACTGCCCGCCCTCACTGTCCCACCCGCACTGCCCACCCTCACTACCCCACCCGCACTGCCCGCCCTCACTGCCCGCCCTCCCTGCCCCAATCTCATGGACGCGCCCTCACTGCCCCACCCGCACTGCTCGCCCTCACTGCCCCATCCTCACTGCCCACCCTCACTGCCCACCCTCACTGCCCCACACTCACTGCACACCCTCACTGCCCCACACTCACTGCTCCACCGTCACTGCCCCACCCTCACTGCCCACCCTCACTGCCCCACCCTCACTGCCCACCCTCACTGCCCCACACTCACTGCCCACCCTCATTGCCCCACACTCACTGCTCCACCCTCACTGCCCCACGGTCACTGCCCCCACTCACTGCTCCACCCTCACTGCCCAACCCTTAATACCCCACCCATACTGCCCCACCCTCACTGCCTCACCCTCTCCGCCCCATCCCCACTGCCCCATTCTCACTGCCCCACCCTCACTACCCCACCCATACTGCCTCACCCTCACTGCCCCACCCTCTCCGCCCCATCCCCACTGCTCCATTCTCACTGCCCCACACTCATTGCCCCACCCTCACTACTCCAACCATACTGCCCCCACTCACTGCTCCACCCTCAGTGGCCAACCCTTAATACCCCACACTCACTGCCCCGCCCTCATTGCTCCACCCTCACTGCCCCACTCTTACTGCCCCACACTCATTGCCCCACCCTCACTGCCCCACCCGCACTGCCCGCCCTCATTGCTCCACAAGACACTGCCCACCCCTCATTGCCCCACACTCATTGCCCCACCCTCACTGCTCCACCCTCTCCGCTTCGACCTCACTGCTCCACCCTCACTGCCCAACCGTCACTGCTCCAACGCCAGTGCCCCACCCTCACTGCCCCACCGCCACTGCTCCACCGTCAGTGCCCCATTTTCACTGCCAAACCCTCACTGCCCCAACCTCACTGCCCCTACCTCATTGCCCCACCGTCATGACCCACCGTTACTGCCCCACCCTCACTGCTCCACCCTCAGTACCCCACACTCTCTACCCCACCCTTTATGCCCCATCTTCACTGTTTCAACCTCACTGACCCACCCTAACTGCCCCACTCTCACTATCCAACCCTCGTTGCCCAACCCTAGCTCACTGCCCCACGCCTACCGCCACCTACTGTGCCCCCTGCCAGATTGGACGCCATTATATTAAACGGCAGAGTGGCGAAGGGTGTCAGGGCCATTGATATTATGTGCATTTCTTAGCACTGCCGTATGCCATGGGCCTGACCTGTTTGACGCTATTAGGCCCGTCCCTCCGAGCGTTCTTACAGGTGGCATTATTACCCATGGCCCGGCGTTCATCTATATATACCGCGGGCCCCGAAGGGTGAAGTCCCAACACCAGAACCCACCCTCATTTTACGACAATGGTAAATACCTTCAGTCATTATATCTGAACACCCTAATCTCATCCCACGCTGGATAACACGTCTACCTGCCTTATTATCTCACCATATTGACACATCACATGAGTGCCCCGTGGTAGAGCGGAAACACACTCACCACTTTCCCAATTTCTTCAAGCAATGTACTCGAGTGAATAGATATATTTTTAGAACGTCTTAGAATAGATGCATCCCAATAAAGAAGTATCTGAAAACAATTTAATTTGAATAATAACTCATTATCCGAATAGACGAACGTATTTCTAAGAATGCTTTCGCTGCGTGTTCTTTACTGTACCGGACATATCTCTGGCCATGAGTGCTTCCTGTCTGTGCACCTGTCTCGTTCTGGCCATTGCACGTGACATGAGGTCCTCTGCACGAGACATGACGTCATTCATGTTGAACTCTCCTGTAACACGTGATCATGGCGACAATCAGAATGAATGATTCAATATATCAACAGGTGACAACATTTTCCTTATTTCAATGTGTCCATTTTGCATGTAATTATCAACAGACGAAGGGAGTCGATTACTGTACTTAATTTCAGACGTGAGTAATACATATAACATATATATATATATATCAAGTTTAATAGCATAGATCTGGTATTGTGTAGGCTGAGGTTAAACATTGACCAAAAATGTTCTGATGGGTTCTTGATATTGGCGGCCATTGTGTCTGCAATTACAAAGTGAAATAAGAAGTGAAAGAAGAGAAACACCACTCGTTTCTGGCGATGACAACTTTGCAGTGTTAGTAATATGCCACTTGCCATTAGTACCGGAACCTCTTAAGGTATTACCTCTGATGTTGATATCATTATCGGGGCCGTGCTCGAATAGCTCGCGCGACGACTGAAGACTGCCGCGGCGCAGTGGCGAGTCGTCGGGTTGACCGGAAGTGCTCTCACCGGAAGCGGGTCGTCGTTGATGTCCACCGCCATCTTGTGTTGGCGACGCATCGGGGCGCGGGGCGCCCAAAGTCCAGGGTTTATTGACGCAGAGGCCTTGGTCGTAGCCGCAGTTCTTGGTCAGAGAACTGTAATAGGTCCCCAGCGGACAGGACGTGACGTAGGGTTGGCCGTTGGAGCACTGGACGTACCTCGTGCAGTCGTGCGGGTCCGGGAAGCTGCCGTCCTGTGCGCACGGCGCCACTTCTGCAATGATCAGGCGCCGTTATCCCTCAACCACTTCCAGGGAAACTGCGTAAGGGGGTCTATTTTTTTGGCATGCGACGGGGGGGGGGGTGAACCGGGAGGAGGCGGGGGCGGGGGTTTACACAAAAGTGTGTCCATGCCAATAGAAGAGGGTTACATCAAGAATATATGGCAGTGTGAACGCTTGATATGGAAAAAATATGGACACCTTGGTCCCCCCACCACGACCCACCCACGCATAGCCACGATCCACCAGTGTTATGTCTTGTCATTGCTATTGTTGAGTTTGCTCTGCTAGGTAAAGGCTTTCCGTCTTCCCGACTATTGGGAGTAGTTTACAGCGAGGCGATATCCCTTAAACCTCCTGAAATAGATGTCCGTAGATCCGTCGTTGCGTGTTGATGCGGTGTGTATGTGCAAGACTCCTATAGAAACGTGTAAACACGCACTGACGGTATTCAGACGGCCTGCCTCCTGGGGTCTACAACTGCACACCGCATAAACACGCAACGGCGGTTCTACGGTATTCAGACGGCTGACCTCCTGGGGTCTACAACTGCACACCGCATGAACACGCAACAACGGTTCTACAGAAGTCTATGTCTGGCCGTTTAAGGGCATGAGGCGGGCACTGACCACACGAATAGCTTTGTAATATATTAAACAATGATTGGGAGAAATCGAGAATGGGAAGTTTCAGGTCATGAGAACTGGTCGGAGGGAGGGGGGCCAGTTGGTATTGGTAAAGGTTTAAAATATATGTGTGTTATCGGCGGGGTGGAGTTTGAGGCCATGGTGGTTAGGGTTTGCGGCGCGGCAAGCTAGCTCCACGATACATTCTTGATTGAGGCAACTGATCAGGCAAGTTACCGACTCTCACCGTTTTCAGACGATTTTGGCGCCCCATGCGGCGATCGAAGAAAGCTCAGATCAACATCCGGTATATCGCTATGGACGTGGTGCGTCATGGCCCCATCCGGGACCCGACCACCCGCAGGCCGGTCCGGGGAGGACCTCCCCCCGGGGGGGCGGTGAGGGTCGCCACCCGGCCACCGCACCCCGCCCGACCTCCGCCGAGCCGGGAGCCGTGAATGCTGGCCATGGGCAGGAGGAGGGGCCTGTGGCCTGGTCCCGCTGACCGCCGTCGGTGACGGCTGGAGTGGGGGGCGGTGCCCTGCGACGCTGGGGACCGGACGGCTGGGATGGGAGTCGGCGTTGGAACCGGAAGTGGTTGATCCGACGGTGTTCCGGGTGGCATATCCGTTCAGGTTTTCCGCGCTGCTCTTGTCGTCGTCGCACTGGACCTTGTGGCGAAAGTCGCAGGCATTGGATGTCAGCTGGAAGGCCATGCCTGGCGGACAAGCCTGCAGGAAGCCGTGGCCATTAGAGCAGATGACGAACTTGAAGCAGTCGCTCGGGTGGCCGTATGGACCGTTGGGTCGGCGGCTGCAGAATGCTTGGGGGTCAAACTCTGAAAGGATTCGTAATGTACTTGTCAGTGGTAATTAAAGGCCATGTATGTCACAGTTTGGGTGTCGAGTGGTGTGACCCTCGTTGACCAATAGAAACAAGGTTTGTTCCCACTTGATATATTAGAGGCGTTTCTGATGCAGGATTTTAACATGAGTGTCGTTTATTTAATGAGTGAATTTAAGAATATCAATTGAGCATGGATGCAATTCATTATGGCGAAAGATAAGTACACAGTATTCACATCCATGGACCAATGACAGTTGTTTGATTTCAACAGAACGCCTTAACCTCCAAGGTCGCGATAGTGGGAAGGGTCAAGGTCGAGAGGCTCCTCTCGCACGCCAGACATGGTATTATTATGCCGTAGAAACATAGACATTTGACATAGACATGCGGGAATTGAACCAAGCACCCGTCGCTTGGGCTTTCCCAGAAGAGCGCATTTGTCAATAGCCGAACGATCTACCCACTGGGCCACTGTGTGATCTCCATGCGCATCGGAGTTTTACTTATGCAAGTAATTTTCGCCATGTTTGTATTCTATCCATAAACAACGCACTTAACGATAGGTTCCTTGTTTTAAGCACCATCGGAACATCGCTGCATATCATATCTTTATCGTTTTCAATAATTGGCACGATTGCATCATACTCCACCTTTAAATGTTGATGATCGTCAGCTATTTTATTGCTTTCATAAGTGAGATGCAATGTACATTTTATAGGGCCTCATATTCACGCCAAGGGGAACGGGTGAGGCTCATCGTACTTTAAGTCAGAGCTAGACAACCCGTGTAACAGTTCATTCTTGAAAAGATATGTACTCGGCTTGCGCCTCGTACATTCTTTTTCGAGAATGTACTGTTTCATGGGCATTCTCCTTAACATCAGTCTCTTATATCTATCAGATACGGTTTGTATCGCCGCGATTCCTGGTAGAGAGTGAGTTAAAGCCAGCGTCTGGGTAAATTAATTCGCAAAGGTAACATAAGATACCCGCATAAGACTAAATATTGACGCAATCTGGGTGGTTGGGCAAATTTTGTGGTTAATTGTTGGTTGTAAGTGTAGCAGGTTTTAGATGTTTGTTCGTGTTTAATTGCTAAATATAAGCAGGTGAAGGGTTTATGTAAATATCCAGATGAACTTAAAACGTTCTTAATTTCTGGAATCGCGATTTTACCTGCGAGGTTTTGTAACTAAAATTTTACAAATTCATATCCACCTGTCTTGGTCGTAGGCTGACAAAAATCACCATTTGACTAACGAGTGGCATTGGCTCGTATTTACGTAGGGCGTTTTTTGCATTTATTGAACCAATTTCAGCTGCGCTCGTCTGACTGGTGAGACAATTATACCTTTACCAGTAGGGCATGACATATTTATGTATATAGTTTACAGGAAATAGCCTAAGGCGTTACTACCGACCAAGCGATCATTTGGTTGGAATTTTATGTCTTCGGTTGCACCTTTAACAGGTAACGAGCCACTCTGGTTCCAAATTAACTACCAAACAGAAACGTCTCGAGTCGCCTTGTCGACATTTGTCTGGGTGTTTTTGTCATTAGCCATGATGTTTGTCTGGGTGTTTTCGTCATTAACCACGATGTTTGCTTGGGTGTTTTCGTCATTAACCATGATGTTTGTCTGGGTGTTTTCGTCATTAACCATGATACTTGTCTGGGTGTTTTGGTCATTAATCATGATAATTGTCTGGGTGTTTTGGTCATTAATCATGATATTTGTCTAGGTGTTTTTGTCATTAACCATGATATTCTTACCGGTTTTGTGTGGTTGACCAGACGTAATCCAGACCTGGATGGCGAACACCAGAACGCTGAAGGGTGACAGACAATAGCAATTTAAGTGTGGTGGTAATTGTGACAATATAAAATATCAGTGGTGGATCCAAGGGGGCTTTGGGGGTTCAAGCCATATCCTGAAGCCAGAACATGTTAATGACTGTCGATCTGTTTTGCAATGACCCTTTTTGAGGAAGAATTATCATTTTTTTCATGCAAAATCAAGCGTTCTGAGGTGTGGACTCCTGCCCCCCGGCCGTAAAAAACTTTCGTGGACCCCCCCCCCCCCCCGTTATTCTCACCTTCGCGAAGATGGGGAGGGGGTCAGATTCCCAATTTCCAGCTCATCTCTGTGTCAACGTATATCTACTTTGGCCTAAAGATATTTCCCCAATGACCTTCCACCTCACTTTTGGGACCCATACTTGCCAAAGTGATCATTTGCATGGCTCCGGTAGACGCAGACATACGAGTTAGTAGGCATCCTTATCTCATATTAATGGAAAAATAAATTTGATCACTTAGCAATAATAATTACAAAGCGATGCGCGCACATATTTGTCTCAAAGTCCTCAAATGGCAACGAAAAAGGCACAAAGACCCATCACGTAGCAAGAAATACTCACTGAAAAGCAGATCTGTTTGCGTATCCAGCCATCTTGATGAGACCTAATAACTAGTTTAATTACACATAACACTAGGAAGTTCTGCGGCAGAATACAAGTTCTATATCTACAGACAGTTATATCCAGTACATTAGCTCTGGTTACACCAGTGTCATCCCAACGAGAGCCAGAACATACTGACTGCGCATGCGCGACAGGAAACCACCGCTATATCGTTAAAACCTGGAGTCATTTTCGTTTCATACCTCCGAGGCATTTGGTAAATTGCATTGTTCGGCGCTTTTAACAATGACACGCATGCCAACGGCTCCCCATTTTCACATTGCTTCAAGTCAAAATTTGATGTGGCCATCGATAAATAAGTGCGCTCTAGCGTCCCGCTTTTGACGCCAGCCTGTTCGCCTTCTGGGAGACGACATGTTTATTTCGGCCATTAGTCGGGGGGAAGGAGAGGTCGTAGGGGAGGGGGGGGGGGGAGGGGTACAGCTGTAAACCTGTGGGTCAGCTGTAGCGGGCGCGCGCTCGGTCGGCCGAAGCGCCATCTGCCGTCGCCATGGTCGGGTCAGGGAGGACCAAAGAACTGTAAACGGGAACGCTGTGATCGCCCATGCAGTGACCTCTTGGTATGGCGTGCCGTGGTCTCATTTACCATTTTTTTAGCAAAGTTTGACGTCATGTCAATATCAATGCTTCAATGTATCAATATCAATATTACCGCTGGTGTTATCAGTATATCCTCATTGATATTTACCCGAGAATAAGTAAATAGAAATAGGAATTATTGCTATTTTGTACACAAACCTTTATTGTTTCAATGTCGCAAAGTCACGCCATAGCTCCAGGTTTCAGTGGGACAATCAGTGCTGGTTGGCTGCTTGCCTTCTGCTTTGGCTGCCTCCCCAAACACATGCAGCAAAGGACAAACTTTGAGTAATGGCTAACTTGTACATGTATATATCGCTCCCAATGTATCTGTCTGATAGCCTTCTGAGCCTTGACACTGAGTAGCTCCATACCCTGTCGCTTCCCCGATCGCGTAGTTAATACATACTATTTGGATGGGTGGGGGGGGGGGTACCCCCTCTGAATCACGAATCCCCAATTAGGGAGAGTAATATGGAATCACCAAGATGGGGACTGCTCAAGACCTGGCGCGAGTATCGAGGAATTGGGAAAGGGTCGTCGCGTTGAACCAGGAATTGTACGGATAACGATCCCCAAAATTTGCCAATCGCTATTTGCGAATCTCCAAGAATTCCTGGATGCCACTCGCGGAGATCTTAAAAGGTATTCACTCTCCCTTATTGGTTTTTCGGAGTCATGCTTTGCCGGCAAGGTCCGGTAGACCATAAACAGGAGGTCATTATTTTCCCATAGCGGGTCATTAGTGTATCAACCCGGTCACAATAATATCCACCCAAGAGTGCTAAAAGAGTGGATAAAATCCACCCAAGAGTGCTAAAAGAATGTGCAGAAATTCTGGCAGGCCCCCTGTTCACACTCTTCAGGAAATCATTGAGTGAAGGAACAGTGCCTATGTCATGGAAGGAGGGACATGTCACACCTATTTTTAAGAAAGGAGACAAGTCCAAAGTTAACAACTACCGACCGGTCAGCCTAACCTCGGTGGTCTGCAAAGTCATGGAGAGAGTTGTTCGCAAAGCATTAATGAACCACCTGGTTACAAATAATATCCTATCAGACGCGCAACATGGGTTCGTAAATGGACGATCGTGCACCACTCAACTTCTCGAAGTTATAGAAAATTGGACCGAAATAATAGACAGAGGCGGGGCAATAGACACTATATACCTTGACTTCGCCAAAGCTTTCGACACTGTGCCCCATGAACGGCTACTACACAAAATGGAAGCATACGGGGTGACGGGACCAGTCCTGAGCTGGACAAGGAGCTTCCTCAAGACAAGACGCCAGCGGGTTGTCATAGCAGGAACCGAATCGTCATGGACCAGCGTAACAAGTGGGATCCCACAGGGATCGGTGTTAGGGCCAGTGCTATTTATAACCTTTATAAATGACATGCCTCACTCCATATCCTCTCTTATACACATGTTTGCCGACGACACCAAAATGGGACGGGAAATTAAAAGTAGCATAGACAGGCAAGCCCTACAAGAAGATCTGGACCGACTAACGGAATGGTCGACCAAGTGGCAGCTGCGTTTTAACCCAACCAAATGCAAAGTCATGCACCTCGGGAGACAGTCATCACCAAAAGGCACATACACAATGGCGGATGGAAATACAAGAACTATACTAGAGGAAACCAACTTGGAAAAAGACCTAGGTGTTTGGGTGGACAACAAACTTAACTTCTCGGACCACGCAGGAAAGGCTGCAGCCAAAGCAAATCGAATCCTAGGCCTCATCAGAAGATCATTCACCCACCTTGACGGACCGACCATGAAACAGCTGTTCCAAACTATGGTACGACCCCACCTAGAATATGGAAATGTTGTGTGGAACCCGCTCTACAAAAAAGACATAAATCTGATCGAGAGCGTCCAGAGACGGGCGACAAGGCTCATACCAGGCATGGAAGGCCTAAGCTATGAACAAAGGCTACAACACCTAGACATGCCATCGTTAATGTATAGACGTTACCGAGGAGATGCCATCGACGTATATAAACACCTACACAGTATATATATGGTAAATAGCACATCGCTCCTACCCCTATCCACCAGTCAAACGACGCGAGGACACAGCCTTAAACTAGCCAAGAGGTACTGTAACACACAAACTAGGGCCCATTTCTTTGGCATGAGAATCACAAACGTATGGAATGGTCTTCCAGACGAGGTTGTCATGGCACCATCCCTAAACACCTTCAAAAATAGGATTGACAGATGCTGGAAACAGTATATGTATAAAACCGCCCCGGGCGACTTCGCAGCTATGCGCACTACCAAATTTGAGTTTGAATTAAATGAAGAAACGATGAAAATCAACCAAGAGGCCGTACGGTCCTACGACGGTTGAAGAGGATGTATGTATGTAATAATAACCCACTCAGGCAAATAATAACCGGGTGCTTACGTGGTACGTGTGTCGTGTTGTGGGCCTGTGTCACGGACTGAAGTTGCACCGGGCCCAAAGTACCCCTGGGCATGCGCACTCGCGCGCTTGTCAGCTGCCTGCGGGCTGGAATATACCGTGCTCAATATACCCTATGCTAAGCATAGGCTATGTAGTGACAAACCCAGATCGCTCTAATCTCCGACCGCTACCTACGGGCTGGAATTGAACCCCATGCTAAGCATAGGATATGTAGGGACAAACCCAGACCCCGGTAATCTCAGACCGCTACCTGCGGGCTGGCATTGTGCCGTGCTCAATTTACCACATTCTAAGTATAGGCTAAGTAGAGACAATCACAGACCGAGGTAATCTCAGACCGCTACCTGCGGGCTGGCATTGTGCCGTGCTCAATTTACCATATTCTAAGTATAGGCTAAGTAGAGACAATCACAGACCGAGGTAATCTCAGACCGCTGAGACCACTATACTCAAATTCATTAATGCCGTTCACACTCCTTTTGGCCGATATCTTCGTGAATATTGGAGTAATCACCGAGATATTTTCTGACTGGTAGCATTGAACTAAGACCCAACAGATTTAGACTTACTTTCCTCTCTATGCGAATTATTTCTTTCTGTGTTATCCAAAGAAATATTCCATATGATGAAGTTCCATTGACCACAAACGTCAGCCATTTAACAAACTAAAAGAAGGAGCGTGCGCGAAGCATTGCCTGGCAATGGTTGCCATTGGATACAATTGAGACAATGGATACAGTACACGTCATAACAAGCACGTGCTCCTCCTTTTAGCTTATTAAGAGGCAGACATTTGTGGTCAATGGAGCTTCATCATATGGAATATTTTCTTTGGGTAACACAGAAAAAAACAATCAGCAAAGAGACGAAAGTAAGTCTAAATCTGTTGGGTCTTAGTTCAGTGCAGCCAGTCAGGAAATATCTCAGTGATTGCTCCAATATTAACGAAGATATCGGCCAAAAGTAGTGTGAACGGCATTAATGAATTTGAGTATAGGTAGTTTTTTTTAAAACGAATATGGGGTAATTGTCAAAACTGTCGACCAATCAACGTCGAGTATTTTAGTCCATTATCGTCTAGGAAAACAAATGGTTTTAGCTGGGTTTCATGTGTCGGGCTTGCTAATGACCCACCGTTTGGAAGTTGGCTAGCACGCCGTCTGACCATGTGAAGTTTTGACCGACCGACGCTTCGACTGTGGAAAGAAACATGTCACCCGTGTACCATTCAATAATACTAGATGTAATCATACCAGGGGTTCGGCCGCCAAGACGCGCCGAGATAATTACATACATTAATTACATACATTAGCCCTGTTTCTTGGTATTAGTAAAAGAAAGAACGTTCAAAAAAATCACGTGACGCGTTCTTTTTTGTGTCAGCCATTTCTGTCGCCGAACTGTTACATCTCGCCGGGTAAGTGTGGCTCTATTATGCACTACGTCATCAAAATCCTGGCATATAACTGCCACTTCTTTTTATTTTTGACTTGACATTTACACAGTCAGGTAATGTTTCCAAGACATATCTCCAAGCCATTTTTGCAAGTGGACAATAGACCGATCCAGACTGTCAATCATTCACTGACGTCACTGTTGCCCTTTATCCAATCATGTGGTGCAAAAAGATCTTTCACGTGCGTTAGGTCGGACAAAAAAGTCTCATAAACAAAACAGCATGTCACGTTGTTGTCAGTAAGGTGGTACTTAAGAGTACTTCTTACTTTTACCTACCATCAGCTATGAGTGTCAATTTCCTATGCATGATTAAGGAAAAAAGACTCGTGGGCGGGGCTTAGTGTCCAAGTATGGGTCGGTCTATCGGCGTATGAGCTGCTTTAAATGAAGGCTCACCGATCTGGCGCACCAAGCTTCACCATAATCCTAAATGGGTTGTCTTGAAATTGGCAACTTCAAATTTAGCAACTTATATAAACTCAGCAAATGGATTATGCTCTAAGTATTGGTAGGCGTGAGCCATACATGAGCTATCTTGAAACTGGTTCGCTCTAACAAGGAATGCGCTCCAGAAGCAGTAAAAAATGTACACACAACAATGTTCGTAATCAAAATAACATATCTTGTCTGTCATTATTTAAATAACGCACACTTAGGTTAATAAGCTAACATTTTAATTAATTTCGGTACAAAGGGTTGAAGGAGTAACATTAGCACTTGCACGTTACGATGACATCAGGATGAAATATGATATATGGATAATAATGATGAACATTGTGCCAAATAATCAGGTACTTCATCTATATACAAATGTGAAGCTGTCATATTGCAAGTCCCGTGCTTCGGAACAAATTGCCGTTGCGAATGTGTACATACTGGACCTGTTTATTGAAAAAATTAAATATGTAAACTCATCTGCAGTTGTATCATCTTTGGTCTTGTTGCTTAAATGATTCCATAATATAGCACTATGGTTCTTAAACTTTCTGAACACGTGTAACTGTATTCACAATGTGTTGTTCGAGCACGTGTTTATTTCGACTAGATTCTAATAAGGAACGGCTAGGTCGACAATAAAAATGTGTTTATATTGGTATAAAGCAGTTCAACAGCATATATATAGCCCTGGAGCCCAGGGGCCGTATTCATAATCGCCACTTAGGCTGCGCCACTACGTCCCTTCTATAGCACTAGACACGCTAAAAAATGATGGTTGAGCTCCCACATGAGAAGATAGCAAAACTTGGACCGTTCTTGGGATCAACGATACTGCAGGCTCGAATCACGAATTAAATTCTTAAGTCGGATGTTGGATGTTGTTGATTTTATTTCTGTTTCAAAGGCCATCAGACCCAAAGTACATAATATAAACGAATCAATGAAAACGAAATACAAAATGAAAGAGCGAATGCTGGGCGTACACTTATCAAATGATCAAGTATTGATAAAAAATATCCCTCTTTTCTCAATAGTGTAAATATACATAGCCAAATTCCCTTGCGTTCTAGTATTGGTGCAAGTCATTAATATGAGAAAGTTTTCAAAGGTTGGTGGGTTCCAAAAAGTGCGTTCGATGTATAGTTCCCTGATATCTCTATAGCCCGAGCAACACAACAAGGCATGGTATTCGCCTTCGAGAACTACAATATCCATTTGTTTACAATAAGTGCAGATTCTATCTGCTAATAATGTTCCATTTCTTCTTTAGAGCTCTACTTCAAGACGATGGGCGGAACACCTGAAACGCGACAATGCTTTCGGGTTGTTTCGTACCACTGGTCAGTCATACAGTTAGCTAATTTATTGTTAAAATCATTCAGAAATTCTCGTTCAGTTTCACAAATAAACTCCAGCATTGCCCACACACCACCGAAGTCATATTTCTCAAGGAGATTTCTTACAGAAGATGCTTACGTTGGCCTATCATGTTCGTCAACATCCCTCAGCATATCATAGCAACACCTAGCGTATCGAGTTTGTGGCATTTTAAGAATTTTAATCCAGTATTTCACACATTTAGTTAAGTAAATACGCGCCAAAGGCAACCTTCCACACTCACCTAGGGCGGCTTGGTCAGATGTGTGCTTGGGTAGCCCAAGTAATCTCTTGCAGAATCTTGTTTGAACTTGTTCAATGTCATGATAAACTTGGAAACCCCAAACTTCTGCTCCATATGTCAAAATCGGTACAATAATTCTATCAAAGAGTGTTAAAGCAGCATCTGTGGGCAGTCCATTTACCTTCTTATCGAGCTCGAACATTTTCGCCATTGCTCTAGTTGCCTGTGAGGCCAGCGTCTTAACGGAACCTGACCAAGAGAGTGTGCTCGTAAACGTTATGCCTAAATACTTGTATGATGATACTACTTCCAATCTTTGTCCTTTGAAATACCATTTTTCGCTTTTCTTTACAATTCCACCGCGACGAAAGACTATAGCCTTATTTTTTTGCATATTAATTTTGAGGCTCCATTGGTCTGAGAATTTGTCCAACATATTTATGGTAGTCTGTAGTCTCCCCACAGTTTCTGCACAGTTTGCCAAGTCGTCCGCAAACATAAGGGCTGTGATACTTAGTGAATTGGCTTTAACAAAAATCCCAGGACATGCTGAACTAGATAACACATTTACATATTCACTGATGTATAAGGCAAACAAAAGAGGACTTAACATGCACCCCTGACGCGTCCCAACCGTACACATATAATAATTTGTTATTCTTTGGGGTGTTTTTATGGCGGTTTCAAGTTCGGTATGCATGGGCCGTATAACATTGAGTACCTTGCCGTGAATACCTTTGTTAATTATACTATACCACAGTGAAGAGTGTGGTACACTGTCAAAAGCTTTAGGGAAGTCTATGTACAGAACGTAACAACGACCCTTTTCTTTAGAGAGTTACTTCTGTATAATAGCTTGTAGTGTAAACACATGGTCAACCGTGCTATAGCCTTTCCTGTAACCTGCCTGCTCCTCTTGCCTCAGGTCATGGGATTCAACCCATTCTGTTAACCTGCTGCACAGTAACTTCGTAAACACTTTACTGAGCGCAGACAGTACGGAGATCCCCCTGTAGTTATTCGTGTCTGTTTTTGACAATTTCTTATGTACAGGGGTAATGAGCGCCTGACCCCAACTCTCGGGGTAAATCCCAACTCTTAAGTCGTTAGCAATAGAATTAAACTTGACTCAATGTGCCCAGGCTGGCGTGTTTATCTGCGTCGGATATTCGACGATATGAGCAAACTCCGTCGCCCTTGTCACCGTATCCGTATAACGAGGGCTATGGGGGCTGCTACTCCTTGGCGCATCGACTGGTTAGGCGTGTTCAATAGCCCCCATGGTAGACGCTCACCCGCTTACCCCCGCATATATATCGATGTGTGCCCTGTGGCCGGCAGCGCTTATTACGGCGACTAATTTGTGTATGTATACCCCGTGGAGTGCCATCCCCGCATGGAATGGCCTCCATATCAATTACAAAGAGACTCTGGCATTGGAATCGGCAATTAGACAGTGGTCACCACTGTTTGCCAACCGAAAGGTCATTGTCCACCGCGACAATGAGGAAGCAACTGATGTTCTTCATTCACCATGACGCTCCAATGCCTCGCTAATGAGTAACCTAATGTGTCTAGTCCAGACGATATATGAGCTGTGTAATCGACTCCATCCCTCGAACAGGCGCTGCCTTCTTGGCTCTGCCTCTCTCTCACTACTCCCCTACTGCTGGGTAATAGACCTATCCACACTCCGGAACTAAGCCCTGCCCACGCTTGAGTCCTTTTTCCGTGAGCGTGAGTGTGAAATTGACAATCATAGCTGGTGGTAGGTACAAGTGAGCAGTACTGATCTCTGAAACTGACAACAAAGTGATATGCTGCTTTGTTTGTCCGAATTGTATGTCCGATATAATACACCACATGATTAGAGAAAAGCAGCAGTGACGTCATTGAATAATTAGCAGCGTGGATCGGTCTATTGGGGCAGACATGGCCTGTTTAAGGGGACGGGGGGGGGTGCCTTTTTCCGATCTCCGCGATTGGCATCCAAGAATTCTTGGAGATTCGCGATCCGCTGTTGGCAATTTTTGGGGGATCCTTATCCGTACAATTCCTGGTTCAACGCGAAGACCCTTTCCCTATTTACCGCGATCCGTTATAGCGATTCAAAGGGGGTACCCCCGCCCCCCCCCCCCCCCAATAGTAGTCTGCAAGTTACTGTGGATCACGTTACACGAGTCTCACGTACGAGAGCTCAGCGTATCCGTTATGTAATTTGTAATAGATGGGTCCATACTCCGACACTATACCCCGCCCACTGACCGGTCGCGGGCCACTCCGATCAGACCGGGAGTCCTGTCGACCAATCAGGTCAGGCGAGGTCTCGGACCCAACGGGGTGCGCCCGACCGTCCTGATCCCGGCATCGGTTTAACGCGCGCCATCAACCTCAGCATTAAAACAACTCAAACTATCCACCCGCCCTTTCCTATGGGCTGCCTCCTTGTGTCATAATCTGCAAGTTAATGTTTATCATGTAGCACTTAGGAATCTCACTTGCGAGCTCTTAGCATGTCCGATTTGTAATTGGTGTATTCTGTGTTTTGTATTCACCTGCTGCGCGAGCCCCCCTACACTATTGTACATATTACGTGGCCTATCTATGTAACTAGCGCGCATCTTACTTGGTGTTACGCGTAGTTAGAAACAAACACCCTTGCACTTCCAGGCTTGTTGGTGCGTGGTCCTAATGCATGCTTTAAGGGTTAATGTACATACCAAAATTTGCGAACTAAGACTGAGGTTAAGGAATTGAGCCTACTTTAGTTAAAGTAATGCTCTATATTTTGGTTAAAATGCCGTTATATATTTCAATTAGAATACTGCTATATATTTTGGTTAGAATACAGTAGTATAATTTATTAGAATACTTAGATTATTGCTAAATATTTTGATTAGAATACTGATTCATATCTTGGTTAGAATACTGCTTCATATCTTGGTTAGAATACTGCTTCATATCTTGGTTAGAATACTGCTTCATATCTTGGTTAGAACACTGCTTCATATCTTGGTTAGACCACTGCTTCATATCTCGGTTAGAATACTGCTTCATATCTTGGTTAGAATAATGCTTCATATCTTGGTTAGAACACTGCTTCATATCTTGGTTAGAACACTGCTTCATATCTTGGTTAGAACACTGCTTCATATCTTGGTTAGACCACTGCTTCATATCTTGGTTAGAATACTGCGTCACATCTTGGTTAGAACATTGCTTCATATCTTGGTTAGACCACTGCTTCATATCTTGGTTAGACCACTGCTTCATATCTTGGTTAGAATACTGCATCATATCTCGGTTAGAATACTGCTTCATATCTTGGTTAGAATACTGCGTCATATCTTGGTTAGAACACTGCTTCATATCTTGGTTAGAACAGTGGTTTATATCTTGGTTAGAATACTGCTTCATATCTTGGTTAGAACACTGCTTCATATCTCGGTTAGAATACTGCTTCATATCTTGGTTAGAATACTGCTTCATATCTTGGTTAGACCACTGCTTTATATCTTGGTTAGAACACTGCTTCATATCTTGGTTAGACCACTACTTCATATCTTGGTTAGAACACTGCTTCATATCTTGGTTAGAACACTGCTTCATATCTTGGTTAGACCACTGCTTCATATCTTGATTAGAATACTGCTTCATATCTTGGTTAATATACTGAGTCATATCTTGGTTAGACCACTGCTTCATATCTTGGTTAGAACACTGCTTCATATCTTGGTTAGACCACTACTTCATATCTTGGTTAGAACACTGCTTCATATCTTGGTTAGAACACTGCTTCATATCTTGGTTAGACCACTGCTTCATATCTTGATTAGAATACTGCTTCATATCTTGGTTAATATACTGAGTCATATCTTGGTTAGAATACTGCTTCATATCTTGGTTAGAACACTGCTTCATATCTCGGTTAGAATACTGCTTCATATCTTGGTTAGAATACTGCTTCATATCTTGGTTAGAATACTGCGTCATATCTTGGTTAGAACACTGCTTCATATCTCGGTTAGAGTACTGCTTCATATCTTGGTTAGAACACTGCTTCATATCTTGGTTTGAATACTGCTTTATATCTTGGTTAATATTCTGATTCATATCTTGGTTAGACCACTGCTTCATATCTTGGTTAGAACACTGTTTCGTATCTTGATTAGACCACTGCTTCATATCTTGGTTAGAACACTGCTTTATATCTTGGTTAGAATACTGCTTCATATCTTGGCTAGAACACTGCTTCATATCTTGGCTAGACCACTGTTTCATATCTTGGTTAGAACACTGCTTCATATTTTGGTTAGACCACTGCTTCATATCTTGGTTAGAATACTGCTTCATATCTTGGTTAGAATACTGCTTCATATCTTGGTTAGAACACTGCTTCATATCTTGGTTAGAATACTGCTTTATATCTTGGTTAGACCACTGCTTGATATCTTGGTTAGACCACTGCTTCATATCTCGGTTAGAATACTGCTTCATATCTTGGTTAGAACACTGCTTCATATCTTCTTTAGAATACTGCTTCATATCTTGGTTAGACCACTGCTTCATATCTTGGTTAGACCACTGCTTCATATCTTGGTTAGAATACTGCTTTATATCTTGGTTAGACCACTGCTTCATATCTCGGTTAGAATACTGCTTTATATCTTGGTTAGAATACTGCTTCATATCTTGGTTAGAATACTGCTTCATATCTTGGTTAGAATACTGCTTCATATCTTGGTTAGAACACTGCTTCATATCTTGGGTAGAACACTGCTTCATATCTTGGTTAGAATACTGCTTCATATCTTGGTTAGAACACTGCTTCATATCTTGGTTAGAATACTGCTTTATATCTTGGTTAATATACTGATTCATATCTTGGTTAGACTACTGCTTCATATCTTGGTTAGAACACTGTTTCGTATCTTGGTTAGAAGAACACTGCTTCATATTTTGGTTAGAATACTGCTTTATATCCTGGTTAATATACTGATTCATATCTTGGTTAGAATAGTCGTATATATTCGGGTTATTACACTGTTATATATTTTGGTTAGAATACTGTTATATATTTTGGATAGAATACTGCTTCAGATCTTGGTTAAAACACTGGTCTATATTCGGGTAAGAACACTGGTATATATTTGGGTTAGAACACTGGTATATATTCGGGTTATAATATTGGTATATATTGTTTGATATATTTTATATAATTAATATATGTTATATATTTTTTATATATATAAAAGTGTAAGAAAATAATTGAAATACTCTCCCAAGCAATGCTTAGTCAGCCTTGTCAGTGAGCATGTCGAGATTAATTAAGGAAAGTTATTTGGTTCCCTTGACGCCCCGGGCCCTTCGAAGCTTCACAAGTTAAAAGCTGATACCCCAATGTGACTGACGGAGATATAGCTGTATTAGCGCCGAGCTCTCGAGTTCCGATGAGGCGATGAGGCTGACCCGGAAAGGGGTGGCACGTATTACATGGCTGGGTTTGGAGGGAGTGGGGTGGGGGGGGGGGGGGGTCCGCGGTAAAGCCCCCCCCCCCGCCCCTCCTTCCTTTTTCACCTCTAAAATCCGCTCGGCAGGGATATTTTTTCCGTTGACCCGCTCTATGTCGCCGTTTCACGCAGATCCGCAAGGTTTATTCTGTTTCCCGGCAAACCCACTCTATGAACGCACATTCCAAACAGTCCCCCCCACCCCACTCCCCGTTCCCAGCTCTCTAGGGGCATTTTCTTCGTCATAAATGCACCCGTGGAGCCCCCCCCCCCCTCCCCCCATTGGGATTTGTATAATAGTGCCCCCCCAGGGAGGTCGACTGCCCCATAAGGCGGCGGTAAAGCTACCAGTGGCATGTAACTCGCCACTCCGGACCAATTACGGAATGGAGATTTAGGTTGCGAGGGCATAATTATAATGCAGCGGTGACGGCCTCCATCACAGTCTTACAGGAGGGAGCCTCATTAGCTGAGTAGGTAAGCAAGCTGAGCTGCAGAAAACATTTTGTCTCGCTGTGACGGCGGCGTCTGAGGCACGTTTCACCCATTCACCATGTCATTGTGCTGAAGGGTTTTGCAGAAGTGTTTTGGCTCAGGTTAAATATTACGTGCGCAAAATGTGGTGTTCAGGCTTGCTACAGCCTGTATGGACAGAAGTTAAAGGGCAATGAGATAGTAATCCCTGGAGGGACCCCAGGTAATGACAGAGATGTCTAGATGGTAGTGAATCTTATATACTGCCATTTCCTCGCAAACCTCTTCTGCTACAAAGTTAACATATCACCTACAAGGCAATTGCCATATCGGGGTCAAGTACCTGTATGACCACCTGGATTAAACTTACCAAACTCCATTAAATGTGATATTGATATATTGTTATCTTTGATATGACCTAAACAAAGGACCCCTGTCTATATTTGAAACAATATATTGTAGGGAACCTAGAATTTAGTGTAGATACCCCAGTGTAGCATACAGTTACAACCACAACAAGTAAGTCACTCCAGGGGCGTAGGGCCAGGGTGGACGGGTGGGAAGATATCCCAAGGGAGGTATGCAGCTACTGGCCGGGAGGGTTTACGACCGCTGACCAGCGGGGGGTCATCTGGTGTTTTAGTGCAGGCGATCGGGATCCAGAGAGGCAGGCCGCGTATGTTTAGCGCTAGACTAGGCTATAGGCGGGGGCGGTCAAGCTGTAGTTTATTTAGGAGGGAGGGTGTTTAAAAGATAGATTGGACGATCACGTTGCACGTTGCGCGTGCTGGGAGTAGTATGGCAGTGGGGGTTGACGGGAAGAGCTTTTTAGGGATATATAAAGGGATGCAGGAATGCAGAGCAGGGAGAACTAGGCAGACCAGACCAGGGCAAAACTTGAGAGACCAGAACTTGACAACTTGAAATAAACCCAAAGAAACAGAAACAACTTGTGTTGTGGACTACAACTGGTGTCAGAACTGGCGAAACGGATGTGAACGAATGCGAAATGATTTATACAACCCGATAAGCGATAAAAACAGAGAACACTACAAATGGTGTCAGAAGTGGGATTAGGACTTACACACGCCTGGAATATTCGGATTTGGATTATCCCGATGGCTATACCTTTCATGGTACTTGTCGTCTATGAATGTGAAGACTGCTACGCATGCATACCGAGACCCGGACTTCCGCACCGATGTCCGTGTAAAGATGACGGATTTACTGATCTTCACTCCAAGTTACTGAGGGTGTTTTTCGCCTTGGAATGAAGGGCCGACGCGTATGGCATTGTGGAGTTTCGTATATCGGACAAGCAGTCACGTATATATACAATGGGGCCGAAAAAGGATAAGACAGCGACCGGGGCAGTCAAGCGGCGGATCGACTGCTTCAGCGACCGAGCAGGGTACGGCAGTCGAAGTAGTGGAACTTCGCCGTCAACTGCAAGAAACTAAGCGGACGGCCGCTCTGGCTGAAACCAGAGCGGCTGAGGCGGAAAGCAGAGCTACGGACATCGGCAAACAACACGACAGAGCTGCTGAAGAGTCACGAGAGATACTACGGGAGGCGGAGAAGGAGTTCCAGGAGGCGGCCCGTTGCCGCCTTCGGGATGCTGACGCAGCCCATGAAGCCCTGTTACGTAAGGCTGGAGAGGCTGAGGAGAGGGTTAAGGTGTTGTAGGATTTGAGCCATAATGTCACTTCGCCGTCTGTGGATACGCGATTTTCCCAATGCCAAACCCCTTCTCCACCAGACCAGCTTTCTCCTAGGGGCGTCCCATCGCACCGCGTGGCTGGTGGCCGTTATGCAATGCCACTCCCCAAGCAGATGCCGTTTGACGGGAGTAAGTCGTGGGAGAGCTTCATCCAGCCGTTCAGGTCCACCTCTGTGGCGTGTGGCTGGAGGGATGAAGAGAAGCTCCTTTGCCTCCGCAGCAGCCTGAGAGGTCTTTGAGCAGCTTCCCGGTGACGTCATCGAGTCATATTGTCGTCTGGAGACCGCGCTGGCGGCCAGGTACAAGGAGCGTCGTGGTGCCGCTTCCTATCTCGCAGAATTAGAGAATAGGAAGTTGAGCCCCAATGAAAAGGCGGCTGAATTTGATATGACCTTGATATGATTTTTTTGATATGACCTAAACAAAGGACCCCTGTCTATATTTGAAACAATATATTGTAGGGAACCTAGAATTTAGTGTAGATACCCCAGTGTAGCATACAGTTTAGTTAACCACAACAAGTAAGTCACTCCAGGGGCGTAGGGCCAGGGTGGACGGGTGGGAAGATATCCCAAGGGAGGTATGCAGCTACTGGCCGGGAGGGTTTACGACCGCTGACCAGCGGGGGGCCATCTGGTGTTTTAGTGCAGGCGATCGGGATCCAGAGAGGCAGGCCGCGTATGTTTAGCGCTAGACTAGGCTATAGGCGGGGGCGGTCAAGCTGTAGTTTATTTAGGAGGGAGGGTGGTTAAAAGATAGATTGGACGATCACGTTGCACGTTGCGCGTGCTGGAAGTAGTATGGCAGTGAGAGTAGACGGGAAGAGCTTTTTAGGGATATATAAAGGGATGCGGGAATGCAGAGCAGGGAGAACTAGGCAGACCAGACCAGGGCAGTACTTGAGAGACCAGAACTTGACAACTTGAAATAAACCCAACGAAACAGAAACAACTTGTGTTGTGGACTACAACTGGTGTCAGAACTGGCGAAACGGATGTGAACGAATGCGAAATGATTTATACAACCCGATAAGCGATAAAAACAGAGGACACTACAATATACATCCACTTTACTGAACGAAATGTTGGCGTCCCGGGACAATAAAATGGGGTTCAAAGTTCGATGAAATGTCTCCTTCGCTCGAAATAAATTTTCGGCCCCAATAACATATTCCCATTTTAATGAGCGCTGCATAATCCGAAACAAAGAACTTGTATGAGAAAGAAGCGAAAGCGCGACGTAAAACGGTAACAACACATGCGCGCGCGTCGCCTAGCGGGGTGGGTTAATCAGCGCTCGGTCAACTCGGTGCAGACAGCAAAATGGACGCAGGCTGTAGCCGCTGGAAGTCCGGTCGTGGCACAATTTGTGCGGCATGGAATTGCCACAATTATAAATGGACAAGAGGAGATATTTCCTTCTTTCAATTCCCCAGGGACAAAGAGAGATAAGTGTCTTTTCTATGAGGTTTCGGCGAACAATTGAGATTAGTCCATGACCATGTTTGTTTATGTTTTGACGGGCGAACTGTCATTGTCAACTGACTGTTTGACGGCTCAACCAGTGTCAACTGCGTGTGTGAAGATCTGTAAACTAGGCATTGTTAGTCTGATCAGACTCATGGATGTGGAATGTAGCCAAAGACATTTCCATTGATGCTTAGAGTATCTCCGT
>OZ025260.1:14067807-14277574 GCA_964019135.1 Arenicola marina | reverse complement strand
AAACATGTCAATCCGGTGCTTGCTTCATTGGCTTATAATTAAAAGACGACGCGCCGATTAACTGGTTGGCCCGTTTTTAGCTGCAATCCCCAGTCCTGTCATGCAAGCAACTCTTTTTTTATTCCCCGTGGATCTCTTTTACGTGTTGGTGTTGTTTTGGAGGTGCTTTTGTCAGAAGCTTCGGCAAGTCGCTGGCATAATGGTGACGGCGAGCATGGGGGATTTTCTTTCCGCTTCATCGGGTGTAGATGACCGATTCCTCCTCCTGTCCTTCAGTGGTGTGTCTCCTGGCTGCAAGGTGAGACACCGCTTTGAAATCTGATGAACTATAAACACGTAACCTAAGAAGTGTAATCAGTACGGACCATGGCGATAATACCAGCCAGAGAGTAATGTGATATTATATTGTAATGGAAGTATTGGATGCATGCGATCTGAATCCCTTCCACGGACAGGCGAATTATGCCAAGGCTGCAGTCATTGTCTGAAGGAAGGATGAAATTGTAGACTCAGTTAATTCGAGCCTGGTTTCACTCTCTTTTTTATTTTTACTATGTCTAGCTTGACAAGCAAGACAAGGGCTATGCGTGTTGGAAATGGTAGAATGACGCAAACCACGCCTCTCATCTTATACGCTGATAGGCAAGTCCGCTTAGTCCACCCCATTTCCGCCTTTACCACTACTAGTTTGCACACCCCGACTAAAGCGCTACCCTACTCTGAGCTCAGGCACTTCTATGGCTCGACGTACCCTGTAATCAGACCTCAACCCCACCCTCCCCACTCCACCCCACCCCCTCCCCTCACTTCCCCTTCCCCCACAGAGGGCCAAGTTATTTCCTTCCCGGCCGGCGTCCGACCCGACCCCTGGTGGCCGCCGGCCGACCGTCTCGTCCTGGCCGC
The DNA here is from genome assembly GCA_964019135.1 of Arenicola marina. NCBI lineage: Eukaryota > Metazoa > Annelida > Polychaeta > Arenicolidae > Arenicola > Arenicola marina. The sequence continues at coordinate 14,276,671 of OZ025260.1, read as the reverse complement.
CAAGGATTGGACTTGTGAGGACGATTCGTCATTCCGCGACTCCTAAAAGGCGCGGAATTGGATTTAGCCCGTGGTAGCTGGACGTAAGGCGAGCGTCGTCCCAATTTGTAGCCCCCCCAGGAAGCTAGTTCTGGCAGCCGGCGCTAGGGAGTGTCACCATCGGTCGTCGCCGCCAGTTCTCACTTTGACTCCACGGGGCGGTGTATCCTGTAACAAGCCACCCTCGCGCACCTACCCCGCTAACCCTCGCGCCGCTGACCTGTCCCTAACTGCTACCCCCTACCCCCTCCTACTCCCGCCCACCCCGCCCGGGCTAGGTCCCGCCCGGCCCACGCCCAGGCCCACCCCTACCTCTCACCCATACCGTCACCCCAACCACCAAGCCACTCGGAGCCATTCCCTATGGACATTACTAAGTCCCCCAGAACTCCTCCCCTGATATTCCATGGGAGTTATCAACCAGCTTTCGCGTGAATCGCAATTGTCGTTCCCCTGATTAGGTTTCCGACTTTTAGTAGTCCCTCTGATTTTTTCAACCCTTTCTCTGCATACGCTACTGAGCATGAGTCTGGCGCATGCGTCTTGGGAGGCTATGTTGTCGCCTTTCCCTCCCCACCGCGGAGGATTTTTTTGTCTTCCAGCCAGGGACTTTTTTTTCCTTAATGTCTCTGCAGCTCCTGTGGGAGGACGCGAGACAAAATAGTCCGACACAGCACCTACCGGGAATAGCTAAGACGCCGCTCAGCGGTGCTTTTTCCCATCTTTAAAACATTCAAAACCGATAAAACAGAACCATAGATTTCTGTCCGCGTCGCTTCCCACGTCAAGCAGGAAATGCTACAATTCCCACAATTGCAGCAGTTGGTCAGCAGGCGGCGCTGGTGGCTGCCGTGTCACGTGGTTTCAGCCAGGACCCCTTTAACGAAGGCAGCATAGAGCGTAGCTAAGCGACTCTGGCTGAGATTCGCGGTTTTCAATGTGCTTGCTCACTGTAAAGCAATCGAGTGGCATTTTCAATAAAACTGCTGTGTGAATGAAGCTAGCATGTTTCGAAGTCATGCCACGGCAACTTAATGTCGAGACGGTTTCAGGAATTAAGCGCCACACAGAACCTTCGGACCTCCATCTATAAGCCAGCTGTACGTGCTTATCGTTTACATTATAGGTATTCCTATCATAATCATCCCATGTTAAAGAGTTGGAGATTTCATGTAAATGTGTTGGTTAGTGCCTTATAAATGAGGCTTCACTTTTGTCTCCTTTCGTCTCTTGTTATTATGTCTTTGGTAGATGCCCAATAAAATTATATGTATACGTTTATATATCCTATAACTCGTAGGAACTCCAGGCCAAACTAAACCATCACAAAATATCTATTTAATGACAATTGGCCAGTGTAGAAATGTCATGTTTTATTAATAAAGTTCAGCATGGAGTTAAGAAACAAGAAAACTGGCCAAACCAGCCTTTGAATGAGAATCACCCGAGCTTGCAGGGAATATATGGTGGAACAAACATGTGGCGTAAAAAACAAATGCGACTATTAAACATTGTACATTGGTACATTTGTAATAGTAATCATCTTAATGACATTACAAGGGCCAGATTCCTGACCTGTTAATAACACACCAGAGGGGTGACATTTACGTTTAATGCAATAATCGCTTTAGCCATTTAGCTTAACGGCTCGATTTCTTACTGATTTAACTCACTGCTAAATTAATAAAGTGCGGCATCGTATAATGCCAGGAATCTACAAAAATACGTATTAAACTTTCAAATATTCTCCTGTTCTGAATTGCTGATGACACCTAAACCGGAGTAGAAGTTATACACGCGGGGATTCCATTGTGACTGGCGTGGGTTGCGGCCAGGTCGTGTTGGCCCCTTCAGGACGGTAAGTCACATCCGCCAACTCACCAAGCCGAAGTAGGGCAGTCAGATAAGCTGCGGGTCTACCTAGACCAACTGGGTGATGGCGGCAGTGGGGAGAGCGAGGAGGGGAAGGGGGGGGGGCGGGAGAGGGTAGTGGTGGGGGATGGGGGGGGGGCAGGGTCAGACACGTCCAATTGGACCTTCATGTATGTCACCTGATAAATCATGCCCCAGGTGAGAGAGACACTCTGAAGAAAGGGGCATGGCGCCCGCAGACAGCTCCCGGGAAGGCTTCCAATCTACCACCACAGCTCCTAACAAGACCAATTAACAAACACTTCGGGCTAGGTGCCCCTCCGCGTCACCCCCCTCCGCCCCCCCCGTCCCTCCGCATCCGACTCCCCCGCGCGACCGGATATCCGCCATATTGCCTACTAATTGCCCCGATCTGGCCACATGAAAACCCTTTTCCGTCCCAAAATGTTTCACTTTATTGGGGGAAAAATAAGGCTTGGACATCATACCCGATGGCCGCCTATCGCAGTATATACGTTAAATATGCCTTTGGGATATCATTTTATTCATTTACTTTGGATATGATATAGCCAGAATATATGATTTATTGTTACAACGATAAACAGTATCAAAACGACATGGTCATGTCATGGATATGGCCGACAGAGCACATGGTCTAAACTTCCTCAAAAAATGGTAGCTGAAGGTCAAAGCATATGGAAAGTAACCATTCAAAATACTTTAGTATCTCTAGAAGCAATATATAATTACTATAACCCCTCGAATCTAAGAGAGAACTAGCATTCAGGACCGAAATCACTAATTGACAGATAATGACATGTGCAGACACCTCTCGTCAAAGACCGCATGGCACTGTTTATAAACAAACCCACAGTAGACAAATAGCACACGCATATAAGCTTAATTTATCTCGCCACTGCTATGCAAGAAACAATTAAATAACGGAACATACCTGTAGAAAAGACTTCAAAACGACATGCCCCGGCGACACGTTAGGCTGACGTAAGGTCCCGGAGAGGGTCCAAACCACCTTCACGTGAAGCAAATGAAGAGAGACAAGACCATCCGGCGTGCGACCCTATTTATACACAGTTCGAATCTTCCCGCCATGCAACAGTCATAACTCGGCCAGGTCACCTTAGGTCAAGGAAACCCGTATGAACACTGATGAAGCATGGCCAGCGACGCGAAGTTTTTTACTAAATATGAGACAACTTGAAACATCTATGGATTACCGTAACACTGGATTACATCGAGAACTCAACCTCCCAAACCACGTGTGGACACCCAAAGACCATTCCGGATGACAAAGACACAATGAACGTGGTACAAGAAATCAGAGACAATTCAGATGAATTTCCATAGGCATAGCGTGCTTGTGACTGGCCAAGTGTGTCAAGACTCAGGTCAGTGGCAGGGTCAGTGAACTTTACACCACTCACCGCATCTGTCAAACAGGCTCTGTGACATAACAATAGCGCGAGTTCACGGGGCGTTAGGCAATTTTATTCGCCCGACATCTAGCTGTAGCAGCCCGCTAATTTTTATTTTCATCATGAAAATGAAGGGCCAATAAAATGTCTAACGCCATGAAAAACTCGCGCTATTACTATTATTACGAGTTGAATTCAAGTTCCAGTTTACCTCACATATGTGCTGGGCGTTAACATGTCTCCTTGCTTCTTTTTAAATTCGCATACAACGTTCGAAGTAAAATGTTTAGTGCTTACAAGTGCTTACATCATTTACAAATATGATACCACATTGGATCCAGTATTAACACCTGTAATTATACGTACAGCTCAAAGATATATTTTTTTTATTATCTTCAGCAGTGAGAGGTACAGAATAATGTAACATAACGAATTACTAACATGCTCATGTATATATATATAGTTTCTTCACACTAGACTTGAGCTATTGGTTGTTATTATCTCAAACATATAATCATATTTGGACTGGTTGCCGACGATGTGATCCGCATAGTATTCAATACATAGTTGTTTTGCAATGTATACCTGGCAACATTTTGGATTTAGGATCTTTCCGTTTGACATTTTGTGCTTATAAATATACCATTTAACAAATAGTATGATAAAATTAATATTCCACATATGTGTTTTCTTTTTCACCGATACTCCGAAAAACACATCAACTATTGCCAATTTCACGTTAACACCGAACAAGGAGAGAATTCACTCTTCAATCTCTTTCCATAACTGATTGACATTGCGACAGTAAAAGTAAATTACAAAAGTTATGTTCAATCGTGTCGATTTCACTACAAAAGCTGCACAAAGATAATAATCATTGGAATGTGGTTTTTGCACAACGCGATATGGGAGAAAGATAAATAGTTATTTACATGTGATGTTGAGACTTTCAAACGTGGCCAAAGAGACATGTAATTATTTGCATTTAACACAACAATGGTCCATTGTAACAGACTATTTAACAGCAATATACTCTAGCAGGAGCGACCTCAATTCTCTAAAAATAAATCTAGTCATTGTGTGATTAAAGTGAAACTTAGTAACCTCCAGTTGTATGAATCTCACTAGAGAAGTGAGTTTGGTGAATGGTTGTATACCAAGTGCAGCAGACATTTACACTTCACCAGAATAGCTAGCATAGCAGTTAAAAGCGGCCTTAAACTGAGTGGGGTGGGGGGGGGGCGAAAAATGGTTAACAACCACTTTGAACAAAATTTTGATCTATTTCTGCGATAACTGGATCGTCGTTTGACCTCTGATCACCAGGAGCCGAACATTTCACACCAAACCCCCCATACTTTCAGTGATAAATCTAAGCAATGAGACGGATTTGGACTGTTTTTTTCGACCAAGTTCTCACCGACTTCATGCGGTCGAATGGATAGTGCTAGCTTCCACTACTGCCGAATTGGCTGTCCATCGTTTGCAGAATAGCTTGCGAAGAGAAAGCTTGAAGTCTCTGTACTGAAAGGTGTAGATAAACGGGTTAACGCAGCAGTTAGCGAACATGAAGACGACGGAACAGTGATAGAAAATACCATCGAAGGCTGTGAAGTCCAGCACGCCCAGGTTAAAGAGGAAAAAGAACCACTGGTTGAGAGACAGGCACAGAATAAACGCCGTGCTGACGATTCCCAAAGTCTTGATAATGTTCTTCCGCCCTTTAGCCAATATGGATTTATGCGCGTTGGTTGTTACCAAGACGACACTTGTCGGGGGAGCCAGGAATCTGGGTTTCGGATCCCTGGGGAGTCCCGCCGGTCGGGGGACGCCGGGCATGGCGTTCTGTGGGTCCTGTGGCGGGGTGCCGTCACTGGGGCCGGCGCCGGGGCCGGGGATGGCGAGCCCGGCTGCGGGGGGCGCGGGAGGGCGTGGCCCTACCCCCACCAGCTTCCGGTGGAGACTGAGCGCCATTTTGACATAGCAGAAGACCAAGAGGGCGATGGGGATGAAGTACTGCATGGTGACAGCCACCAGCCCCGCCACCTGTTGAGTCGTCTTGTCCGGCCAGACCTCCAGCAGACGACAGCGCCCGTTCTCCACGCGCGACGTCGTGACGTCATACGTGATGTTGAAGGTGGGCCCGATGAGCCAGACGACGGCCAGCATGATGGCCGCTACGCGCTTGTTGAAGTGGAGCTTATGCTTAATCGGGTGGACGACCTCCAGGTAGCGCTCGATGGTGAGAGCCACCAGGTTGTAGGTGGAGGAGAAGAGGAAGGACCATAGGGGCACCTTCCCCAGCCACACGCGACAGTACGCGTCATCCGCTACCCCGTGCAGCGGCCGGCCGTCGTACTCCAAGATGGTCGTCAACAGAACCATAAGCGCCGTCAGAAAGTCCAAGATACTCTGGTTGATGATGAAGACGTTGGTCACCTTCTTCCTCATCTCGCTGAACACCAACAGGACACAGACCACCAGGGCGTTCCCCACAAGACCCATGGTCGCTATGGAGATGTAGATCACGCGCATGACCAGGTTCCTAATGGATAGGCTGATGACGTCATCAATGTGTGTGTCGTTCATGGGGACGCCGTCCGTCGTTACCCAGGCTGCTAACGTGCTAGTCTGCTCCATGGCAAATATGTCGCTTTCAAATTCCGTGGTCGACCTGGAGTTAAACATATATAAGTATGTATACCACTATTACTGCTCGGGGACTTGAGCATACACTGTCGGGCTTTCCGACGAAATACATTGGAAAGAGGCATTTTGTAGATGCTATCCGGAGGCGATCCAAGGGGGGACGTTGTTCTAGGGGATGTTAAGTTATGTTAAAATCGCAACGTTTTCCCCCCCTGCCCCCGGTTTTACAAAAATGGTGGACACCCGCGTCATTTTCACCCTCCCCCCCCCCCCCACCCGCCCGCCGTGGTCGCAAACCCCACCACCCCCGCCCCCTTTCCAAAATCCTAGATCCGCCCCGGCATAGGACAGGGGATGTTCGGTAAGTTTGAGGCGGAGGTGGGGGAGAGACATGTATTATTACGGTACTTCTTTAAAGACCACTGATTGATTATCTTACACAGATGCAACTTTTAGCTAACTGTTTATGTACTCATCACAGCAATACATGCACAGCAACCGCAGGTGAGCACTTTGGGAAATACAGACAAAGAATAATAGAGAGTTGCTACAGATCTTTTTAACCCGAGAGATTAGACGCGGACTTCTTTTGAAAATAGCGAAAATTGTTCTACCCCAGGTAAGCTCAACTTTCGAACATGGCGTGGGCGGAAGTTCTATTTAATTCCTTGATCGTCATGGTTGCGCACTGGGTCTGTAAATTGGCTTCACTGCGCTACCCGTGTGGGCGAGGCCGTCTTGGCGTTTTTCCCTTTGAATGGATCGTTGCATGAAAGGTAAGTTTTGTGTATGTAAGGAACAGGATCCCTGCGCAGATAATTGCAGCACGATTCCCTACCTCGGAATGACACTACAAAACGTGTGTCGTTGCTACGGCGACGCTGATTTGTCGCTCAAAAATAAATTCACAAGTAAATGTAAGTCTGGTTGATTTCTTCCTGCGCAAACCCCAATTTTTGTGGCATATGTATGCGACTCCAGAATTGTCTCCTCTTGGTTGTAATTTAAACTTGACATCTCGAGAACCCTTATCGAATAAAGGTGTTTACCTATTGTACTACGTAATTATCGCATTCCCTTCTTCCGGCAGGTGGCGCTAATTCACTGATTAGCTTTTGAGTTTAACAACGTAATACCATAGTGGTAAAGTTTGGCGTGATCACAATGCATCAGCCATGTCGATTCCTTCCTCCCTGTAACAGGGCACATCCTGAGTAACGTAGTTGTCATGGCAATACGTTGGTGTCGATCCCGAGAAACTACTGATCCGCCGGACCTTGAAAGATGGTTTGACAATCGCGGCTGCATTATTTTCGTCATTATTATTATTATTATTATTATTATTATTATTATTATTATTATTTTAAGTTGGATTTTCATAAATTCGAATCGATGCAATAAAAATTGTCGAAATTCACGGGGCCTTACTTTAGGATCGGGATCCCCAAATTGTCATCCAAATATTTAAAGTGACCTTTTAATTGAGGTATATGTTCTGGATGTTCAGGGTAGGAACGGGGGGGCACAAGTATCTTTCTGATCTCGTTGACAGGCATAAGAAACCGAAACAAACAACGTTAAACATGACAAAGAAACTTTAAAAGCTATTATTATCATGCTGCCGTTCACATTCCCGAGTTATCCCAATTAGTAGTAGGAGCAAAATTCTGGGTGAACGTCCTAGCTAGAGATTTAACCAGGGGCTGAAATAGCGTCATTTAGAAATATAGATCCGCGTGCGTTCATAGGCCCCGTGGGGGGTGGGGGGGGGGTAACTATAGATACACAAATTATAAGGAGGTACCGCAGGAAGCCCCAAAATATTACCCATCCAAGTACCAAGAACTATAAAATTAGGGCCTATCCGTGTACCAGTTGCTGAGAAAGTTGCTCTTTAAATCCATAGAAATGCATACTTCATATATATTCACGAAACCGGTTAGCCGCCTGTCTCATTTGACCTTTCGTCAGTTATAAGGTCATGAAGGTCAGATTTCGAGGTCTCAAGAAACGGAAAATGGCTGCAAGACATGACATTTTTTTCTGTCACGCTCCTACTGCCCGTCTCTTCTCCGCTTGGTGTCGCCACTGTACCTGGCCACCCAATGGGTATTTATCTGGTGGCTTGCCGCCTACGTCCCTACAAAGTCACTGCCCCATGGATGCACATCGAGAGCTGAGGGTGGTGTGGCTGGCTGGCACTGGGGCTTCACCGCACGCAACAACAGCAGGAGACTTAAGTACAAACAAGATAAAAGGATGAGCCTGCTGCCAGTGGCGGCGAACAAGAGGCGGGGGTGCATGCCAAGGAGGGGTGGCGGGGGCGCTGACGCTGAGACCATATCCCTCCATTAACTTCTCCTCTGACACTGACGCTTTTTATATGTGTCAGGTCCGATGACTAGTCGTCTAAGACAGCAACTGACAGGGAGTACCCATTAGCGCATCAAAACGCACGTTCCCAGCAGTCAATTACCTTGTCAATTACCCCCCCCCCCCCCCCGCCTCCCGGTCATAAATGTAACAGGGCGCCAGAAAGAAATTGAAACCACTCTGATGGGGTCGGTGCTCAGGCAAGTTTTATTCTGTAGAAAAGACTTCAAAACGACATGCCCCGGCGACACGTTAGGCTGACGTAAGGACGTGAAGCAAATGAAGAGAGACAAGACCATCCGGCGTGCGACCCTATTTATACACAGTTCGAATCTTCCCGCCATGCAACAGTCATAACTCGGCCAGGTCAGCTTAGGTCAAGGAAACCCGTATGAACACTGATGAAGCATGGCCAGCGACGCGAAGTTTTTTACTAAATATGAGACAACTTGAAACATCTATGGATTACCGTAACACTGGATTACATCGAGAACTCAACCTCCCAAACCACGTGTGGACACCCAAAGACCATTCCGGATGACAAAGACACAATGAACGTGGTACAAGAAATCAGAGACAATTCAGATGAATTTCCATAGGCATAGCGTGCTTGTGACTGGCCAAGTGTGTCAAGACTCAGGTCAGTGGCAGGGTCAGTGAACTTTACACCACTCACCGCATCTGTCAAACAGGCTCTGTGACATCTGCCCCTCCCAAGATAAATTGTCTCCTGACAATTTAAAACTATGAACACCTGACTGTAATCTCAGATATACACCTGTATATGCTGAAATGCAGTATATCAACATTACCACATTTAGTCATTATACTTATCCACGTTTCACTATTACAAGAACAATTAAAATACAATGACAATGACAGTCACAATGTTCATAGCCATCAAAAACCAACATAAAACAATCTTAAACCTAAAATTTAACATTAGGCATTAGACTCATTTACAAATCAACCAGGTGAATACTGAGTAGCAATAACATAACCAGGTACAATTTACTATCAGCCAGCTTACTTAATGAGTTGAGTTTCAATCAACGTCAGCAAGAGCTGTGACACCAATTCATCATTTGGTCTCTCCTTTTGAAGTTTTAAACATAATTCAATCTTATCCAGTTGGTGTGACTTTCTCTTTATAGGACTGAACTTCCGTCCTCAATTGATCCAATTGACTCTGTAACTGCTGCATGAGAGTAGCCATGCTATCAGTAGACCCACTCACAGATTGAACAGGGTAACTATGGACTTTTCTTCCCTTCAACCTGGCCTTTTTCTCTTCACGCATGGTCTCCTCACGGCGAACAGCCAACAACAAGTCTGCGAAAGAGGGTGGATCCTCCATCATCTCCTCTAACTTCAAACGCTGCAGTAAAAACTCATCAGCACAACCCCGGCTAAACTGTTTTAAAAGCATGTGAGGAAGCTCATACTTTCCAATGCCTTTATGCGTTTGAACCTCACAGATTGTAAGGTAAAGACGTTGCAGATAATCTGCGGCCAACTCCTTGTCCCCTTGGATCAAACCAAAAAAATTCACAAGTAAGTCATGACCGTCTACCACCTGGCCATACACCTTCTCCAACAGATCAAATATCTCTCGTGCAGTACACAAGGGAGACTGTGCGATATGGCCTACATGATCCAGTGCCGGTCTCAACAAACTCTGAACCATGGCCCTTTTCACCTCTGCATCAGGGATATCTGGATCAAAGCTCTGAAGGGCAAGTAACCTCCATGTTGCATATTCCACTTCCCCATTCGCAGGAACTTTCTTTCCTGAGAATAACCTAAGCTTCCTCGCTTGGGGTCGGGAAGGTGTTTGAAGGGAGACAGAAGCTAGAGGACCAGGGTCTGGATTCTGGGTAACAGAAGTAGGTACGTCAGCTGAGATTCTAGTAGAAATAGGAACTTTAGTGAGGGATGACATGAATCTAACCTTCTCCTCCGGGGATAAACCCTGAAATAAAGACAACAAGTGTTGCTCAGTGCCTTCTGGGAGGTCAGCAGATCCCCCCACTGCTCCTACCATCCCTGTCTTTCTCTCAGTCTCTGGCGTGACATGAGTGTAAAGTTGTACTTTAATTCCCTTCCCTTTATATTTCTTCCCTGAAAGTTCCTGAGCATCAGAGGCCTCCTCGGGACTACCAAATGTGATGATAGCAGTCCCGGTGGCTCTCCTCTGTTCATCCACAACAAGTTCAACAGAATTTGGTTCCCCCACTGTAGCGACAAAACCCCTAATTGCAGATTCTGGAGTACCAGCAGGAAACCCCACCACCTGTACACTACTAGCCATAGTTGAGATACCTGGAAATATCCTTATCTATACAGAGAACAATGACAACAATCAGAAAATATAAAGCTGAGCATGTAACATGAATACTTACTATAATAAAAATAGATACTCTAACAAAGAGACTACCAACCAACTGAAAAGATGAAACATAAGGCGTAACTGGAATGGCTATGAACGTAACAGATACAAATTATAATGAATCATTATGTTGTACCCTAGTACAGCAGAAAAGAAATAAATCAAAAAAACGTTAAAGAAAATAAGTCACTCATGGGGGTTGGCTAAACCCTGGGGCATCAGCATGACACCTCCAGTAGCCGACCACATGGTTGTCAGGACCAGGCAGCATCCCCCTCAAACTTCCCGCCACAGGATCATCACACGTGGGTGGCCACTCCTTGAGATACTGGCTGAACTCCACCAGCAGCAAACAGCCCACTACGCAGTCGCCATGACCATGTAGTCATCCCACGCAGAATCTTCCAGCAACTGCTGTTAACAAATGTGGTTGGCTGCTCCCTAGGGTATTGACTGGACACCACTAGCAGCCCACCACATGGTCATCATGACCAGGGGGCATTCCCACACCGAATTGAAGTCTTTCTACTTGCCTTTCTGGGCCCCACGTCGGGCTCCAAATGTAACAGGGCGCCAGAAAGAAATTGAAACCACTCTGATTGGGTCGGTGCTCAGGCAAGTTTTATTCTGTAGAAAAGACTTCAAAACGACATGCCCCGGCGACACGTTAGGCTGACGTAAGGTCCCGGAGAGGGTCCAAACCACCTTCACGTGAAGCAAATGAAGAGAGACAAGACCATCCGGCGTGCGACACTATTTATACACAGTTCGAATCTTCCCGCCATGCAACAGTCATAACTCGGCCAGGTCAGCTTAGGTCAAGGAAACCCGTATGAACACTGATGAAGCATGGCCAGCGACGCGAAGTTTTTTGCTAAATATGAGACAACTTGAAACATCTATGGATTACCGTAACACTGGATTACATCGAGAAATCAGAGACAATTCAGATGAATTTCCATAGGCATAGCGTGCTTGTGACTGGCCAAGTGTGTCAAGACTCAGGTCAGTGGCAGGGTCAGTGAACTTTACACCACTCACCGCATCTGTCAAACAGGCTCTGTGACATAAACTTCATACCGAGATTCTAGTTATCCGTTTGCAATGGCTGGAACGAATACAATACACGCCCTTGACAACAGACGCTTATGTACAGCATAAAAAAAACTCACATATCAATATTTTAACATCATAGTTAATATGCACTGTTCCAAGATTAAACAGACCGCACCTAAGTGTTTCTACTTTTATGAATGCCTTTTTAGTAAATTCATGGGATGGGATAAAAAAAGTGACCTGTAATTCATCATATTTTAAGTTAAAAATTAACGAATCACCAACACATTAAGGTAAATTTTCATTATTAGTGTTTGATCATTTGTGACGATATGGGTGGTTTTCCAATTAATGGGTGCCATTTAAATAGGATGCTGCAAATTTGCAACTTGCATTGCAACTTTCCGACGAGGAAAGGCACATGTTGAATTTATCATGAATATATTTTAGACGATGCGAATAATATTGACTGGAAAATAAATGACACGAGGATGGCTGCAGCTTAAAGCTGCTTGTCGAGATAGTTCGAGATTTTCGCGCCAAATTTAAACCCAGCGACATATATATCACAAATTGCAAAAAAATCGATTGTTTCACTCTATAAATTCAAAAACCTATGAATATCGCCGTTGCGGCTGTGATATGGCAAACGTGTCTATCCCGGGACAGCGTGAAAAGGTGCTCGCGGCAATGCTACTTATAACAAAGCATCGCGAAGCGCAAAAATTGATGACGTTTACCACTAAGTACAAAACCTGTGGTGAATTGATATGACGGGCAACTCCATTTGGCAGTGTTACAAGCGCGGAATATAGACAAAAGAAATTTTGGATGATTCGAGTTTCATTCGTATTTTGGCCTCTAGTTTTGGCGGGAAAGAGCTCTATACGTAACTTTAAACAAACCCTGCTGTCCGATGACCGTAAACTGACGACGAGTGCAAAATATAAGGTTACGAGCTCATAACTCTCAGTAAACGAACTGGCGTATTAACGTAGGATATATAATCTTACCTTTAGTTCTATAACTGGGGGCGGTGCGCGTTGAACATCCGACGTCACAGCGATCAGCCCGGCAGACCTGTCGTCCTCTCAGCTGCCCGCGAAGTGAATGTCGGTCTTCACGCTCATACTGCCCGTCTCTTCCCCGCTTGGTGTCGCCTCTGTACCTGGCCACCCAATGGGTATTCATCTGGTGGCTTGCCGCCTACGTCCCTACAAAGTCACTGCCCCATGGATGCACATCGAGAGCTGAGGGTGGTGTGGCTGGCTGGCACTGTGGCTTCACCGCACGCAGCAACAGCAGGAGACTTAGGTACAAACAAGCTAAAAGGATGAGCCTGCTGCCAGTGGGGGCGAACAAGAGGCGGGGGTGCATGCCTAGGGGGGTGGGGGTGGCGGCGGATGCTGAGACAATATCCCTCCATTAACTTCTCCTCTGACACTGACGCTATTTATATGTGTCACGTCCGATGACGAGTCGCCTAAGACAGCAACTGACAGGGAGTACCTTAGGACGACCTCTCACGAGATCACGCGTGATCTTTTTGTCATTGGTGTCATTTCCATTAACTCTGAACGATGGTGACACCAACGGTGTCCGGTGATGCATCATATCATCACAGCTGTTTGCAACTTTCAGGGGCGAATCCAAGGGGGAGGTCGACCCTCTTAGGGCTGAAATTTATGTAATTTATACCATTTAACATATGACAACTAAAACGCCCCCCCCCCCCCTCCGTGTCCAGCATATCTGTATCCGACCCTTAAACCGGTCCCCCCTATTCAGATTTTCTGGATCCGCCCCTAACTTTGATTGTGACGTAATTTCGATTGACGATGGTATTTCAAACTTGTCATCCCTAGTCATCATTGTATCTTCTAGCCATCATATTGTACTTTGATAACACCAGTATTGTTTATCATATGGAAAGGCAAGGATGGAATGTGACCTTTTTATTGATATTTTACTCCACATGGTGTGCTCTGAGCGGACGCTATAGGGTCTGTGTGACATCGCAGACAGCGCCCGCTCACCTCCAGTGAATCCGGTTTTGGATACAGGACACTTCACCGCCCCATATACAAAGCGGGGAGCTCTTTGTAATGGCGTAAAACGCACAGAAAACCAGCGTCTTTTGATTCGAAACTAGTATGAGTATGAAGGTACACCCCAACACATTTACTCCATATGGTTTTCCCCTCTAACAGTGCACTCATATCCAAAATATCACTGAGTTTAGTCTGAGGCCCATAGTAAAGTATAGGGACCCGCTGACGCGTTGTACCCAGAATGGTTGTTTGTAGAGGTAAGCGCGCGCTGTCTGTGACGTCACTTACAGACTGTTTTCATTGTACGGTAAACACGTGCTCGGCATTCTCCGCTTGAGCCTGCTGTTCCGTGAAATCAGAAGACCGGAGGCAAGGCTTCCGGGCAATTCTTGTTGAGACGCAGAACTTTTCCTGTACACATAAAGTGAGCTTTTGCCTCCGACGGAAAGCAGCGGACAAGTCAGAGAGACCAAAGAAATACAGCCATACAAAGGACGTCGCCAATTGTATTGTGATTGGAAAGAAATGACGTATTCTTACGACGTCATTCCAGGAGGGCGTTATGACATAAAAATATCTAGATAAAACGTAGGGCGCCTTAGATATTAAGTCGATCCCCTTATATATTACTGTAATATGTGGAGCGCCATAGATAGTGAGTCGATCCTCTGGATCATAAGTAGGGCCCTATTGATAATAAGTCAGTCGCCATAGATGTTAAGCTGATCCCTCTAGTTTGTTGGCTGTATATTCAGGACGCTTTAAAAACGTTTGGTCATATCGCGTCAATGGGAGAAGGAAGGGAGAGTGGAGTCATGTCCCCGGGGGGCAACCCACTACTCTTTGCGAAAAACTACATGGGATCTTTATTCTGCGACCACACAGACATGGTCACCGCGGGGCTTGAACCACCGAAGCACGCGCCGTTAATCTCTCAGGAGCCGATAGCTCTAGATCACTAGAACAGAAGTCGATCTTCCAGGATCTAATCGGGTTGAAAAATTATACACTTAGCTCTAACTATTATGGAGGAACCTCCACGGCCGAGTTACTTTCGTTCGCTGGTCGAGTGGGTCTTCGGTTTGAAACTCGGTCTGGGCGGTTTAACCCGGGGCATATTTCATCCAAATCAGTCGTTGTCCCCGACGGTTCCTCAGCCTAATTTAGCCCTCGGGTGCGTACAGTGGGCCTAAAACAATAATCACTTTATTTTCATTTGAAACTACTATGCCTATGTCACCGGGATGACATATTATATTTTATTAATAATAACAAAAAGATTTACACCCGCTTTAATTAATAAAACGAAATATAAAGAAATATCAAAGTACGAAATTTGCTGACTCATAGGCTCAAATTAGTTTATTATTGACAACACGGTTCATAGGATCATAGGGTGGAGCCACACCTAGCACAAGAACCTTGCACGAAATTACTCGTTAGGCTGTTGCCCGGCCATCAGCCCGGTTCCGGGGTAATCGCCCAGCCAATAGTGGCTGCACAGTCACTTCGGGATCTGATCTCGGTGTATTTTCTGCAAACTTTTGCAGACTTAATATTTAAAGTATCAGTTCAGTCACAAAAACCATCACTTATATAACAACACTCCAGGGCAATGGCGCCTCGTCCCGCTCATGACGTCATGAGCACAGTGCACTACCGCAATCATCAGTGTTTGTTTTCGTTTGTGCTAACAAGCCCCCTGATATAATAATACGGAGAAATTGTAATATGTATTCCCTTTCAGCAGAGCCCACAATACAGAAAAAGCGTGAATGAAGAATTGCAGTATGCATTAATCCTTAGCCTAGCCCATTTCCATCATAGTCCCCTGATAAAGAAAAGCTGTAGGTGAAAACAGTACTCCCACTCCCCCCAACAGCCCCCTGATATATTAACATATGTTCTTATCCCTGCCGCAGGAAAAATATGCCTATATATGAAATTATAATTCCACGTATAGACCTCTTGACGTGACCCCGATTTACACTTGTTACATGCTTTTATGTACCATGGTGTCGAAATGATTTGAAATAAAACACAAATGCCAACAATCTGGCTACGCGCCGGATGTGGACGGAAAACTGACCATGCCTTTAATGTTATCAAACAAGAAGTTAACAATGACTTAAGGGACTCGCCATTAGAATCTGTAAATGGGGAGCGCCTAGAAGATTTTGAAAATATATAAGCAGTTTGTTGGCCAGAATTCGCTGGTTGGGTCTGAAAAAAAAAACACACATCTCTAACTCTAAAGAAAGAAAAAGTATTTTTCAGGAAGCAGGAAATTATTTAGTTTGTCAAAAACACAAATTTTCCATTAGCCACAGTATGCAACTATAACGGCAATGGCAGTTTTCTGGATATGCGTCCTATCAGAAAACTGTCGTCGCTGTTATGTTATGCCTTTGTTGACAGGAAACCCAGTTGATTGGAATTCCTTTTCAATCCTATTGTACGGGAGTAATTTTGTTATTTCCTCTGCAGCAGCTGCGTTCACCTGCTCAGTCTCTGCCTACCCTGAGGGTGGATGGTTTGTCGCAGAACTCCACTGACCTCCACACCACTGGTCCCAGAAAGGTGCGCGCACATCCCATGGCACTCTTTCGGAATTACCAATAATTGAGACATATATTATCCGAATGTGCCATATAGCAATTACTGGATATTCACCACTAAATGATGCACAACCCACGTTACGCTTCTAGGTCCCACTTCAACTGCTTCAGGCACCAGATGCTTCTTCAATGGGAGCTCGTCCAGTGGCGTGGCTATAGAGCCTATAAATAAAGTGGACGCTGACCCTAGAACAGCCCCAAGAGGAGGAGGAGGGTCTGGGGAAAATTCTGACGTCAAAACTAGCCCCTGAAAAACAAGACGCACTACGTAATGGCTCCGAGAACAAAGCTCCGCTAGGCCCCCCATGTCATATATCCTGGATGCCGCAAGGTGAGGTAATATGGCCTTTGCCGACCAAAAGCGTCCATCTAAAACGACCAATTTGACCCATTAGGTCATTAATTGCCCGTGATAACGTGATCACGATATGATCGCGAGGCGGAGCCAGGATTTTGCAAAAGGGGCGACACGCAATTGTTGTTTTCTTGTGGTGAGATATTGGTTACAATCAACGAACGGGTATGCATTATACATGTATAAGAACTGGCTTCTCTCGAACACTAACAGGTGGACACGCATAATATTGGCTACCTAACTACTATACTAACTTGCATAAATATAAATTGCATCAAATGAGAGTGGACCAACCGCCCACGCATCAAACGAGAGTCGAGCAACCGAAAAACAATATCGATAATTTTTATATGGAAACCATATTTACATGATTCCTGTCTTTTTCTTCGTTAGTTTCCATAACAGTAGAACATATGTCCGTCTCACGTCACGAATGGCTGCACGATTATGGACATTACTATAAGGCAAAGTTAATCGTGCTATTAAAGAACGTCTAATTTGGCCAATTGTCTTGCCATTGAAGTGCGTCTTTGTTCTCCGTTGTTCTGCATAACTCGGAACTGCAGATCAACAAGTAGACATGACCGAAGTGGTAACGTCGCACATACGGTTGTTCGCCGATGACACTACACGGCTAAAAAGTGGTTAATGACTTTTAATCCCCAAAAATATGAGGCAAGAAGCGCGACTCTGGTAATCCACCATTATATTTAGGCGACACACGCATTCAAGATGTGTCCTTTCACAAGCATTTTGGAATTACGTTGAAAAGTGATTTGTCATGTTATTCTAATAGTAAGGAGATTCTTAGGAAAGCTAAAGCTAGATTAGATTTGCTTGTACCGCTAAAGTGGAAACTGGATCGAAAGACTCCTGACCTGATTTATAAAACATTTATCAGGCCAACGATGGAATATGGAAGTGTGGTGTGGAGCAACTGTAGCGATGCCGAGGTCGAAATGCTAGAACAAGTCCAATACCGAGCTGCCAAAATCAGTCAGCGGTGCAATTAAGGGGGCAGGACGTAATACAGTTTATGAAGAGTTGGGTTGGGAAACACTGGCACAGAGGCAAAAGAGAAGCCAGATGGTTCTAATGCATAAAAATTTTTACGGGTCAGCAGCGGTATACTTACGTAAATTGCTTCCACCATCAGTGTCCCAGCGCAAACTATATAATACCAGGAACTCCCAAAATCTGTCCTTGCCTAAGAGCTTTACAGTATCCCACCACCAATCATTCCTCCCTGCAACGGTTAAACTGTGGAACAACTTGCCATTGGAGGTCAGAAGTATTTCCGACCGTGGGGAATTCAAAAAGCCTCTAGTGTGGATGAAACCAAAAGTTAAACTGTTAAAATGTATGGGAACCAGGGCATTCTCCATTATTCACGCTCAGCTTAGGATGCGTTGTAGCCAGCTTTGTGCTGACTTGTGTCGTATGCATATAATAGACTCACCAAAATGTCAGTGTGGGCATCTATACGAAGACGCTGATCACTAATTTTTCTTTTGTCCGTTAAATGTCAAAGCTCGATGTCAATTGTTTTCAATTCTTTTTCCATTCAGGGCATATAATATACGCTCAATTCTTCACGGTCCAGATAACGTGCATGTAAGTATTACTACGAAAGTTCGAATTTGTGTGCAAAATTTTATGATAGAAATTAGCACATATAAACAGTATAACAAAACTGGTCGCTATAACGTGTAATGTAACTATTAGATGCCAGATGTTAGACTACAGCCTTGAGTATTAGTATATGTCATTGTTGCTATGTTTTCTCCACTTAGTTGTCCAGCGGTCCACCAGCAACCCATTTATACCAACGAGAGGATTGTATCAGATTTTTCGGTTTATCTAATCGTGTTTAAATAAATATGGTTAAACCAAGTAGTGGATTCTCCTTTGACCTTTCCTGACCACCATGAAATCACGCGACTGACCTGTTCCCTGATTACCTATGCGGAATATAGGCCTAAGAAGGAAATTCGGTTGAACTTGTTTAAACCGAATATGCTTTGGGCAGAGCGATATATCTGTTTAGAAGAGGCTGGTGAAACTATCTTGGGGTACTTATTTGGGAAATGCATTGTCCAACTATTGTTCATCTATTTTATCATGATATGCCCAACAATGCGCATCTATGAGATTCCGTACAACATTTGCTAGATTTATTTAGCCGTTTGAAGAAGTAAACTGTTGCAAAACCCTGCGTTTTGTCCATGGTGGGCTACTTTAGTTCCGCTACGGTTTGATATGTACCCACTGTGCCTAGGCCTGCTATGTTAGTGAATATGGACGTAGTGTATTTTGGGGGTTTTCTTTAAATTATTTGATATAGATCGGACGTCACAATAATGCATGCCGGCTGGACAGCTATCTAGCACTGGTTGGTTAGTAGCTTCTTGCAAAAACAATTCTGCTTTCATTCCGGTAATGTCTGTCTAACGGGCGACTTATCTCGTTTCAGCCCTACGGGCACCATACGCAGTAACCAGCTGAGGTCCGGGTGTGGGGGATGGAGGACGGGGTGAGAGCGCATCTGCGGGGGTTGTAATTGGCTCCGCGTGCTGGCAGCCGTTAGCTTGTACATGGGACATGTAGCTTCTGCCTCCAGACAATAGATGTGACTGGCTCCTTGTTGGCCGTGTGGTAGAGGAACCAGCCAAGTTCCTGGCGTCTCTTTCTGCTTGCCGGGGGCAGGTGCAGTGAATAGTGAACCACGTGACTGACTATCACGTGACCTCCCTCAGAAGCAGAGCGGGATAAATTATGATAGGTTCTACATGGATCTTGTTGCGCGCTAGCTTGAACGCCGACGCGTGAGAAAGCCATGAATTGTGTCAGCCAGATATGTGAGGGATTCATGTGCATGTTTGTGACTTTATAACCTGATAAATGACGCACCCACTATCACACTAGGGGCGACCAATGCCAGAACGTGACGTTTTCTTAATTATTCGTTGACCTCATGTTTACTACTTGAGATCAAGTAACTTGTCATCTGTCATTTTAATGGAAATTAGTATGGTGATATACATACATATGCTATGACACATCTGGTATCAGATGCACGTTGACATTTTCTTCTTGGGACTCCTGGTCGATCGATATGAATCTAGAATAAACACAAACAGGGTTCATAGTAAGCTTTAAATGTTCGTGCACAAATAAAATTTACAACGGCCTTTCACCGAGCATGACAACTCCCTTTTTCGGCCGATGGCTTCAAACGCCAAACGAATAGCAACTACATTTCCCGCCTGCCTGTCTGTAATACCAAGTTGGGGCGTTAATGTTATTGAAGCACATGGTCGGGGTGAAGAAGTCGGCAAGGATTGTAGAGGGCCGGGGTTACTGGTCCAGAATATTAACATGATTAACGAGGAGTTCTTTCAAAAGCCACAACTTTGCAGTGATTATAGATTATTTTTATTTCTAAATTCTGTCTTTGGAATACGAAGGACTTGCAAGGACATGGAAATTATTATAATGCATTGTGGATAATGTATACGTCAGCAACGGGCAAGTCGTTCAGTAGGGCGAATGACTCGCCGTACCTCATACCAGCTCTAGTTATACCATCGGACTACAACATGTGAACTTCCGAGAAAGGAGTTGTCAGTGTCCGACAAATGGACAAATGGAGCACGATTTAGCAACGCATTCTTAAAATCATTTTGCAAAAGTTTCAGATATGCAGATCTCATGTCAGCCCGTTATAGCTGACTGTTCGGTTACTTTTGATGATATATCGTTTACTTCTGATAGCCATCCAGTGAATCGAAGAATGAACACTCTTTATTGATGAAAAATCCTCTCTCAAAAATGAGGAAAACGATTAGGCGGACAATACCGTTCATCGCCGAGTACGGGTGCGTTCGCTGTAAAAAGGAAGATCGATTATCCCAAATTCGTGACCCAAACCGCCTTGCGGCCCGTTCAATGACACTGGTGACACTGTTTTTTGGTTATGACTTCATGTGGGATTCACAAATCCAAACCAGAAAAAAAAACGTTTTACAAAAGGATTGTCTTTGGTTTATCTTCCGCATACAACATTCTAAGTAAAAAAAGTTAGCAGCTGGCTAACGGTCCGTAAATCGTTTTCAATATGATATAATATTAATTATCAACTTCTTTCCACATTATGTCCATCCATCATTACAATGTTTGTTCATGGCATTTGCATAGAATGTTACATAAATATTGCTTTTCAAAGGTTTTAATGCAATCTGTTAATTTGTTTCATTTCATCGTAGATTTAGGATCCGTTTAGGACTTGTGACTGCGTTGTACGTATGTCTAATTCATATTGTATTTGCTTTGCAATATTTGATTGCTATATTAATGTGATTCTAGCAGCAATTTCCATTTCTGTATCTTGAAAATCTAATGTAGCAGAGATGAATTTATACACCAATACAGTATCTGGGTACTTGTCTTTTGGCGTTTAAGATAGGATTTGTATCTATGAATAACATATCTGTGAATGACATATATTTAGCACCAGATATTTGCTAGATAAAAAGAGCATGATTGAGAATGTGACAGCACAGTAATTAAGTTTATACAATTCAATTATATGTATGTTGTTATAAATGTTATTATTTTATTTAGCTTAAGCTTATCCATAATTTGTTTAAATATTAAAGCCTTGGTAAATTATTTAGGACAAAATGCAATAAACACTGTTTTAGTAAAATAAAAAAAGAATTATTGAGCTCATGTGGCTAAATCGCATCTGCTAAAAAAAATCTATATGCATCAATAATATGATGCTAACAAATATTGGATAGGTGTTCATCATGTACCTCATTTGAACAACATAAATCGCCAAAGCTGCCAAATACAAAAGCCGTTTCCCATTTCAGGTAACTACATTTTCTCCGCTTGCCACCTGTATGTCGGCCCTGGAATGCAGTCATTGATACGCCAGTCAACACAAAAGTGACATTTAAACACTGAAAATTCACACGCGATATGTTGACAAGCATTTATTTTATTCCGTGTTTAGCTTCTGAAATTACTAGTCTATATTCTTGCGGGTATTGTATGAAACTAGCCTGAAAGAAATAGTCTGAACTGAATTCCACTGGATTCCCCTAACCACAAAACAAAAGCTTGGCCAATGAATTAGTCACTGGTCCATGTTTATTATGGGCACCATTTAAAATGTTAAAACAAACCGGTTGGATTTTTTTTTACTATTGCCAGCTCATTCAAAGAGTCAACAGGTACAAAACCGCTTTTGAACATCAATATATTGCTGCATTTTTGCAGTGATCCAATACTAGTCGAATATTTAATGGAGCACATGGTTAATATTTTCTGGCAAGTGTGGCATTTGTAAAACTGTTTTGACCCAATAAAGGCAATGAATTTATGAGGAGGAATAACGCATTGTTACCTTACATCTGGTCTTTAACTACGGAGAGTATCAGTGGAGCTTGATATTCAACCAAAGCAATGAGTTCCCTTAAGAGTAAAGGTCGTTCTTCTATGTCAGGGCGAACCATTTTTTCAACAGAACTCACGTAGGACTCTCGCCTGCCATTTACTTCAATAATCCATTTCGTGGGCTCTCACTTGGAAGATAGACCAACGAAGATGCGTAATTGTATGACTAGCTCTATCGTAGCGATATAGGACCTGCATGATGAAATCGGTGTCACTAATCACGCACTGACCCTGGTAATATCTCGCGGTACCCTCGTGTTGTTTGGCGAAGAGTCACGTGCCCCGATATACAGTTCACTCATCGGTCAGTTACCGGATCGTCCACTTACTCCGGTTTTTGCGCTCTGCTTACTCCGACGCGTGACATTTATTAGAACATCCTTTCTAACAGACTAATTGGGGGCGCATTTTAGGTGGCGAAATTACGCCACTACTGTACCAGATAAAACACGGTCTTCGACCTAATGAAACGTACCGACAAGTCATTGACGCACACGCCAACCGGAAGTCAGTTTGTGCTAGAAGGGCTATACGCGCACGCATGCCTGGTAAGTGGCCGTGTGAAAGAGACCTCGTTATATTATTCGCGGCGCATGACTTCATGGATGGGTGAAAAAGTAATCAGAAAACGTGCCTAATTAGAGAAGCTATCCTAAAACACCCTCATTGCAAAAATCTGCATAAAGTATAAATTACTGCAGTAAAGAATAAAAAAGAAAAGAATAATTGCTTTGCTTTGTAAGATGCTGGCATAGAATAAAACTTATAAGCAGATAAGAGAAACATTTTATTGTCACATACACGGCATTGTAAGATAACCCAACCTAACTATTAATCAATTTGGTAGCATAACTTTTTTTCATTTCTTTACTTACCTTGTTTAATTGTACGAAAAGACTTTTGATGAGCAAAGGCAGTCTAGAATGCATATCGTTTTCCAAGGCTGTGTAGAATTGGGTTCAGACGATCCGGCTTGAGGCCTACAAATATCAATGGCGCCAGAATGGCTAACCCCTTGAAAGCCCCATTGATACCATCTGGAAGGATATACTTTTAAACATAGGCCTACTGGAAAGCCAGAACGTTTTGGGTTTACAAGTCATAGACAACAATACAGTAACTGTCAATGAAATTTTAGGCATTATCGCATTTGGGCCCAGTTCCAAAGCGTGCAACTAGGTCAATAACCTCACAATCGTCGATACACAAAGTCGGCAACCTGACTACTTCTCTCTATAACGTCCCTCCTCCGCTCTCTGGGAATGGCGTCCATCATGCTATGAAAATCAGCCAAGTTCATACTTACATCATATTTTCTAATAAATTCTTCCCAGATGGCGTAATGCATTTTTCGCGTAAGCCACATTCGCGTACGCCATCGATGTTATATCCGTTAAATTTACCGAAATCTCCGACTTTCAATTCCACGGCACAAATAAACTGATGGCTCTCTTTATCTTTGCAATTCATCTTTTTCCAGGCATTGGCAGTACAGACTTAATATAGATTAGTTATGGTAAAGCTATGGTCTTGACAACAGTTATCCGTAATTGACAGGTTGCGCTTTCCATAAAGTCATTATACTTTCAAATTCCGCAATCTTTAAGTTATACTTCTTTTCAATCACCTTGCGCGGTTTACATCAAAGTGTATACATAAAAGTTTAAATTGTCTCACCCACGTCACAGGTGTGTCTGGGTAAATATTTGGATTTCTGGTCTGTTTGACTTAGTTGGATATCTTGACCACGGGATGTGGACCACAGTGCAACCTTTGTGGAGGATGATGTCCTTACGTTAAAGTTGTCAGGAGGGATCTAAGCTGGCGGTGGACACGACGGAGCATGGTGAATAAAATCAGCATGGGCCGCCGCCCGGACGCTGAAGTCTTTGATGTCGCTAGGCGCTGCAGACTAGCAGGCGAGAAGTCATTAGTGCATTGCTATTAGTGCACGACGTTGTCGCTGAGAACTGATTCATAGGGAATTACGTAATCCTCACAGGTGCAGGACGCGGACTGTGGGAGGTATTGTATTGTGGAACCTACGCGCGGCGACAGCCTTCGAGGGCGCTAATGAGCGCATGGACATGGGCGGTGAGATGAGAGCCATTAAGTAGAGTGGTGTTAGGTGACTGTTCCGATTGATCATGGAGCTGTGATACGGCGTCCGCATATACTCCGTCCGTTATGCCTGGAGCCTTTGTTGATAATACCCACTGGTGCTTGGGGCGTACTGTTTTCCCCAATGAGTGTCCGGGTTAATTACACGAACCATAAAACAAAGAGTAACTGCTTTCTTGTGACGGGAGACCGTGAATGCGCTCATAGACATGGATGTGTACAAAGACAGGTGTGTTATATCGGGGACACGGCCGCAGTCTTCTTTCTTAATTAAATGTTTATTTTACAGATTAAAGGATACAGATTAACCTCTTGTCGACTGATGTAAGGTATTGATTGTGGTGTATGTGTGAACATTGATGCGTACAAAGACAGTAACACGCATCGTTATTTGAACTGTTATATCAGGGAAATGGCTTTGCTATTGACCTGTTTATTTTACTGATTAAACACTAATTGGGCACTAACAGGCATGGCAATAGTATTTAACTGCTGGAAAACTGGCTGAGCTGTTCGGCTTCATTGTTGTATACCTGACTTGATTCTGACTAGATGCTGAAGGTGTTCACACAGTTCAATACCAGAGTGCGCATAAAAGGACATCAGAGATTGTGCTTGTTTTCGTACTACATAACCGCCATCCACCACCCCAGTGGCGGATCTAGGGGGGGGGGGGTTGCAACCCTCCCCCTCTTGGGAAACTGAACATACACTGTTAAAGTCGGGTTCTCCAAGCCCCCCCCCTCCCCCCGTCACAAGTCTTCAGAGCAGCCCCCCCACCCCCGGTCGCAAGTCTTGAGAGAGCAACACCCACCTTGGGAACATACACTGTTAAAGTCGGCTTTTCCGAGCCCGCCCTCTCTCGCCCCCCCCCCCCCCTCCCCCCCGGTCGCAAGTTTTTCAGAGAGCACACCCCTCGGTCGGAAGTTTTCAGAGAGCAACCCCCCCCCCCCCCCCCCCACCCCTTGGCAAATTCCTAGATCCGCCCCTCCACCCCCTCCACCCCCCCCCACCCCGCTGCATCTCACCCCACTATTGTTGGCGTAGGTGATAATCTCAGTGAAAATAACACTAACTGCTGTTATTGGCGAAATTTCGCTAATGATACCACTTTTGCTCAGTCAACCAGTTTCCATGCCAACGACTAAAGTATTTTCTTCGAGATTCGAGCGTTCAGTATCGAGGGTCCCAAGAGTACTTCTGCTGTTTTCCCAAGTGGAAGCTTTAACACCATTTCCAGTGTGTCGAGGACAATACCTAGGAACGCTAATCTCTGTGCTGGCCAGATCAGCTTGTTATAGATGGCAAAGGTCAGTTTATTCAGTTCGGGGCACTCATCATGTGTTTTGCCGACGATTGGGAAATCTTATAGCATGACGATAATCGTGTCATATCCTTGTTGACGCATAACAATGCGTACTGCTTGGCCGAGCATGTTAAAGCGTGAAAGTATGGGTCGGTGAACAGTTCACACGGTCAAACCGCATACCAACCGATCCAACAATTTTCACTACCGCCACCTAGGAAACATACCATTAGGGTATCGTGCGTCATAGCGTCATGCATGCAAGCCACACATACATTATCATTGTCATAAAGCAAACAATAAAGTCAACTTGATCATCTCAACGCTGATTGGCTGAAAGGCTCGGCGCAGGTTCTAAAGTTTCGATCAACTTAACGATTTGGGAATTGTCAACTAATCACAATCGAGCATTTTGGTAGTTGTGTTTATTTCAAATCAACATTTCGATAACATGGTACATAAATGCATATAACAATCATAAAGGGGTCACATCGAGATGTTTATACGTGGGAATATAATATAGGCGCAACATATAATGAGGAACATTCTAGCCAATCAGCGTTGAGATGATCACGTTGATATTGCTTTGCATGATGACAATGGCGAATGTGTTTGTGGCCTGTATGCGTGACGTTATGATGCACGAATGCTCTAATGGTATGTTCGCTAGGTGGGGGTAGGGATAATTCTTGAGTCGGTTGGTACGCGGGTTAACCGTGTGAACTGTTGACCGACCGATGCTTCAACTGTTGAACATTGTAAACCCGGCAATTAGTCTTGATCGCGAGAGGTTGTCAGTTTTAGAGCTAATGCCGGCTTTGCACCGTACGATCAATTGCAGAGCGGGTCGAAAACTTGAATTGTTGCAATTAAATTTACAAACGTATTGCATCGTGTGAACAGAGCATAAACCCCACGTAGCTTATGCATGGGCTTTGGCCTATCATACAGTTAGGACGTGGTCGATTTACCTGAAACCGACGGGAAACCGAAACCGTTTTTGAAACCGGTTTCGACGGTTTGCCCACCTAAACGCGAACGTCAATCCAGCTCTCGCGATAGTTTCACGGTTTCGAGCAAACCGGTTTCGGTTCTTCTCCTGTCGAACAGTCAGTTCGGCAAACCGATATCCGTTTCATGTAAATCGAACGCGCCCTAACTGAAGTCGTGACGCTTGTATATGGCGTATATATTACTACTGCTATCATATATAATTGGTAATGACACGTAAAACACTCCAGTCCGAAAAATGAAAAAGAAGTAGAAAATGAAAATGAGACCGTTAGCCGTGGTATTGTTTATGAACACTGGCCAGTTAGCCCTGGTATTGTTTATGGACACTGGCCCGTTAGCCCTGGTATTGTTTATGGACACTGGCCCGTTAGCCTTGGTATTGTTTATGGACACTGGCTCGTTAGCCTTGGTATTGTTTATGGACACTGGCTCGTTAGCCGTGGTATTGTTTATGGACACTGGCCCGTTAGCCTTGGTATTGTTTATGGACACTGGCCCGTTAGCCTTGGTATTATTTTTGGACACTGGCCCGTTAGCCCTGGTATTGTTCATGGACACTGGCCCGTTAGCCGTGGTATTGTTAATGGACACTGGCCCGTTAGCCCTGGTATTGTTTATGGACACTGGCCCGTTAGCCCTGGTATTGTTTATGGACACTGGTCCGTTAGTCCTGGTATTGTTTATGGACACTGGCCCGTTAGTCCTGGTATTGTTTATGGACACTGGCCCGTTAGCCCTGGTATTGTTTATGGACACTGGCCCGTTAGTCCTGGTATTGTTTATGGACACTGGCCCGGAATCAGTACCCATCTACCGACTAAAAGTCGATTCGGTTCCATGCATTTACGAATGAGATGACGTCATAGTTTGTCATGGAGAATAGAAAAGAGGGTCAGGTCTACGAATCTATCATTATGGAGTTTTTTCTCCTGCTTAAACTACAAGGTCTGCCCATAAGAGAATCTATCAAATCTCACCCTTCTCCGCGACAGAAGCGAACATCACATATAATTGAACACATATGTCGATGATCGTATGACGGACGGACGGGAACCTCTGATATATAAGTAATGCACGACACTCCTCTAGACCCTAATTGACGATTGGTTAGTTACGCCTGCCGACTTGTCGAAACAGGAACACGTCATAACGGCCCCGTGTACATTACAAGACTCGCGGTGTTGCTTACATTTCACGTATTTGGTCTTTGCTTTATTAA
Source organism: Arenicola marina (assembly GCA_964019135.1). Lineage (NCBI taxonomy): Eukaryota > Metazoa > Annelida > Polychaeta > Arenicolidae > Arenicola > Arenicola marina. The sequence continues at coordinate 14,248,713 of OZ025260.1, read as the reverse complement.
GGGCTAATGCGAGCTTATGCTTATACTAATGCTCCATGCGTTCGATGAATACCGAATGATGCGGGCATCGAATATAAAGATCTATTAGGATGAGCAATAGTTACAGGGTAATTTACTGCCGAAGGTAGGGATTGAAAATTGCTTTGACAACCTGTAACCTTGACATGGCCACGGTCTAGTGAGCCTAAACCGCATTCTGATGGCCTGGACCGGGGAAGGGGTGGGGGGGGGGGGAGGGGGGTGGCGGCGTCACAATTCTCAACTGGTCGCATTATGATGGCTACATTGTGTGGAACATAATCCAGCCGCTTAACGCAGTTCCAGTTGTTTAACATCAGATTAAAGATTAATGACGGGTCTTAGCATTAGAATGAAAATTAACGGGAATCAGCTGATTAATTATAAGCCCTGGCCAACCGAGGCGTCCGATGTTTCAATTATCGCAGGACAAAGTGTTCTAAACCACCTTTGTACACACAATGTCTTAGCTGCAGTGTACCAAATAGCATACCGGGCTAAAACCTAAGGCCCCACCGGTATCAATCCCCTGTAAGGTCAAGGTAATTTTCATAAATGATATTCTTATTAGCATCCAAACTATAATGTAGTAATCGTTAGCATTTCTACAAAATTATTACAAAATTACCACCACACGACTCAAATCTATAACAAAATTGTGAGCATTTATGTTTAGTGTGGGTGCATATAACATATACATTAGTATTAGCACAACCGTATGAATTGCCATTATTATTCTGTAAATTTGACAATGAGGATGATGAATTCAGTAAATTTAATAGACCGTTCCAGGACAAAGTCTGGCAGATGCGTGCTTCGAGTAACTCAAGCTCGCCCTGCGCTGCATAGCACGCCAAGGACGAGTAGGGAATTATAGGGCTTTATAGCTCCATCATTTTCAACAATTTATCATCGGAAGAAATCCCAACTTTGTACAGCTAAATATCTGACTATCAATGGACTCCATTTTAAGAACGAGATGGAGGCATATAAGCCGGGAAACCAGCCGATATAAATGCCAACCGGCAACTGTAAATTAAGACTCACTACGCTGTGCGTAGCAGGAAATATTCCCGGTTTGCTGACGTTTTTCAGCGCGGATATAATGATATTTCTGGCATCTCTTTGGTCTAGAGTTATTCAAATCTGATTGAGGCATATATATAGTACAGAATACATAAATTGGCGCTTGGCCATGTGTACCGATTATAACTTGTTATAACATGTATAAAGCGATTATATGGACCGGGTGTACACTGTCTTTTCGAGGCGAATCCGAGTGCACTCGAATGATATGGGCCTTGTTGCGTAGCAACCAGGCATACTGAAAGGGGAGCCGTTCAGATAGGACGGTTAAACGGTTTTGAATCTGGTGAAATATAGGTTGTGATTCTATTATATAAAATAATTTGATAGAGAAAAGTTGATAGAGACATCTTTTTTGCTTGTTTTGGGAATAAAAATGCCTTAGAGCCAAACTGCCCCTAAAAAAACCCGTTGAAGCCGGGCTCCTGAACAAACTCCATATGCATGCATAGCAAACGCATGCGGGAATCTATTTTCTAACCCGAAACCTTGACTTGTCGAGTTGCCATAAGGTCAAGTGTTCTTCACCCACCATCATACCGGGAAGTGATCAATGTCACATGACTAACGATTTCCTGCTGAGAAACGAGTGGCTTGCGAGGTGTCACGTGGTCCATCCCGGCGGCTACGCCAAGGGCAATATATAAAGGGCATCAGTCAGGGAGACGTCGTGTTGCTTAATTTTGTCGGTTTAAAGTTGCTGAAAAACATATGTTTTTCTCTGAATAATGAATTTCAGCATGAATTTCCGTAGAAATGACCTAAAGGCATTGTTCGATGTATGCGAGGCTCCCTTATTAGGAAATGTATACATTCTCAGGTACAGGTCTACCCTGAACCTTCATGCGGCAAGGAGTGTTAGCAATGACCACAGTTTTTGTGTGACGTAGCACACAAGAACGCCACTTTTCCGCGACAACTACCTGCACCAATCTCTAAACGCATATCCTTGTCCAGTGGCGGATCCAGAAAATCTGGATGGGGGGGGGGGGGGGGGTGGGCGGGCGGTTTGAGGTTCGGATCAAGATAAGCTGGATAGGGGGAGCCGGTTTCGGTTTTCATGTTAAATGGTATACATTTCGGTCCTAAAAGTGGGGGGCCGGGGCCAGGTCCCCCCCCCCACCCTGAATCCGCCCCTGTTTTCAGTTTTGTATATTATATAATTGGATTTTCGCCGTAAGGACCTCATTATATAATTTCTACATGAAAGACTTAAAATGTTTCTCATGTGAAAACTATTGTGTGAGCAAGAAGCATTTAAATAATGAACCTCCGTAGGTCGCGTCAAAGAAAACAAGTCAAGGTTGACAGGAGTCGAATCTCCGGGAGTAACGTCCAATACTCATCACGAAGAAAGGCTTTAAAATCTTCATCCTGCACAAAGGTTTCTCTAATCCCACCAACACAGATATTTGCACAGGTGGATTAGAACAACACACCGGCCACTTGGACTGGTCGCTCTTGCATGTAAAGGCGAATCATACTTTGAACAATGCTTAAGTATGACTCACGCAAACCATTCCCTTTTTTAATCTATTTCGTGGGCCCTAACATGGAAGCTGGACCATTGAGCTGGCCAAGCAGAGCCCAATCGACAATACACGAAGGCACTACCCACTGGGCCACGAGGTGAACACCGACAGCAAGGAATCTGCCATGGTCGAGAGGTTTAGCGGGCGTACTGGACTGGCATCCAGTCGGTGCGGGGTTTTAACCCCACGTGTGTCGACCAGAGCTCACATAAGTTCATCATCGCAGTTAGAGCCCACGATATGAATTATTCTAGTAAATGGTAGGCGTGAGTAATATGCGAGCTATGCTGAAACAATGGTTGACCCTACCATGGAAGAACGATCCTCACTCAGTACTCAAACACTGTTGTACGTCAAATGACCCAAGTGATTATTGTCATGGGGTTGGAAGACATTTTGATAACAGAAAGCTTCCAACGGAGCGGATTGGATGTCAACAAGCGCCATTGTTTCAATATAGCTCACGTATTACTCACGCCTAACATTTATTGCGCTAATTGATATCGCAGAGGCCAGCATGGAGACTAGACCCCGCCGCCCTGCCTTTGCCCCACCCCAGCCGACCCACACAACGGTTCATCACAGGAGGTGTTCTCATAATGCACAACGTTGGGGGCTTGGAATGGAATGGAATGTTGGTGTTTTAGGCCACTTTTGTGCACATACAGGCTAAACTGGGCCAAGGAACCTCCCGAGACGATGAAGGATGAAGGAATGAAACATGCCCCAGATTAGGTGCCCGAGCCCGGATTCGAACCCAGGACCTATTGATCTGCGGTCTAGTGCGCTAACCACTACACCAGGGAGGCCCCCCCGTTGGGGGCTTGGTAGCCATAGCTAACTCAAACCTCACTGCATGCACAGCCCATATAAATAAACTACTATTTTAAACTAAAATAGTCACATAAATAAGTTAGCATTTGCGACTAAAATTGGTGACAACCCAAGGGAGGATCCAGGCGAGGTCCAGGGTGTCCGGTCCTCCTCCCCCCCCCCCCTCCCCCACCCCCCTCCCCCTTTTGCCTTTTGTGAGGAAGATTTTCGTTTTTCAATGCAAAATTTAGGCCATCGAAGGCGTGGAGCCCCCCGGTCGCAAGTACCACCGCCCCCCCCCACCCAAATTTTGGATCCGCCCTTGTAACTCACATAAATACGTCACCGTTTTCAACTAAATTATGCAAGTATCTAAATATACATATGTCACCATTTTCTTCTTGTGTTGACAAAGACACGGCATTTTATCGATCAGTCAAGAAAGCCGAAAGCCAGCCGGGTAGGGTTCCTGGATATTTCGGTGACCGTAATACAGCACCCATTTAGACCCAGTCAGCTCCTGCCGGTAAGATAGACAAAAGGATCCCGGGCCATGGGTTGTTTTCCCATGAAAGGACACCGCTGATAGCGTGCTTCCTCCCCATAGGTACCGAGCTATCCCTATATCCCTATATACCCGTAGCTCCCCCCCATAATGGGACCGGGTGGAGGCATGCATCATTTATACAGCCACTCAGGTTGGTTGGACCGGTGGCTGAGGCCCAACAGCCAGCCTTACGTGTATGCATTCTGTATGGGACACTGGGGGCGGGCATGATTAAAGGTCATACACCTCCAGCAGATGATGGCTATAGGTGGGATATGCAATCCCTGTGTGAACTGTATGTATGCAGGTCGCTTAACGTCACATATATTAACTTCCTAGACAGGTAGCTGAAGGTCATATGTGCATCCCCCAGGCAGGTGACTGAAGGTCACATATACACTTCCTAGACAGGTAGCTGAAGGTCATATGTGCATCCCCAAGGCAGGTGACTGAATGTCACATATACACTTCCTAGACAGGTAGCTGAAGGTCATATGTGCATCAACCAAGCAGGTGACTGAATGTCACATATACACTTCCTAGACAGGTAGCTGAAGGTCATATGTGCATCCCCCAGGCAGGTGACTGAAGGTCACATATACACTTCCTACACAGGTAGCTGAAGGTCATATGTGCATCCCCCAAGCAGGTGACTAAAGGTCACATATACACTTCCTACACAGGTAGCTGAAGGTCATATGTGCATCCCCCAAGCAGGTGACTAAAGGTCACATATACACTTCCTAGACAGGTAGCTGAAGGTCATATGTGCATCAACCAAGCAGGTGACTGAAGGTCACATATACACTTCCTAGACAGGTAGCTGAAGGTCATATGTGCGTCCTCCAGGCAGGTGACTGAATGTCATATAGACGCTAATCAGACAGCTGAAGATCATATGTGCATCCCCTAGGCAAGTGACTAAAGGTCTCATATTCACGTCCTAGACAGGTAGCTGGAGGTTACATATGCATCCCCATGCAGGCAATTTAAGGTCATATAACACTTACTAAACAGGTAGCTGGAGGTCATATACATCCTATGCAGGTAATTTAATATCATGACACTTAATATTAATATAGTAATATAATTAATAACACTAACTAAACATGTAGCTGAAGGTTATTGATGCATTCTGTTCCCCGAGCATCTGACACAAGGTCATATCTACACTTACTAAACCTGTATCTGGAATTTTAATTTACAAACTGACATCAAAACCACCATCAAGGTAAACGTTTTGAATAGCACAACACTTTTCGATGTAGAAAGCACGCATTGTGCTACTCAAAGCCTTCACCTTGGCGGTGGTTTTGATGTCAGAGCCAGCTCAAAGTGCGACAGTGATCATCGACCATTTCGGCCAGTTTGGACACGAAGATGAAGTAGGAGAGATAAAAACAACAATGCATTATACGAATTTCAAAGCCAATTGAAAATCTTGTTGTAGAAGATTCTACAAGATTAGAAAAACCAGTCTGCAACCACGATCGCCAACACCCGTTATATGAATGCACGTGTCCCATGTACCCAGATACTGATGTATCAATTAAGTATCTTGGGCCAAAAGAAACCAACTAAAAACTTGACAATGACTTACATGACACAGGACTACAAATACTATTACAATTTATACCCGCACATAGGCCTACAATGAAATGGGTTATACGCTACATAGACCGGGAATGGAATGGGTTATACCCGTAGATAGGCTTACAATGGAATGGGTTATACCTGTACATAGACCTACAATGGAATGAGTTATACCCGTACATAGGCCTACATTGGAATGGGTTATACCTGTACATAGACCTACAATGGAATGGGTTATACCCGTACATAGGCCTACAATGGAATAGGTTATACCCGTACATAGGTCTACAATGGAATGGGTTATACCCGTACATAGGCCTACAATGGAATGGGTTATACCCTACATAGGCATACAATGGAATGGGTTTATACCTGTACATAGACCTACAATGGAATGGGTTATACCCTACATAGGCATACAATGGAATGGGTTATACCTGTACATAGACCTACAATGGAATGGTTATACACCTACATAGGCATACAATGGAATGGGTTATACCCGTACATAGGCCTACAATGGAATGGGTTATACCTGTACATAGACTACAATGGAATGGGTTATACCCTACATAGGCATACAATGGAATGGGTTATACACGTACACAGGTCTACAATGGAATGGGTTATACCCGTACATAGGCCTACAATGGAATGGATTATACACGTACACAGGTCTACATGGAATGAGTTATACCCGTACACATGTCTACAATGGAATGGGTTATACCCGTGCATAGGCCTACAATGGAATGGATTATACACGTACACAGGTCTACAATGGAATGAGTTATACCGTACACAGGTCTACAATGGAATGGTTATACCCGTGCATAGGCCTACAATGGAATGGGTTATACCTGTACATAGGCCTACAATGGAATGGCTTATTCCCGTAAATAGGCCTACAATGGAATGGGTTATACCCGTACACAGGTCTACAATGGAAGGGTATACCCGTACACAGGTCTACAATGGAATGGGTTATACCCGTACACAGGTCTACAATGGAATGGGTTATACCCGTACACATGTCTACATGGAATGGGTTATAACCGTACATAGGCCCTACATTGGAATGGGTTATACCCGTACACAGGTCTACAATGGAATGAGTTATACCCGTACACATGTCTACAATGGAATGGGTTATACCCGTGCATAGGCCTACAATGGAATGGCTTATACCCGTAAATAGGCATACAATGGAATGGGTTATACCTGTACATAGGCTACAATGGAATGGATTATACACGTACACAGGTCTACAATGGAATGAGTTATACCGCTACACAGTGCTACAATGGAATGGGTTATACCCGTGCATAGGCCTACAAATGGAATGGCTTATACCCGTAAATAGGCATACAATGGAATGGGTTATACCCGTACATAGGCCTACAATGGAATGATTATACACGTACACAGGTCTACAATGGAATGAGTTATACCCGTACACAGGTCTACAATGGAATGGGTTATACCCGTACACAGGTCTACAATGGAATGAGTTATACCGTACACAGGTCTACAATGGAATGGGTTATACCCTACATAGGCCTACAATGGAATGGGTTATACCCGTACACAGGTCTACAATGGAATGGGTTATACCTGTACATAGACCTACAATGGAATGGTTATACCCGTACATAGGTCTACAATGGAATGGGTTATACCCTACATAGGCATACAATGGAATGGGTTATACTGTACATAGGCCTAACTCTGGAATGGGTTATACCCGTGCTAGGCTACAATGGAATGGGTTATACCTGTACATAGGCCTACAATGGAATGGGTTATACCTGTACATAGGCCTACAATGGAATGGGTTATACCCTACATAGGCATACAATGGAATGGGTTATAACCCGTGCATAGGCCTACACTGGAATGGGTTATACCCGTGCATAGGCCTACAATGGAATGGGTTATACCTGTACATAGGCCTACAATGGAATGGGTTATACCTGTACATAGGCCTACAATGGAATGGGTTATACCCGTACATAAGCCTGCAATGGAATGTGTTACAGGGGCGAATCCAGGAATTTGAAAGGGGGGGGGTCCACGAACCTGACCCCTGGACCCCGCCCCCCCCCCCCTAGATCCGCCCTTGGGTTATCACCCGTGCGTAGGCCTGGAATATATACCTGTACAAAAGTACATAAGCCTGCAGCAGAATGTGTCATACACATGGCACTGACTGGATAGTGCGCGTCTGTGACCTGATGACAGTGCTATGCGCGCACAGTGCATGAGAGTGAGTAATAGGCTTACGAATAAGCAGGCATGGCGGGATGAAACAGGTATGTGCATTCTATCCCCATCCCACCCCTACCCCTCCCCCCCCCTCCCCACCACCTACCCCCCTCCCCCCCCCCCGCCATCCCCAGTCTCACATTCACAATACAAAACCCCATCATCCACCATTCCCCTACCCTAACTCCCACAGTACTCCTCGCCACCACGGTGACTGCCACCAATGCCCCTGTGGCCGCACCCCCCCTCCACCCACCACGGCGGCTTCCGACCAATCCCGCGTCAGATATCGACCAGCGAGAACAGAACACGCATGGGCCGTGCGCCACCCCGGCTGATGGACCGACGGCGGTGGCATGTGAGTAGAGAGGAGGGAGTAGGAGGGTACGTAAGAGGGGGGTTCGGGTGGAGTAGAGACAAAACAATGTCGCTGGTTGGCTGGTTTTCCCTCCGTTGCAATAGTCCCTCACCTGAGTTTGCCGATCAGTCCTCCCTCGCCACACCTGGTTTGGCGCGCGGTCTACAGCTCATATCGACCAGTAGCCGGCGGTCGATTCCCCCACTACCCTCCATCATAACCCATTACTCCACCCCCCTCACTCCCCATCCCACCCCCACCGCTCTCGGAATACCCTAGCCTCAGCGCGCCTGCGCATAAAAACACCCTTCTTCTTCGTCCCGCGACGCGGAACCTACCACAATCGTCGCTGAGTGTTCGTTGAGTGGCCATCACTGCTGTCTCCTCTCTCCAGTGTCCCACCAGTCTCGCCAAAATCAGAAGTCACCACACCCAGACACGCCGCCCACACGTCCACAGCCGATTACCTAACCACCACCATGCTTCCCAGAGTCCCGCCTTGGCCCTCCTGGGCGCCCTGATCCTGATGACCGGGCAGCAGATCCAGGCCCAGAACTTGTTCCAGAAAGCTGGGCGCCACCCGCTTTGTGATGTACGCCGAGCAGGGATCACTCAACGAGACTTTAACCGCCATAGGTCAGTGTGAAATTCTCTCTCTCCCCCTCTGATCAGCTCTCTAATCAGGTGACCAGCTCCACGCACCATCAATACCAGGACGAAATGGACTGGAAATATTGTGTATGGCTTCTTTTACAGCGCCCCCCCCCCCCCACCCTCCCTCCCAAGACAGCCAATCTGAACTTAATCCCTTTCTGGATTCTCAGTCGTCCAGTTTAATGTGCCTCTTTCTATCTTCCCGTGTGAATAAATCGACTTATTGTCAACCCGAGTGAGTAGCTGGGTCGGTACCACTGTGTGCACGAAATTATTGCCTGCATGGCAACGAGAGGCCTGAGCAATAGTTGAGAGGTGTTCACAGAGACTTTCACTGACCTAATACTCACTGGTCTATTTATATAACAGGTTTCTTGACAATATTGGTGCCTTGAGTTCTAACCAGTCCCTTTTACTCATCATTAGCCACTCTCTGCCTTCGACTCACTCCGCTAGGGCTCCATTATATCTCTGTTGTCGCCTACGTCCTCAATGCATTTACACAATGCAAATTTATAAGCAAAATGCGTCGCGCATTTCTATAAATTAGTGCTGGGACCCAGCCTAAGCCTAATAACAGTTTTGTCACAATTATAACTTTTTCGAAAGGTTACAAGATGTTTTTTGCTGTATTAAATACACAAAGCTCGTTATTTTTATGTTCTATTCTTCGAAACTATAATGTTGCAAGAAATTACAGCTGATTTGAGCATTTTTCAACAATCTTAAAATTTGCCCCCGGCCGACAGCAGCGGTATCGCGTGCTGTGTCTGGTGTGAGCTATGTTGAGACTACGTACTGTTAGTGACAAAGGGCATGGGCGGGCATAATTGTATCAAACAAGATATGATATTGTTCGGGAAACCACGGTGGCCCGAATAGTAGAGCACTCGATTGGACAGTAATAGGTCCTTGGTTCGAAACCCGGTTTGGGCGGTCTAATCCGGGAGCACACGTCATCCAAATTAGTCATTTTTCCCGTTCGATAATTGAGCTAACTTCGCACTTCTGTACACAGAACTGGCATAAACCTTCCAATTTCTTGCTTGTTAGTTAACATACATTTCTGTATAGTCATGTATATATATATATATATCTATATAGCTTCCCATGTGCGTTAGCGTGTCATTACTGGCCATTAATATTCAGTTGACAAAATTTACCCGGGTCGAGACCTGTGCCTCTTCCCGTATTTGCTGAGAGTAACTATATCGCCATTACCATGTAGGCGTGGCCTGCCACTGTGTCAGGGTGATGTTGTAACGGTTACCCGATGGGCGTGGCTCACTGGTCTCTGAGTGAGTTCTATTTGAGACTTCTGGGAAAAAGGCGACCATGGAACCACGTGACCACGTGACGCAAGCTAAGGCGTATCGCTTGAGGAGGCCAATGAGTTGTCATGACAACCCTGGACGCTATGTATGGAGCTTCTAATATCGATAATTATGGTCGTGATCATGTGACACGGCTAGTCTCTTCCAGGTATATATCGAGATCTATTCATGTCACGAACAAAATGGCCGCATTTTCCAGGAGCCGTGAATAAGCCCTTGCCTTAAAACAACCAGTTCATCCTTCCACAAGAGACCATTCATCGTATGAGATACCTACCTACCTATACTAGTTATAGTGACTTGGCCAAGCAATGTGTTGATGTCGCGATTGTCACTTGCGGGGGGAGGGGGAGGGGGGGGGGGTACCTTTTTCTGTCCCCGCGATTGGCATCCAGGAATTCTTGGAGATTTGCGAAGAGCTGTTGGCAAATATTGGGCATCGTTATCCGTACAATTCCTGGTTCAACGCGAATACCCTTTCCCTATTTACCGCGATCCGTTATAGCAGTACGCGAATTCTTCGATATTCGCGATATCTCCATTAATGCGTTTTTTTCGCGCCCAGCTTTAAGATGTCTTAATCTTGGAGATTTTACCCCGACCAGCCCCCCCCCCCCCCCCCACCCCCTCACTTGTTGGTGCCACGACTAAGCAACGTTAGCTTATATTCTTCAGTGCGTTTACGCGCTCACAAACTTGAGTTATATTGCCCAAATAGTGGGGAGGGGGGAAGCGGGTAGGCCTAATATTCAGCGAGTTTCATAGCGTCCCAACTGAATTTTAGGAGGGTGGAAAAGACTTCCTAGAGAAACACCAGCGCAATCACAAGAGATTCTGATTGGCCCTTTTCATTGCTTTGAACTCAACGGGAAATCACTCAGCCATGAATACAATACACACTTGACATTGAACAGACATCTGAACAGCCTCAAACCTCAGATGTCAGCCGTGACATTCCAGAGTAATTGCCAAATAGCTATCACGATTATGCAATTCTTCAAGGCTGGACCTCAGCTATGCTATTTTGATATGTGAATTTAGTGATTTCATATTTGCTTAATTTCGAACACCCATTTTAGTTAACTTTGTTTAAAATGTATGCGTATTGACACTACCCTGAATCTAAGCCTGAGTAAAGAGCAGCAAGATGTCTCCTGCGATATTATACACCCCCCCCCCCCTACCTTGATCGTATTCTGCATTCGTGCCTGAGTAAAGAGCTGTACGATCTTGCCTGTGATATTTTATGCAATCGACTTTACGACAATCCTTATTGACGCAACATCAGACTCTTCATGATTGCCCGGGTGTATATTATTCTAATAAAGGGAAAAATACAATACCTCAAAGGTTCTACATAGCTTATTGATACCCTATAAGTATCTGGGCCTCGGCGGCCATTATATAGCATTTACATGGAATATGATATTTCAAAGTGGATATTTATGACCTCCGTTATCGAGGTCGGTCGCTGGTGTTTTAGGGCCCAGTATTAAGAACCAACCAACCACGCAACATTGACTAAACCGCCCGACCTTTCAATGGGATATAACAGACCGCTGTTAAACCCAGCGCGTCGTATACAATGGTCGTCGTCATCCGCTTTGGGATTAAGTGGAAAAAGCAGCCCAGGGCACAGCTTACGGCCTTGATCTCTCGATAGGGGACGTCCTACCGTCGGTGCCGACTGACCATGTATGGACGGTCGACCAGCTATAACGGCAGGAGTGCCGCCGTGTCAATGGGTTGCGTCAGTTGTGCGACGCCATCTAATCTAAAGACGCGATTGTCGTGGGTTTGAATGGAATGTGTGTGCCTGTTGTTAGGACCGACTTGTGAAGACTTGTCGGTGTGGGTCTTCTGGCCAGGGGTCTGGGTCAGTGTTGCGTATTAGCGCCTTCCAACGGCGCCTGTACTACTATACATGGGGTACCTATAGGCGGCATTGTCTGACACACTGGCTCCCGTATTCCTTCCTCTTCAGTGGCATCCACTACCGAGAGTCTCTTTCTCAACATGGGGTCACCCCGTGGGCTAATTGATAGCGCGTTCGGCTATTGTCAAGTGTGCTCTGCTATGTCACTCCGCGGTCTAGAAATTAGCGCTTTCTGCCACTTTCATTCACGATTGTGCTGTGCTAGACCGGCCCGAGCGGCCCGTTACCTGGTTGCAGTCCCACCTGTGCCAGTGTCCCATGTTTCTGCGGGAAATTTCTTCGCAAAGAGTGGGGAATTACTCCCGGAGACACGGTTCCTCTCTCTTGACGCTAGCTCTAGGTTAAAGCAGCCCTCGTAAACCCACATACCACATAGGTGAGACGTACCCGCTGTTCACACCGTTGCAATTTTATATCCACATTTTTGGGGGTTTCGCTTGGCCTTCCACCTACACGCTGGGGATATTATCTGACCTGGTTAACAAAATCAATTTTGCCCTATCAGCCGGCGAACGAATGACACCCTGTCAATGGTTGGAGTGAAGACTCGCTAGAAAATACTAACAGGGTGGGACCGGGTGGGGGAGGGGGTAGGCAGAGATAATGATGGCGAAACGGAGGGGGTGGGGGGGGGGGTAGAGAAAGACAAGTGTAAGTTTAACGTGAATGTACGTAATGCTTTAAATAACGAGGGTGTTCTATTCACTCGTACTCAACTTTTAACCTTCATGTTTTCATTTTGTTCTGTCAGTATTGATTGTCGATCGACTTTAAAATAAATATAAATGTAAAATGGAAGGCGGCATAACCCCAGGGCATAACTCACCGCGCCGACTTCACGAAGGCTGGTAGGTTCGCTTTAGAGGAGGGGGAGGGGGGCATTTTTTTGTTTAACTTCCTCCCAACACGTCAGAGTAACATTCGTCGAGCCGATCGCTTGTCTTTCCCACGAAAGTGACCTTCAGGTGTGTCCTTTAGTGATCCTCCAGTGTGTACTTTGCTTAACTCCGGATTGTACTTCAGTCACTTTCCGGTTTGTACGGCGGTGACCAGCTAGTGTGTAATTTATGCACTTCCGGTTTGTAATTAGAGACTTCCGGTCAACAGTTTGGTACCCTTCTCGTCTTCGATCGTAATACCTGGCAAACGGCCCATTATGAAACTGGGACGGGCAGATGGCTTGGTTTGGTTTGGAGCGGGTTAAAACTGTACGTACACAGGCAGACGCAACAGCCTTTCACTCCAGCTTAGACTGGGCAAACATTTCATCACATAACTTACTGGTTTGGTGTGCGTCATGTGGGGGGTTGCCGGGGGGGGGGGCGTTGCATGGAAGGTTACCCGACTAAGCGTGCTTGGGGCGGGGGAGTGGGGTGGGGGGACGCTAACGGGGAGATGTCTAGTTTAGCAGTAGGATGAACTGGGCTAATAACTATAAAGCTTCCGTCCAGTGATTTTCGCTGTACATGTATATATATAACTCCCAACGCAATTTAGGAATTGAAATATGTTTCTCGCTTCGTCAATTACAGTGTGTTAAGGCCGCTACCCGACATCTGAACACCCGACGGCTCGTCTCTCCTCCCCCCCCCCGCCCATCACACCGCCCCGGCCACCCCACCGCCTCAGCCCCACAGTGCAACCACCGCCCAATCCCTCAACCGTGTAAACCTTCCCGGTACTCAAGAAATCCTCATTTTTATTTACCATTGTGCCCAGGTGAGCGTGATTCATTGGTAATTCCCAGGCAGGGCATTGGGAGGCGTGGGGTTAACCAACTTTTAATATCCAACCTCAATACTGTCTGGACCTTGTGAAATCCCCAGTCACGCCATCACCCTCCCCCCCACCCCCCACTGGTGTACCTACCTGTCCCTCCCCCCCCCCTCCCCCGCTACTAAAACAAGACAGCCGTAGGCTGAGGTACTGACAGAAGTGACTTCAACTTCATTTCACCATTGATGCGCCGAAACTATGGTACAGGCGATGACATGCAGAAACACACATACTATAAGCTGATTTTGCCTCATGCTGGCTACATGATGCCTTCAGTGGGCATATTGGGTTAAACAGCTCCTTGAACGAACAACGTGGGCTAAATAGCGCTATAAACGGGCAAATTGGAATAATTACGGCCTTCAGCGGCCATTTTGGGCTAAACATGGCCTTCAATGGCCAATTTGGGCTCAATAATGCCGATATCCGAAGGCGTTCTAGCCCACACTGCCCACTGAAAGCCGTATTGGGCTCGCTGAAAGCGCAATTTGGCCCAAATTGGACCTCTACGATGCGGATGCTGGAATAGCACAATCTAACGGCTGCTGTTCAACGCGGGCTGTTTTCCCAGATAGAGGGCGCCATTTTGAGTGAATTCGGTCAAATCCCGACTTTCTACGTGTGCTTGGTCCCGCCCTAATGCCTGTTCTCGGACTCATCGTTGCTTAATTACGGAGCCCTCCAGCGTCAAAACTAAGCGTGCTAGGCTAGAAGCGAATGCGGATTCCTCACCAAAGTCGACGTTTGCCCGTCCTTTCAAACCAGTCCCGACTCTCTAGCGTCGCTATTAAGCAAACGGCGGCCATCGCAAAGCAGAGGCATTGCCGCTCGATATCGCCGTTGACTCATAATGGGAGCTTCAGCAAAGGGGGGTGCACCTCTTGCGAGCGCTCTAGCGGCCAAACTAAGCGTCCTAGAGCAATTCTATCGCCATTTACCTTACACTTGCCTCTCGCTGCATGCCAAATCTGGGCTCCCTAGCTCAAATATTAACCGAGTTACGGCCCTTTCAAGTTCAATACGCCGTTTAACGAGAGGGGCACGTCGATTTTGACGCACACGTTTCGGTACCGCAAAAAAAAGTTACGCATCGCAGCAGTTGTGCCTTGATATAAGGTACAGCATCAAATCAACCGGTAGTCGCTATGATGGATAATAGTCGAGTAATAGAGGTTATACAATTATGACGTCATCACGTCATGGTGACGTCATGGCGTAACGCACGGAAATGTGCAAATATCGAAACACAAACATTGGTGCCCTCAATCCAAAACGCAGATTAGAACGGCAGTAGGAATGTTAGTCCTTCAGATATAGCTTCACCTAATTACCGAAAATTGCTATTCTTCATCATTATGGATAAATAAAAAATGAGCAGACCAACAAAGGACTAAGATGCAGGTAAGATGTAAAGGATAATAATGATTTACGGCCAATAGTAATCTGGAGACATACCTTCCCTACCATTATACGGAAAGATCGAAGGTCTAGCTAGTGTTTCCGATTTTTGACGAATTTTCTAATTTAGAGGGAATTTGTATACTTTATCATTGGGAAAATCTTCGGTTGCCATGGAAACAAAACTGAGACGCGTTTGCCGTCAGCCTACCCTGAGTCTCTTATACTCATCCACATCTAGCACTGTGGTAAAGCGAAGTGAGATCGCTCAACCGGAAGTACGTCATATTGAAGTAAGTTTGATTATCTCCCAGGGTCCCATGTTACACGCGTTCGACTATATACCAAAAAGTTACAGGGCTATGTCCCCGTGTTTATAGTTAATGGTTCATCCTACTACTATCCTTCTACAACTACAAGCATAGAGTGATGGCTTCAATAGGACGCTCGGGGGAGCCCCTGCAAGCGCCAAAAATCCCTATTTTTTACAATGGAGAAAATTGCAAAAAAATTCTGTGACGTCATTTCTCGTCCGAATTTCGTCTCGTAGGAACCATGGCTACTTGGTACCACGTTTAACAGCAGAAAAATTCCCGAAACTGTTTTCATGCAGGCATCGATGAAATACGGGGCAAACAATTTTCCACAGCCTGAGAGATTGAAGGCTTTAACATTGGAGGTCCCATAGGGAATTGCCGTTACCCCTAGAACCGGAAGTAAGATAGAAACATACTATTTTCAACTTCTGTCAGTAACAACTTCCTTGTTACGCTCTTGCAATGGACAGTAATATATAGCTTTATCTAAATACACCTTGTCAACTGAATAACGTCTGCAATGGCAAGTGCATCTCTGTAATTTTAGCGGGCCGCCATCCCCAACCCGCTAGTTTTAATATCACAGGGTGCGTGGACAATAATGTCCATCCGTGACGCTTTGGATGGGAAGCGCCGTATCCTTGGTTCAGTGGTCCAATATGTGCCCGTCATGCAGCCCTAGAACAAGGACCATAAAGTGTGGCCGGTAATTAAAGATCGTGAAAAGCGGTTATCTCGGAGACGTAATAATAATATTTTACGCGAACTATCTACATAATATTTAGATCGCCCGGAAATATCGTTGTAACGGCATTTGATTGGATAATATTACGTGTGAAGCCCTTTTATGCTCGTAACCTTTGATTTACTACACCGGACTCGAATTATAGGGTACTACGTCAGGCATTCTCATATAACGACACGGTTTTTGTATACCTAGAAAGGTCCTTGTGTACTTGTACATTAGGAGGAGCATTTCTGGTGTGGTTGTTAGCGCACTAGACCGCAGATCAAAAGAATAGGTCGAATCCGAGCTCTAATCTAGAGCGTGTTTCATCAATTCATCCTTCATAGTCCCGGGAAGGGTCCTTTCTCCAGTGTAGCCACTGCGGTCACAAATGTGGCCTATATTTCGCCATACCCTGGTTTCGTTTCGCTGGAAATAGTTATAGTTGCTATTGCAGCAATTATCTTCCATCAATATCATTGTTGGGCAAATTTTTAGTTCTTAGCGTTAGTTCTTAATTTTTAGTTCTTAGCGTTAAATGGATCTATGCCTATCATTAATCAATATCTCACGACTTGGCACAGCCGGATACGACGTTTGTTCTACGGACGTGGCTCACCGAGTAGACACTAGTGACGCAGAGCTACGGTGGCGCCGCTCAGCGGCAATCCGCGGGAGAGCCTGAAACCCCGGGCGGGAGTAAAAACCGCGGGACTTGAGGCGGGATTATAACGCGAGACTTGAGGCGGGATTATAACGAGAGACTTCGTGACGTCGCCAAGGCAGCAGAATCAATGCCATCGACTGCATAAATTAAGATCAATAATTGATGTAGGTCCACGCGAGTCTGAATCGACTTGACTGAACTGGACTCGTACGTGTAGATGGGTTGACTCCGTGTTCGGGCGTCCGCGCTCGATGGCAGACCCAACAGGTCGTGGGTTCAACCCCCACCCGAGGGGGCCGCCGTGCTCGATGGCAGACCAGCAGGTTGTGGGTTCAAACCCCACCCGAGGGGGCCGCCGTGCTCGATGGCAGACCAACAGGTCGTGGGTTCAAACCCCACCCGAGGGGGCCGCCGTGCTCGATGGCAGACCAACAGGTCGCGGGTTCAAACCCCACCCGAGGGGGCCGCAGTGCTCGATGGCAGACCAACAGGTCGTGGGTTCAAACCCCACCGGAGGGGGCCGCCGTGCTCGATGGCAGACCAACAGGTCGTGGGTTCAAACCCCACTCCAGGGGGCCGCCGTGCTCGATGGCAGACCAACAGGTCGTGGGTTCAAACCCCACTCGAGGGGGCCGCCGTGCTCGATGGCAGACAAACAGGTCGCAGGTTTAAACCCCACCCGAGGGGGCCGCAGTGCTCGATGGCAGACCAACAGGATGCGGGGTTTAACCCCACCCGAGGGGGCCGCCGTGCTGGATGGCAAAACAACAGGTCGTGGGTTCAAACCCCACTCGAGGGGGCCGTTTCGTCCTAAGCCTCTTCACATCATTGTCATCCTAGGGTTCCTTGGCATAGGTTTTGGCGTGTTGGCACCACGCTAGCGTAATACCCCACTCCATCCTTGTATCTTTATCTACAATGTTGTATTTATTCATAAATCAAGCCGTTGTTCTGTACATGATGCCATTCAGTCACTGAAGGATAGAGAAACTTGGCCAGGATAGGTGTTAGCGCCATATTGTGACGTGTTGTCGACAACTCATCCATCCATCGGCGGTACATTTTTTACTTGAAATCAATATATTAGCCGGCAAGGCAAAACAATGATTGATATTCTTTGTCTGTCTGGGACGTAATGTCTGGAAACGTGTGGTAAAGATAGTACTTCCTGCTGCAAAGTGGTACAAGGCAGGTATTGGGGACGAGGAATATTCTATATATAATTGGAGACAAGGAATATTCTATATATAATTGGGGACTAAGAATATTCTATATATAATTGGGGACAAGGAATATTCTATATATAATTGGGGACGAGAAATATTCTATATATGTCTGAAGTGTTCTAAATATGAGCGAGGCAAGATCTAACAGGAGATGGGGGTGAAGAGGGAGGGCGGAAGGGGAGATGACGTAGAAATGCGGCAGTGACGGGTGGGGTGAAGAGGGTGGGAATGGTGGCGGAGCAAGTCGATGACTAAGGCTATTGCGCGGTGTCCTTCCTTTTGTGCGTCACCGCCGCCCCCCCCCACCCCCACCCCCCAGGCACAGTTTCACAGACTCGGTGTAGTTACAATGCATGCATCCTCTTGCCGCCGTATATCACCGCCGTGTATCACCGCCGGTGTCTCCAGTGAGTTGAGTCACTTCCATCGATAGCCACAAAGGTAGCTATCGTCTCTGCAGAACTCCCTTCAATGGCCTCTCGTGGCACTCTCTTGGCGCGGGATAGGCGGCTTCCCGCGCCAAGCGGATGTCGCCTGCTGTCTGCTGCCTTTCCCGCCAACCGCGACCACACCCCGCCTGCCACACTCTGTGCTCTCCCGCCACGGCCGGTACCTCAAGCCTCGCCCACGGCAACACTCCCCGCCCTCCTCACCCGCCTCCCCCCCCCCCCACCCCTTCCTGCGGTAGGCCCCGCCACCGTTAGTCACTCTTGGCATATTCAGCCGTCTCTTGGCGCCGTTCCCCTCTGGTGACCATGGCGACGCGATGCCAGGAATACAACAGACCGCTGTTTGCGCCCAAGTGATAGTGGGTGGTGTGTCGGGTGGGGCGACATTCACCGTCGAGCGGAAAACTGCGCGCAGGTGGGGTGAGGTAAGCCTGCGGTCTGCTTAGGCCATAGGACAGGGGAAGGGGTGTGGGTGAAGCCCCCACACCCGCCTCCTCCTCCCCTTGCTCCACCTTCCCTCTCCCTTTCTCTTCCCCTCCCTCATACCCCCTTTTCCTCCAGACACCAATAATACAACTGCTCTGAATCCCCCACCATACCCCTGTTCTCCATCCCCTCCCCCCCCCCCACCCCACCCATCACCACCCGCCTTACCCACCATAGTGTGCTTTTTGATCACATCGAAGCATCCGTGTCATGGAAAAGCAGCGTGGTCCGATGGCAAGGGTGGAACGAGAAGAATAGACTGATGACCATATAGTCTGGTTATGATTGGGGGGGGGGGCTGACATCTACATATTAAGCCCCCCCCCGCCTTCTCCCGCCGCCTCCACATCCCCCACCCACCTCACCCACCATTCCCTCTTTACCTGCCAGCTCGATTCCCCGGATGGCTGTTGGCACAAGGTCCCTGTACATGTATGAAGAAGTAGCTGCTGACTGCATGTAGTGTACACCGCTATCGACCGTTCGGTCGGCCCTCTCACCGTTAGGCCGGGCGGTGGCTGTCGCGCCACCGGCTGTCGGCGGTCCCTGTCTCAACATGCACAGCCCCTGGGGCCCGAGATGGGACAGGCTAGCCCAGAAATATAAGGGACATAGCCCAGAGATATAAGGGGCATAGGCCAGAGATGGGAGGGGCATAGCCCAGAGTTGGGAGGCGCTAGCCCAGAGATGGGACAGGATAGCCCAGAGATGGGACAGGCTAGCCCAGAGATATAAGGGGCATAGCCCAGAGATGGGAGAGGCTAGCCCAGAGATATAAGGGACATAGCCCAGAGATGGGAGAGGCTAGCACAGAGATGGGATAAGCTAGCCCAGATATATAAGGGGCATAGCCCAGAGATGGGAGAGGCTAGCCCAGAGATGGGAGGGGCTAGCCCAGAGATGGGAGAGGCTAGCCCAGATATGAGACAGGCTAGCCTTAGAGATGGGACAGGCTAGCCTTAGAGATGAGACAGGCTAGCCTTAGAGATGAGACAGGCTAGCCTTAGAGATGAGACAGGCTAGCCTTAGAGATGAGACAGGCTAGCCCATAGATGGGACAGGCTAGCCCATAGATGGGACAGACTAGCCCAGAGATGGAACGGGCTAGCCCAGAGATGGAACGGGCTAGCCCAGAGATGGGACAGGCTAGCCCAGAGATGGGACAGGCTAGCCCAGAGATGGGACAGGCTAGCCCATAGAAGGGGAGACATGTAGCCCAGGGGGAAGAGGCGGACACACTGGTCTAAACACGCTACAACCAGCACCCAATCCGCCCCACCCCGCCTTCCATCACTACGTACCGCCCCTCCCCCCCCCCCCCGCCGCCCCACAACAAGCAGTCAGCCGCCCTGCTACCTGTAGATTGCCCCGCCCCACCCCGCCTTCCATCACTACGTACCGCCCACCCTGCCCCTCATCACTGCATCCTGCTCCTCCCCCAAGGCGTCTCGCCCTACCCGATGCGACCCCGTCCAGACCTCCCCCCCCCCCACCCCCTCTCTCTCTCTCTCGCCCCGTCCCGCCCCCCTCTCCCCGCTACCCATGGGACCCAGACCATAACCGGTGGCCATGGTTGACTCACGTTCCAATGCGCTTTGAGGAAGACGATATTGGGGGAAGTAAATGGAAACCGCCTCCCGCGATGTAAGTTATTTTCGGGTTACCGCTTTTCATGTCCTTAACGCTAACCGGCTTGAAGCAACCAGGCGAGACGTCTCGGTCGGTACCTGTCACACATTCGGTGGAGCTCGGGTTCCGTCAGTGGTCCCTGTTTTGGCTTCGGTTCCCTTCCCAAGTCGCTGTACATGTGAACATTTTTAATCCACAGCGCCTTAGTTATACATACGACATACATAATTTTCTCACCCGCCTACCCCCGCCCCCGCTCCTCTACCATCGCTACGCACCGTCTACCCCACCCCACCTCACCACACCCCGCTACTTACGTGACGGAAAACTGACGGCGTTTGATCCAGGAATGTTGTGGACGTTATAGTTACGTCACGATATATGGTGATGTTGCCTTCATCAAAGGCATTGTGCGCCACTCGGCGGGTGATGGAGTTGGGAATGTGTCCTCCTTTTATGTACATTGTACATTTTATCCAAGACTCCAGCTACCGTCGTTGCCGTTATAATTACCCTCACTTGATGACCTTGACCTTCGGGCGCATCAAGGAAAAGAACACACGTTTTCCTATTGCAGAGTGGTCGTTTGATTCACAAACGTTTTCTTTTTCTTTCTTTTTTTCGTGGGGCGGGGGGTGGGGGGGGGTGTCCGTGACCGTTGGCAATTTAAATTTAGTCCATTCAAAAGACCTGGATAGTGTTAGCCTTGGCTCAGGTTGGTTTGGGTGGGGGGTGTTGCAGAAATAGCCATTTAACTGACCGTAAATCACGGTGACGTAACCCTATAACTGACTGTAAGTCACGGTGACGTGACTCTATAACTGACTGTAAATCACGGTGACGTAACCCTATAACTGACTGTAAATCACGGTGACGTAACCCTATAACTGACTGTAAATCACAGTGACGTAACCCATTAACTGACTGTAAATCACGGTGACGTAACCCTATAACTGACCGTAAATCACGGTGACGTAACCCTATAACTGACTGTAAATCACGGTGACGTGACTCTATAACTGATTGTAAATCACGGTGACGTAACCCATTAACTGACTGTAAATCACGGTGACGTAACCCTATAACTGACTGTAAATGACGGTGACGTAACCCTATAACTGACCGTAAATCACGGTGACGTAACTCTATAACTGGCTGTTAATCACAGTGACGTAACCCTATAACTGACCGTAAATCAGGGTGACGTAACCCTATAACTGACCGTAAATCACGGTGACGTAACCCTATAACTGACTGTAAATCACGGTGACGTAACCCTATAACTGACTGTAAATCACGGTGACGTAACCCTATAACTGACCGTAAATCACGGGGACGTAACCCATTAACTGACTGTAAATCACGGTGACGTAACTCTATAACTGACTGTTAATCACAGTGACGTAACCCTATAACTGACCGTAAATCACGGTGACGTAACCCTATAACTGACCGTAAATCACGGTGACGTAACCCTATAACTGACTGTAAATCACGGTGACGTAACCCTATAACTGACTGTAAATGACGGTGACGTAACCCTATAATGACTGTGCATGGATGAACTGGGTTTCATCCGTCCGTCTGCATAAGACGTTAGATGCAGC
Organism: Arenicola marina; assembly: GCA_964019135.1. Taxonomy (NCBI): domain Eukaryota; kingdom Metazoa; phylum Annelida; class Polychaeta; family Arenicolidae; genus Arenicola; species Arenicola marina. Next base: position 14,226,295 of record OZ025260.1, on the reverse strand, counting down.
TTATGTGACGTAATGGGTACGTTTCTGTGGTGGTCAGCGTATGTATATTATCTCCTACTTCCATATCTGAAATGCTCACTGCTTAAGGGCGTAGCTTTTAGGTTTAGAATTTGGAGATGAAACTAGAGTCCGCCGAATAGGCACAAATAAATGTTCTTTTTCATATGGACGTGAACATATGAACTGTGACTGAATCAATGACCTATGACGTTACTGTAAACCAATGACCTATGGCGTTACTGTCAACCAATGACCTATGACGTTACTGTAAACCAATGACCTATGACGTTACTGTAAACCAATGACCTATGACGTTACTGTAAACCAATGACCTATGACGTTACTGTAAACCAATGACCTATGGCGTTACTGTAAACCAATGACCTATGACGTTACTGTAAACCAATGACCTATGACGTTACTGTAAACCAATGACCTATGACGTTACTGTAAACCAATGACCTATGACGTTACTGTGAACCAATGATCTATGACGTTACTGTGAACCAATGACCTATGACGTTACTGTAAACCAATGACCTATGACGTTACTGTAAACCAATGACCTATGACGTTACTGTAAACCAATGACCTATGACGTTACCGTAAACCAATGACCTATGACGTTACTGTAAACCAATGACCTATGACGTTACTGTAAACCAATGACCTATGACGTTACTGTGAACCAATGACCTATGACGTTACTGTGAACCAATGACCTATGACGTTACTGTAAACCAATGACCTATGACGTTACTGTAAACCAATGACGTTACTGTAAACCAATGACCTATGACGTTACTGTAAACCAATGACCTATGACGTTACTGTAAACCAATGACCTATGACGTTACTGTAAACCAATGACCTATGACGTTACTGTAAACCAATGACCTATGACGTTACTGTAAACCAATGAACTGAAATTGACTGTAAACCAATGAACTGAAATTGACTGTAAACAAGTGAACCAATGAACCATGTAATTGAGCGTAAACACCGATGAGTTATATGACTAACATGTGTTGAAGTGATGAATTGTATTCCAGACTGTTGTTGAACTATGTCACTTAATGTAAACCGATAAATTGCATTCCTGACTGGTGTTGAACTAAGTAACTTAGCGTAAACCGATAAATTACATTCCTGACTGGTGTGGAACTATGTATTTGAACTATGTGTAAACCGAGGAGTTGCACTACTAACCTGTGTTTCACTGTCACTGTTACAGGCCCCCACACCGTGTTTGTGCCGACCGACGACGCCTTCGCCCTGGTACCGGCCGATATTAAGGACAACGCCACTCTCCTGGATAGCATCCTCAAGTACCACGTGGTCGCCGCCAACATCTCATCCGGTGACATCACCAATGACCTGAAGCAACGGTCTCTCAACGGCAAAATGATACGCTTCAACAAGTACACCGTGGCGGGCAACTCGGTATATGATGACAACTAAACAAATACACCTTGGTGGGGAGGGGGGGGGGGCAACCCGGTATGTGATCACAACTGAACAGACGCACCTTTTGGGGTGGGGGGCAACCCGGTATGTACATCAAACTTGAGATGTAGAGTAAGGAAAACTAGGCTATGGTGCTTATCCGTAAGAATGTACCGTAAGACTAGCCTATAGTGGTTATCAGTAAGATTGTACCGTAAGACTAGCCTATAGTGGTTATCCGTAAGAATGTACCGTAAGACTAGCCTATAGTGGTTATCCGTAAGAATGTACCGTAAGACTAGCCTATAGTGGTTATCCGTAAGAATGCACCGTAAGACTAGCCTATAGTGGTTATTCGTAAGAAATGTACCGTGAGACTCCTATAGTGGTTATCCGTAAGAAGTGTACCGCTATCAGCCTAGGTAGGCTATTGTCAAAATTAGCAAATGTTGACACTATATATACACCAGCTAGCTCGCCTTGGCTCTGCCGATTACATCATGTCACCCTGAGTCGATCTTTTTCTGCGTAACAAGTTCACCTGACTGTATTAATCTGTTCATTGTCAAGAAAATGCATGGTAAATAATGAACACTACAAGACAAAGGCGTGACGTCACAGCTTCGAGACAAGTTCCGGTATTTACAGTGCGGTGCAACAAGTTCTAGGAAAACCTGAACCCAACAACAAATGCATGTATTCAGCAAAAGGTTGAGACCAACTGTGACCTTGTCCATTGCAGATTGTCCTTGCGTCTGGTCGCCGAGTGTCCATGGTCGATCAGGCGGCCGCCAATGGCCTTATTCACATGGTGGATGCCGTCTTGATGCCGCCGGTGGGTGACGCTGGGACATACGTCTCTGGGACAGGCGACCTCAGCTCACTGCTCACCGCCGTCACCAAAGCCGCCGTCACCGCCGACATCAGTAAGTTTCTCACACGGTGCCGTTATGATTACGTTTTTTCTGAACTGGTGAGGGCCAAACGGTGCCGTTATGATTCGAATACTGCTCTTCCCCCAAAGGGTGATTTAATGTATACAAGGATAGTGTATATTAGTAATTATACACACAATCCTTGGTGTATATAATAACTTATTTTAATTCAGCCTGTTATAAGTGCTATTGCTTAGCATATAATTGCTGCCTCGACTCTTATTTAATATGTATATGTGCTTCAAGGGTTGTTCGTTTTACTGTAAGAATGTAACATTTCTTCTGTCTGTTGCAGTTCTGTTCATTTATTTTACGTGAAACTGCAAAAGTAAAAATGCAGAAATTGAGACACATTATAAGCAAACGTCAAACTGTCGATTAGAGGACCTTAGCAATTTACGCCATCTGACAGGAGAAATATCGACAAATAAGAAGATGACCATAATGACAATCAATAATCTACTTATACACCAGTAAACAAATATATATCGTTATTGAATCTGATTATGGGAGCAAACACCAGCATTTGTCGGCAGCGTGATGGCCGTGTGTCGTGTGCACCATTGATATCGTGTCACTGTAATCTCCCCCCCCCCCCCCCCATGACAGATGCCGATCCGGTCACGCTCTTCGCGCCCACCAACGCAGCGTTCGTCAATGCGAACTGGACGACGTCGCTCACGAACACCGATCTTGCCAGTAAGTGTCTTGCAACTGTACCAAAGAATTTCCAGAACAACAAGCGAAAGCCGTACCTATAACCCGGTAACGGGATTGGTGGGTGGTGGGAGTGGGGGTGGGGGGCTTGGTAACCTTTTAATATTAGTCTAATAATAATAATAATAATAATAATAATCGTATAGTCTAATAAAAGCTATATATTAGGTCAATATTACTTAATGATAAATTCTATTATTCCATTGTCAATATATATATACGTGAATCGGGTGCTTAAAAGTCTCCACAACTGATAAAGTTGGGCCTAATTAATGGGCGCATCCACCGTCCCTTCCGTTTCAGATTGCCGCCGTGCCTGCTTCACCACAGTGTTGTTCAGTGATGCCCCAAATACATCAAAGTATATATATATATGTACATACCTTACCCCCAACTGGTGATCAATGCAGTCCCATTTCTTACGCATCAGGACATGGTGTCCAATTCCTCTCACATGCATGTTTCACCCCTGCACCATGGCCCTTGTGTGCACAAACATGGCATAAAACCAGCTATTTTTTTTTCATTTGATTTCATTTCACACGGGCTTGCTTTCAGACGTGTTGAAGTATCACGTGCTCAACTCGACCAAGTACAGCGCGGCGCTGACCGACGGCATGACGGCGGCCGCGACCGAGGGCAACACCGTCTTCATCGCGGTCAAGGGCGGTCAGTCTATATCATTTACAATCTGGGCCACGTGGGGATTGGGGTGCAAGTCACGCACCTTCATTACTAGTTGTTTTGCTTTTTTTTTTGTCTAAACCATTTACTTCTGGAGGTTTGCAATAGCGAATTCATATGTTAATGCTCACCTCAAATTCAATGTACTTACCTTACTAGTTGAGAGTTCGAACCGAGGGCGACAGTAATAATCTGGATTTTACGTTACTATTAATATTGGTCTTTTCATTTGGTGAAGGGGTGGGGGGGGGGGGGGGGGCTGAGGTCTGCTGTGTCATCGAGTCTGCGGTATGTGGCGTCCTGCATTGAATGACTGGTATGTGACGTCATCCGATGTATAAAGGGTATGTGACGTCATACATTGAATGACGGTTATGTGACGTCATGCATTGAAAGACGGTTAGATGACGTCATCCAATGAATGACGGGTATGTGACGTCATACATTGAATGACGGGTATGTGACGTCATACATTGAATGACGGGTATGTGACGTCATCCATCGAATGACGGGTATGTGACGTCATGCAATGAATGACGGGTATGTGACGTCATGCAATGAATGACGGGTATGTGACGTCATCCATTGAATGACGGGTATGTGACGTCATCCATTGACTTAGAGGTATGTCCTGAACGCACCAGGAGTTGGCATCAGTCTCATAAAATCTATACGCTGTGTTTTGATTCGCTTTCGCAGACGATGTCTTCATCAACGACGCCAAAGTAACGGGTGCTGACGTCACAGTCGACAACGGTGTCGTCCACGTCATCGACAGAGTGCTGATGCGCCCTGGTGAGTATCCACAAAACTAAGTGGTCCCTCTGTGTAGGGTGCTGGGGCGGTATTCATAATCCCCACGTAGCTGCCAACTATCGGATCAACACCTGGCCTGGTGGCCTTTTTTGAAATGGTATTATGCACGAGGATGGACTCGGGAGTAGGCTAGCATAGCTGAGGGAATGCACCGCGGACGTTGTTTGCATTATTATGTACCCTATAATAGCGACGTCAAGTAGGCCTGCTCACTCAGTGGCGGTGGATTGTGGTTCATAATCGACTGGACACACGATAGAATGACGTCACTATTAGTTTAGGCAGTGGTGAAGTGTTGGCAGCCAGTACTGGGTGGATGGCCAACGATAGAATGACGTCACTATTAGTTTAGGCAGTGGTGAAGTGTTGGCAGCCAGTACTGGATGGATGGCCAACGATAGAATGACGTCGCTTTTAGTTTAGACAGTGGTGAAGTGTTGGCAGCCAGTACTGGATGAATGGCCAACGATAGAATGACGTCACTATTAGTTTAGACAGTGGTGAAGTGTTGGCAGCCAGTACTGGGTGGATGGCCAACGATAGAATGACGTCGCTATTAGTTTAGACAGTGGTGAAGTGTTGGCAGCCAGTACTGGATGGATGACCAACGATAGAATGACGTCACTATTAGTTTAGGCAGTGGTGAAGTGTTGGCAGCCAGTACTGGGTGGATGGCCAACGATAGAATGACGTCACTATTAGTTTAGGCAGTGGTGAAGTGTTGGCAGCCAGTACTGGGTGGATGGCCAACGATAGAATGACGTCACTATTAGTTTAGGCAGTGGTGAAGTGTTGGCAGCCAGTACTGGATGGATGGCCAACGATAGAATGACGTCGCTATTAGTTTAGACAGTGGTGAAGTGTTGACAGCCAGTACTGGATGGATGACCAACGATAGAATGACGTCACTATTAGTTTAGACAGTGGTGAAGTGTTGGCAGCCAGTACTGGATGGATGACCAACGATAGAATGACGTCACTATTAGTTCAGACAGTGGTGAAGTGTTGGCAGCCAGTACTGGATGGATGGCCAACGATAGAATGACGTCACTATTAGTTTAGACAATGGTGAAGTGTTGGCAGCCAGTACTGGATGAATGGCCAACGATAGAATGACGTCACTATTAGTTTAGACAGTGGTGAAGTGTTGGCAGCCAGTACTGGATGGATGGCCAACGATAGAATGACGTCACTGTTAGTTTAGACAGTGGTGAAGTGTTGGCAGCCAGTACTGGGTGGATGGCCAACGATAGAATGACGTCAATATTAGTTTAGACAGTGGTGAAGTGTTGACAGCCAGTACTGGATGGATGACCAACGATAGAATGACGTCACTATTAGTTTAGACAATGGTGAAGTGTTGACAGCCAGTACTGGATGGATGACCAACGATAGAATGACGTCACTATTAGTTTAGACAGTGGTGAAGTGTTGGCAGCCAGTACTGGGTGGATGGCCAACGATAGAATGACGTCACTGTTAGTTTAGACAGTGGTGAAGTGTTGGCAGCCAGTACTGGGTGGATGGCCAACGATAGAATGACGTCACTATTAGTTTAGGCAGTGGTGAAGTGTTGGCAGCCAGTACTGGGTGGATGGCCAACGATAGAATGACGTCACTATTAGTTTAGACAGTGGTGCAGTGTTGGCAGCCAGTACTGGATGGATGGCCAACGATAGAATGACGTCACTATTAGTTTAGACAGTGGTGCAGTGTTGGCAGCCAGTACTGGGTGGATGGCCAACGATAGAATGACGCCACTATTAGTTTAGACAGTGGTGAAGTGTTGGCAGCCAGTACTGGATGGATGGCCAACGATAGAATGACGTCACTATTAGTTTAGACAGTGGTGCAGTGTTGGCAGCCAGTACTGGATGGATGGCCAACGATAGAATGACGTCACTATTAGTTTAGACAGTGGTGCAGTGTTGGCAGCCAGTACTGGGTGGATGGCCAACGATAGAATGACGTCACTATTAGTTTAGACAGTGGTGCAGTGTTGGCAGCCAGTACTGGATGGATGGCCAACGATAGAATGACGTCACTATTAGTTTAGACAGTGGTGCAGTGTTGGCAGCCAGTACTGGGTGGATGGCCAACGATAGAATGACGTCACTATTAGTTTAGACAGTGGTGAAGTGTTGGCAGCCAGTACTGGGTGGATGGCCAACGATAGAATGACGTCACTATTAGTTTAGACAGTGGTGCAGTGTTGGCAGCCAGTACTGGGTGGATGGCCAACGATAGAATGACGCCACTATTAGTTTAGACAGTGGTGAAGTGTTGGCAGCCAGTACTGGGTGGATGGCCAACGATAGAATGACGTCACTATTAGTTTAGACAGTGGTGAAGTGTTGGCAGCCAGTACTGGGTGGATGGCCAACGATAGAATGACGCCACTATTAGTTTAGACAGTGGTGAAGTGTTGGCAGCCAGTACTGGGTGGATGGCCAACGATAGAATGACGTCACTATTAGTTTAGACAGTGGTGAAGTGTTGGCAGCCAGTACTGGGTGGATGGCCAACGATAGAATGACGCCACTATTAGTTTAGACAGTGGTGAAGTGTTGGCAGCCAGTACTGGGTGGATGGCCAACGATAGAATGACGTCACTATTAGTTTAGACAGTGGTGAAGTGTTGGCAGCCAGTACTGGGTGGATGGCCAACGATAGAATGACGCCACTATTAGTTTAGACAGTGGTGAAGTGTTGGCAGCCAGTACTGGGTGGATGGCCAACGATAGAATGACGTCACTATTAGTTTAGACAGTGGTGAAGTGTTGGCAGCCAGTACTGGGTGGATGGCCAACGATAGAATGACGCCACTATTAGTTTAGACAGTGGTGAAGTGTTGGCAGCCAGTACTGGGTGGATGGCCAACGATAGAATGACGTCACTATTAGTTTAGGCAGTGGTGAAGTGTTGACAGCCAGTACTGGGTGGATGGCCAACGATAGAATGACGTCACTATTAGTTTAGACAGTGGTGAAGTGTTGGCAGCCAGTACTGGGTGGATGGCCAACGATAGAATGACGTCACTATTAGTTTATACAGTGGTGAAGTGTTGACAGCCAGTACTGGATGGATGGCCAACGATAGAATGACGTCACTATTAGTTTAGACAGTGGTGAAGTGTTGGCAGCCAGTAATAGATGGTTGGCCAACGATAGAATGACGTCACTATTAGTTTAGAGAGTGGTGAAGTGTTGGCAGCCAGTAATAGATGGTTGGCCAACGATAGAATGACGTCACTATTAGTTTAGACAGTGGTGAAGTGTTGGCAGCCAGTACGAGATGGTTGGCCAACGATAGAATGACGTCACTATTAGTTTAGACAGTGGTGAAGTGTTGGCAGCCAGTAATAGATGGTTGGCCAACGATAGAATGACGTCACTATTAGTTTAGACAGTGGTGAAGTGTTGGCAGCCAGTAATGGATGATGACCGACGATAGAATGACGTCACTATTAGTTTAGACAGTGGTGCAGTGTTGGCAGCCAGTAATAGATGGATGGCCAATCAACGTTTACCCGTCCCCGAGGAGGGCAAAGGGAACTGGGGGAAGTTCATCTCCTTGCCTTTGCCCTGGACATTGGTCGCAAGTTGACTGTCCATCGTTCCTAACTTCCTTCTGATCATTTATGTACCTATATTTTAATAAGATTATTCGAGATGAGTGAAGCAACTAATTAGTTGCAAACGGCAATGTATGCCATTGTAGATAGACTATTGTTGCAGAAGAAATGATTTGAAAGGATATAAACCGATTTGGCTTAAGGTATACATGTACTATGTTTGACTCCCGACAGGCCATATTATAGTAGACAATATTGCATGCGATAACTTGTAACGTGTTTTTCGTAACTCTGCAGAGGGCACGGTTATCGACTTCCTAACGAACGAGAACTTCACAACTCTGCTGGAGGCCCTGCAGTTCGCCGAGCTGACTGCCGTGGTTACAGGTAAGGGACTGGGTTTCTACCACGTGGTTCCCCCCCATTATCGCCCAGGGGCCGGCGCGATAGCTCAGTGGGCTAGAGCGCTCGCATTGAGTGCTCTGGTCACCTGAGAGCCTAACGGCGCGTGGGTCGATGGTTCGAGTCCTGCTGTGGCCATGTCTGTGTGGTCGCAGGATAAAGATCCCATATTTTTCTTCGTAAAGAGTAGGGGGGTTACCCCGGAGGCATGGCTCCACTCTCCCTTCCTTCTCCCATTGACGCGATATGACCAAAATTGGTTAAAGCGTCCTGAATAACCAACCAACCCATTATCGCCCATAGTTCTAGTATTTTGTTGGGAGGCACTGCAGTTCGCCGATCTGACTGCTATGGTTACAGGTAAGGGACTGGGTTTCTACCACGTGGTTCCCCCATTATCGCCCATAGTTATGGTATTTTGTTGGGAGGCCCTGCAGTTCGCCGATCTGACTGCCATGGTTACAGGTAAGGGACTGGGTTTCTACCACGTGGTTCCCCCATTATCGCCCGTAGTTATGGTATTTTGTTGGGAGGCCTTGCAGTTCGCCGAGCTGACTGCCATGGTTACATTTAAGGGACTGGGTTTCTACCACGTGGTTCCCCCATTATCGCCCGTAGTTATGGTATTTTGTTGGGAGGCCCTGCAGTTAGCCGATCTGACTGCCATCGTTACAGGTAAGGGACTGGGTTTCTACCACGTGGTTCCCCCCCCCATTATCGCCCATAGTTATGGTACTTTGTTGGAAGGCCCTGCAGTTCGCCGAGCTGACTGCCATGGTTACAGGTAAGGGACTGGGTTTCTACCACGTGGTTCCCCCATTATCGCCCGTAGTTATGGTATTTTGTTTGGAGGCCCTGCAGTTCGCCGATCTGACTGCCATCGTTACAGGTAAGGGAATGGGTTTCTACTACGTGGTCCCCCCCATTATCGCCCATAATTCTAGGGTTGAAACACCCGGTGTTTATCGATGCCGGAATGATAACTTCCAACTACGTCGTAGTTCATGGTTGTATCGTCGAAGTACAGATAATAGGCCTACAAACGTTTCTCGTTCATATTGCCAACGTCGGAAAAGCTATTCCGTACTATAGGGCGCAGCCGCCATCCCTGGGCCAAGCTACAGGCATAGCGCTCCAATCCCACATGTGGATAACTATCCCAGGTCTTGTCTTTCAAAATGAGTAAGGGCTTAAGCCAGAGAAGAGGCTGCTCTCCTACCTGGACTCTATTCATTATCGGTGAATGACCTATTTAAGTCAACTTACAACCCATCCATCCATTGAATGACCTATTTAGGTCAACCAACCAGTCAACCAACCTGCATCCATTGAATGACCTGTTTACCGTTTTCTTCCAGACACCATTGGACTGACCGTGTTCGCACCCACCGATGCAGCCTTCGCCGCCCTCCCCGCCGGAGAACTGGATGCCCTGAAGGCTGACAAAGCCAAGATGATGGGTCAGTGGAGACCCCCCCCCCCCCCCCCCACTCCGCCTGCCCCTCTCCTCCGCTACCCTGTGTATACCGTAGTTGCTCGAATAAGCGCCACCGGGGGGGTATTTTTGTCGAGTAAAGAATTCCCCGGCCGCTTATTCGAACAGGGGAGCTTACTAATATTTTGTCACGATTTCCACAAGAATGTTTTTGCGAGGCGAGGGGAGACTGCCAAGGATCTCCATACCTTGTTCATCCATGTGTGGGTCAGTGCCTCATTCATCCAGCCGTTATCGCTGTACTCGACCTGTACCTTAAATTAAACCTCGTATTCGGCTTGTGGTTTAGAGTCCGGGAATCCATACCTAAATCTTGCAGCATGTTCATCCTTTCATCATTCATCGTCCCGGGCGGTTCATTGGCCCAGTGTGTGGACAAAAGTGGCCTAAAACACCGTTTGGTTTTATTTTGCGCCTCATCAGCACTCCTCAAGTACCACGTGGTCCCCAAGACTGCCTTCAGCCCAACTCTCTCTGACGACGAGAACCTGCCCACTATGGAGACCGGGAAGAGCATCAGCATTGAGATCGAAGATAGTAAGTCAAGTCCCTATCGTATTCATGAGTCTATTCCTGGAACATTTGTCAAGTGATTGAGTGCTTAGCTGGCTAAAACTGCTATACAAAATGACAGAAAGAAGGAAGGAAATGAAGTATCAAGAGAATATCAAATGAATATCAAATGAAGTTTAAATCAATAATAATAAAAAAAATTGTATTACCAAATAAATAAAATAATAACTATTACTATGATTTTTGGTAATTAAACCTTCCTTCGCTCCGCTCTATGTATGACACTGGGTTATGAATATCAACATTTTGGCAAACCGATTAATACAATGTACCAATTTTAAAGTGAATGTTGCCTCGATCGACAGATGTGGTGAAAGTGAACGACAAGTCGATCGTGACCAAGGCGGACGTCCCATTGCCGAACGGAGTCCTGCACGTCGTGGACATGGTCTTCGACGTCTCCGATTCCCCCGTCTCGGCCGCCGTCCGCCATATTGGAAGCGGCGTGGCCACGACGCTGTGCGCTCTGGTGCTGGCAGTCACCATGGCCTTGTGAAGTGCATCCTGGGAATGATCACGTGACGCGTGGCGTCCCGTACAGGAAGCTTCATGGCTGTCCGCCGTGTGGGGTGGGTGGGTGGGAGGGGGGTGAAGGATTCTATATTGTTATTGGGGCTGGGTGGGGGGGGGGTCTCATGCTGTTTGGAATTGCCATTCGTCAGAAACGGTTACCGTTGGATAGAGATCATTATGGGAACTTAAGTTTAATCCAAATATTGAAATTAGGCCCTAATCGGTTGTTGACTATTCTTTACACTCGAGCGTCCAGAAATTGCAGTTTGGAATATTACTGTAAGGCAAACTTTACTGGTATCAAGTATCTGTGATTGTATATTCGAAGTAATCGCGTTACTCGCAACACAAGTCCCATTTGAAGTGCGACCTTGTGGAGCTGATGCTTTCCTAACGCAAGGGTATATAGCATGTATGCACACGTTATATCCACAACGTACAATATGACCTGTATATATATATAAAGATATTAGTGTAGTCACAAAGAAGTTTAGTAACACTGGACTTTCCGCTGGGCGACATTTTGAAAACCTCCATCAATAGGCTTCAACTTCCATGTTAGATCCACGACATGGGTTATTGCAGTAAATGTTAGGCGTGAGTCATACGTGAGCTTCGTTGAACGGTTCGCCCTAGCATGGAAGAACGACCGTCAAAGTTGGTGTTTTCGCCCCGCAGCCGGCCGTTTGACGCTGGGTATGACTGCTGCCTTAGCCACAGGAAGCATGACCAGTTAGTTAGAAAAGCAATGTGAAATCCCAGAGCGCGCTTTAAGCAGACACTTAACCCTGTTATGACTCTCCGCACCCTGAATATATGCTGCTTCAGTGCCGATACCACACAATTTGTTGTGGGGATCTTTCTCACTCAGCCGTGTACAGAACAGCTTGACTTCAATATATGGATTTTTGTTAGTGTTGTTCAAAAGTTGTTGATGCTTGAAATTGATATAATGTTATAAATGAGCATTATATCGCTTCATATTGTTACATTGACAAGAAGAAACTTTAGCGTACTTATATCTAAATGGATATGTAACTATATTCAGTCTGATCCTAAGTGTTTTGCTTCTGTCGATCGTTAGATGTGAAGGTGACCTTCAGTAAGCGTTATAGTCCACCTGGGATGCTTGTACTGTTTGTCTTTTCACGTTTTTTTTAATTTGTTTCGCCAGAAACTTATTCGGTAATAAAAAACATCAACATATTATGCACTCATGTGATCTTATTTATGAATTAATTAGATTTAGTTAATTTACATGCCGCAAGTAAATTGTAAAGGGTAAGTTGCTTTAGGGCTATATTACAGTAAAATACTAGTACTTAGAAAGGGTATCTTTGGTTTCCTGTCTTTGCGATGCCCGAGGTCCCATCGCTTCATGTGCGTAAAAATTACCTAAGCACCAAAATCACTTCTTTCTCAGTTCCGAGGAACCTACCATCTGCATGTGATCTTCCCTTTCAAGCAGCACATAACCTTGCGTATGGAGCTTGACTGACCATTGCATTGAGTATTAAAATAGGCTTCAACTTTATTATTGCTTATCTGAAAACTCGCAAGTGAACATTGCGAATTTACAAAAATAGGCAGAAGACCCCGGCACATGCGGAAATGCTCCTTTTTTACTCTCCACTCGATGTGTTCGCACGGTGCCATTATGATAGATACGGAGGGGGCATCTCCGCATGGGACACCGGTCTGCATCATTAGCTCAAAGTAATCCTTTTGTGAGGAGTTTAGTCCTGTTTACAGAAAGAGTGTGAGTAAGCAATTCTGATGGAACTCTGGTGCAAGCTACCAAACATCAACTCATTTTAAGCCTGGCAATTAATTATAAAACTGAGGCGACATATTTTCCGTGCGGACTATAGTACATCAGCCGCCATCTTGTCACGCGTGTCCCGAATGCGCGGACATCAGACCCGAGCGAAAGACTTGTCGTGAGGGACACAGAAGAGTAATGGGCGCATTCGGCTTACCCCGGGGACACACATTCAACCCGGGTTACCAAAGAAATGTAATTTGAAAATGTTAAAGCTTGCCTAATCCAAAATGAAGTTTAAAAGGTGCACTTACCACCATGGTGATTGGTGGTGGGTTTTTTTATGTTATAGCGGGCCTGTTAAAGGACGGAAACCTACTGCAGATATTCTTGAGCGCATCAGTTGGAAGCGAGGTCTACGCAAAATGTTATTTTCATAGTTGAGGCAGCTTACAGACCGTGAAATGAGTGAACGTAAATTCCTGGACCTCCTCATCAAACACAGAAGGAATGAGGGAGAAGGGCATTTCCACGTCTTTTATTTGTAGCTCATGAACGTCGACAGAAAACCAGAAACAGGACAGGTCATGTCGCTATGTACACGTCACGGTTGTCTGGGTGACACGAAACCGAACAATGGATTGGAGCATTGTGACGTCACATAGACAGGAACCTTCAAAGGCGCGTCACATGAAATATACCGATGACGATTGTTTGTTTTTTCGGAAACCGACATCACGCGTAGACACTGACAAAGCCACGAAAAAGGATGAAACAAGTGCGAGTTACATCTTCATCAGCCATATTATTCCTGTCTATTTTCAAAAAACACACTGTTCACTCAGTGAGAAAGGCATCCCTGGGAACATAATGCCGCAATTTTTTTTCAGTTTTCAAATTCCGAGACAGTGGTCATCACCGGACGACACAACAGTGAAGACGATGGACAACAGTGTTTATATATAGATAAGCACATTCTTTGTGCTCGGCCACGGGGCGCCGGGACACTTACTCTAGTACACACGTGGTTTATTCAGCGTGACGACTACACTTTACGATCAGACAAATGCTGCCTTGTTGTTTGCAAGTGTCGCCAAAAGGCAACAATAAGTTGAAAAAAAATCCATTAAAGTAATAACAACACAATGTGAGTGGCACATACTTGTGGCTGGTCTTGGGTATTTGGTAATAACGTATATATTATTAGGGTAGGCAATGCAATTCACTAGCACAAAAAATGAAGGTAACGGTATCAATTTTGATTCAGCAATATCATGCCCGCTTCATATGAATTCGACCTGATGGGGTATCACAAGCCAACAGAAAACATACTCGAATATGATCAGAAGCAGAACGAAAAACAGTTTCACGACATGATTCTGATTAATTAAAGACGAGTTGTGACGTCACAGATCCCAGAAGTCACAGAATGCACCTCTTCTCCGCAAATGGTATATAAGACAATAGGTAAAGTCGTTTGTGATGATGTCATCCCAATGAGATTGTCAGAGGCGATGCCCCTTTACAATACAACCAGGGACATGGGAAGAGACTAGAAACAGAACATGTTAAAGATATCGGATATTAACCGCGTGATGGCGAGGCACACACAAAGCGGGAATTAAATTACCTAAATGACCAGCAGCCATGGTGAGTCTAACCATCTAACAGCTATATCGTGGTGACATGTGTAGTGTATTATTCACTGAGATCATTGACCAATTGGTGTCACTGTAAGAGATCGTTCCAGTCTACAGACCATGATGTCCCTCCCGTAGAGCCCTGTATCTAGTGCACAGACCATTATTATAAGTAATGTAATAATTAGCATTGTGTACTTACACGTGATATATTATATCACACAAAACAGAACTCTAGGTGTCCAATGTTGACAGGATGTCACTGCCAGAATGATGCCGTCATTCAAAAGAATAGAGAACCACAGAACTGATAGGATAACAAGTTTAGCCACATAACTCATCAACATAACATGTGCAAAGCTAACTATAACGCACGAGTGCCTTTAACTTGTGTCTAACGCTAGGTCCTTAACTCAAGTGAAATCGAAACGTCGTTTTCTTTTAGAAGAAAGCACCATAAGAAGTTGCAAATTGCGAACTGAAGAGAAGTGTATTACAGGAACATAACTTATAACATACATAGTACACGTGTCTCTCTCCGTATGTACAGATTACTGAAGTCACCAACAATATACGTTACAACGAACATCGCCACTTCTTACAAAGCCAATCTCTTCATCCCGCCAACATCAGCGTCTCTTGTATTATAACTGCACTATTCCCCTATCAGGGAATATTATTAAACACCCAGCTATAATGAATAGGCCCAAACGTATATAAATCGTCGCGTGACACCAGGTCGTGAAATATACATCAAATCTGGCGCCAATGATCGTTGCCATGGGAACCTGTTATTCATTACATGTGTTAATTAATCTGGTTTGTCGGACGTATCTTATTCTTAGACCTGTACATCTCTGACACATATCCCTGGATAATGTGAGAACTTAACGTTAAGAGGAAAGCCGACGAGACATTAGAAGCCTAACAACTGTCTACTGTTGCTATCGCAACCGACTGAAAACATTTTTTACTTCGCGGGTTAGGTCTAACGACAATTTCGGCGGATTTTTTAAATATCCGTTATGAAATTCATTGTAAAGGACTGTCGGTCACCAGTACGTTCCCGCCATAGATTGTAATGTACATGTAATCACTCAGCATACATGTAATGTAACCACAAGAGGCGGCAAAACACACCTAACCGACGTGTTGGGAAGAGACGCTGGGAAACACGACATCCAGTTTTGTACAAAGCTTTTCGTTAACTTGCCGACGTTGCTTGCTTACCCACTGTGAGTGAACATCCACTGTGCTTTACGATATAGACACCATACGGAGACATCAACAAGACTGAGACAACACGACACTCACGCAGAACACGTCACCAGAACTCATAGGTTATTTTAGAAGCATCCTTTTTGTTTTTGACTGATGTGCTAAAACAGCCTATGAGGTATCTTAGCTCGGGAGCTGGACGTGAAATAAAGTAACAAATAGCAGAGACGCAGACACTCTTACGAAGTCAACAGGGAACTAATTTGCATAATGTTGTATATGTATTGTATATGTATTTATATATGTATATGAGGACACCAATCGGGGGATAATCCGAAGCACGTGAAGACATTGTTTACATGTATATGCACAGATCTCCGCCTTGAGGTTTACATATAATAAGCGATATATCCCCTGGTTGAAGCTCTTCTATTCTAACGTCAGCCTCCCTCCGTGATGATGCTGTTACCGATACCCGTCGGCCTCCCTGTGCATGATGCTGTTACCATTACCAATCGGCTTCCCTCCGCGTCATGCCGTTCATCGTCCTCCATCCGCTGGCCGCTCTTACAATTACCCGTCGGCCTCCCTCTGCATGATGCTGCTACCGTTACCAATCGGCTTCCCTCTGCATCATGCCGTTACCCAATAACCGTCGCCCTCCCTCCCCATGATGCTCTTACCATTACCCGTCGTCCTCCCGTCCGAATGACACTCTTACAATTACCCGTCGGCCTCCCTCCGCACGACTCTGTTACCATTACTCGTCGGTCTCCCTTCGCCAGACGCTTTTGCATTGACCGGGGATTCCCGTTCGATGTGTGACGGTGTGACCTGAGGGGTATCGACCCGATATACAAAGCCGGGGACTAGATTTTGTTCAAACAGATTTCATCTGGACGCGAGAAAAAAAAACTCAGCAGTCAGTGGTCACGGCGACCACACCCCATTCGGGTCTCCTTCTACCCGACACCCTGGGGGTCAAGGTCACCGGGGTCGGTATTCCATGGATCACTGGAGACGCAAGGACCAACACGCGCCAGCCGCGGCGTCAACTACAGCCGACCGGGGTCTTGGCCGACAAGGGGTCATGGCCGACCGGGGTCAAGGCCGACAAGGGGTTATGACCCAGAAGGTCAGCGCCGTTGCTGATCCTCCCCGTTCGGGCAGGCGTCCTCGTCGAAGTCTTTATTCAGCAGTTCGTAAGTTCCGGATCGGCGGAGTCCCGACCGAGGCGCCGACCCGGACCCGGACCCGGACCCGGATCCGGCTGACCCCGTGGAGCGGTCCGCCAGCCCACCCGCACCCCCGCCCCCTCCCCCGACACCATTGGGACTGCTGTGGGTGGGGTAGGGGATGCCGGTGGCGCTGCCGTTGGGGGTGCGCGGGGAGGAGGGGGGCATGGGTGAGCGGCGCCGGCGGAAGGGTTCCGGGGTGCTGGCGGCGGCGGAGGCCTCGCTGCCGGTGGGCGAGTGGCTGATGGAGCGGCGCATCATCAAACCCATTAATACAATGTACCAATTTAAAAGTGAATGTTGCCTCGATCGACAGATGTAAGTAGTAAGTAAGTAAGTTTATTTAGTATAAGTGGCCATCAGGCCCATAGTACATACAGGGTATAACATAATTAATAGGGTGCAACAGGGTATATACAGGTTAAATTTCAACGTTTGTTTGGTGCAATATCTCTGCCTTGAATAAATAAATAGATAAGTTCAGTATTTCTTGCTTATTGTGGGATTTCATTAATTTTACAAAAAGTTGTGAAGAGTTATTAGATCCGTAAGTTACATCTATATATGATTGTCTTAACTTATCATACAATGGGCATTGACAAATAACATGAAATTCATCTTCTATGAAATGTAAACCTCGACTCACGCAGTATTTACAAAGACGCGTCTCCGTAGGAACATTTTCATATCGACCAGACTCAATTGCATATCTGTGAGCCGAACACCTGAACCTTGCCAGCGCCGATCTATACTTAACTACATTTAACACATCTATGTACAGTTCAGGTGACAAAGTTGATTTAAAGGTTTGATATGTACTTAGTTTACTACTAGAGGAGACTGATGAGCACCAGTTTTGAAAAGCACTGTCTTTTAGAGTTTGTTTATATTGAGTGAGGTATCGACTTTCATCTCCGACTGATTGCTGCAGCCATACATACCACCCCATATCCATTTGTCATCAACAATTGTCTTACGGTAGAGGCCCACGTCAGTTTTCCGTGTTCGTCAAAATCCTTCAGCATATCGTAGCAAGATCTAGTATATCTGCTTGTGGGCATCTTTAATATTCGTGGCCAATACTTAATACATTTCAAATTTTGCTCCACCGCTAGTACATGTCGACCACATTCAGCAAGAGCAGCTTCATTCATGGCTCGCTTTGGTAGGCCCAGGAGCTTTTTACAAAATGTTGTTTGCACTCTTTCGATAACACCATACCTGCTAGAACCCCATACCTCTGCTCCATACATCAAGATTGGTGTGACAGTTTTATCAAATAAATAAAATATCGTCTGTAATCTCATCTGGGGACACTTGGCGATATAGCTCCGTAATACATTGATTGCCTTGGTCGCCTGACAGGCTAATGTGTCCACCGCTTTTGACCACGACAGTGTTGAAGACATAACTAGGCCTAGATATTTGTAGCACGAAACAACCTCTAGCGGCTGACCTTGCAAATACCACTGTTCACTTTTCTTGACACGTCCTCCTCTGCGAAATACGACAACTTTGGTTTTTTCAAGGTTCACACGCATCGCCTACTTTGTACAAAAATCACCCAATGTATTAATCATGTGCTGCAGTCTCCCCACTGTATCGCTGCACTGTGCCAGATCATCAGCGTACATTAACAACATAATATTAACTGCGTTTTCACTTATGTAGATTCCACGGTCCTTTTATCTGTAGCATATCTATAATATTGTTTATATATAATGAAAAGAGAAGGGGGCTTAACATGCAACCTTGCCTGGCTCCAACAGTACACGTGAAATAATCAGTAAGACCTTTTTCAGTTCTAACACACGATTGGATATTAGAGTACATGGATCTCAACACGTTAATAATCTTTCCATGGAGCCCATCTTTGAGCAGGGTATACCACGGTAAGCTATGTGGGACAGAGTCAAACGCCTTCGAAAAGTCAATAAATAAAACATAGCATCTTCCATTTTTCTTGCATAGGTATTTTTGAATTATGCTTTGTAACACAAATATTTGGTCTATTGTACTATAGCCACCTCTGAAGCCGGCTTGTTCCTCCGCAATGAGACCATTTTGTTCAACCCATACAGTTAATCGCTTATTTAAGATGCTAGTAAACACTTTACATAACGAAGATATCAGAGATATACCTCTGTAATTGTCAGGATCGTTTCGAGAACCACGCTTATGTACTGGGCATAATATTGCATTGCCCCACTGTGAGGGGAAAGCTCCGGAGTCTAGTATTTGATTGAACAGTACGGTTAAATATGGAGTTAATATCGGGGCGGCAACCTTTAGTATTTCGTTAGGAATCCCGTCAGGCCCCGCCGCATTAGGAAGAGATTGTAGGCAACTTAGAACTTCGTTTTCTTCTATTTCGCGATTGAGATGATCTACTGGTCCATATACATTACTAACATTGATGTTACATCCGTCACAATTCCGATCATGATTATCTAGATAAGTATCCGCTCCTCTCGCCTTTCGTCATCCATAACCGTACGTTGATTTAACAACGACTCGAAGTGCTCAAACCAAGTGCCTTTGTCAACGTTACACACGTTTCTTGTGTTCGCTTGCATGTTTCGAATTTGGGACCAGAATTTGCTAGGATTGTTACTCGATTGAAGCAATTCTTCACTCATACGGGAGCTATACAGCAGCTTTTTCTCGCGACATTTAGTCTTAAATTCATTCCTGGTACTTTTGTATTGCTCATATGATTGTGTATCATTTGATCGCCAGAACTTGTTAAGAGCTTCGTACTTATTTTGCTTAGCTACAAGACACTCAGTATCCCACCACTTCGGTTGATTTTGCGTTACCTTATCGCGATGCCCAGGTCCTCTACGCTTCATATTATTACTCGCAAGATATAAAGCTTCAGAGAGTAATGTTAGCCCATCATCTGCGTTCTGCGTATAAACCTGCTGCACGCAGGCAGCCAGCTTAACCATACACTCTTCGCCCTGCAGTTGATTCAAAAACCGTTCCGTTTCTGTGTCATTCCATTTCAATCTAAATTCTATATCAGAAGCGCATCCAGCATCACTTTGTTTTTTTTCCATTTGAGCATCCGTGTTAATGTGAAAGACTAATGGTAAATGCCCGTGCGTAGATATATCCATCATATTGGCTACTTCGAAGTGAGATATTTGCCCATAGAGTGTGCTTGAGACTATTACAAAATCTATAACACTACAACCGGATTCCGTAATATTTGTGAATTCTCCTGCTTTAACATTACCTTTTCTGCCGTTTAGCACATGTAAGCCAGTTTCCCGGCAGAGCTCGAGGAGGCTTATGCCAAACGCGTTAATGGTTTCGTCCTTGGACGTTTGCCTGATATTGAACACATCTGGTATGTACCAATCCATATTTGCCATATTTTTCACACTGTCATCAATAAAATCCTGTCGTAAGCCTATTCTCGCATTAAAATCTCCCGTAGGTACCATATCTATGTCACTGTGCAATGCGTTCACCTCGACAGATGTGGTGAAAGTGAATGACAAGTCGACCGTGACCAAGGCGGACGTCCCATTGCCGAACGGAGTCCTGCACGTCGTGGACATGGTCCTCGACGTCTCCGATTCCCCCGTCTCGGCCGCCGTCCGCCATATTGGAAGCGGCGTGGCCACGACGCTGTGCGCTCTGGTGCTGGCAGTCACCATGGCCTTGTGAAGTGCATCCTGGGAATGATCACGTGACGCGTGGCGTCCCTTACAGGAAGCTTCATGGCTGTCCGCCGTGTGGGGTGGGTGGGTGGGAGGGGGGTGAAGGATTCTATATTGTTATTGGGGGTGGGTGGGGGGGGGGTCTCATGCTGTTTTGAATTGCCATTCGTCAGAAACGGTTACCGTTGGATAGAGAGCATTATGGAAACTTAAGTTTAATCCAAATATTGAAATTAGGCCCTAATCGGTTGTTGACTATTCTTTACACTCGAGCGTCCAGAAATTGCAGTTTGGAATATTACTGTAAGGCAAACTTTACTGGTATCAAGTATCTGTGATTGTATATTCGAAGTAATCGCGTTACTCGCAACACAAGTCCCATTTGAAGTGCGACCTTGTGGAGCTGATGCTTTCCTAACGCAAGGGTATATAGCATGTATGCACACGTTATATCCACAGCGTACAAAATGACCTGTATATATATATAAAGATATTAGTGTAGTCACAAAGAAGTTTAGTAACACTGGACTTTCCGCTGGGCGACATTTTGAAAACCTCCATCAATAGGCTTCAACTTCCATGTTCGAGTCCACGACAGGGTTATTGCAGTAAATGTTAGGCGTGAGTCATACGTGAGCTTCGTTGAACGGTTCGCCCTAGCATGGAAGAACGACTGTCAATAGTTGGTGTTTTCGCCCCGCAGCTGACCGTTTGACGCTGGGTATGACTGCTGCCTTAGCCACAGGAAGCATGACCAGTTAGCTAGAAAAGCAATGTGAAATCCCAGAGCGCGCTTTAAGCAGACACTTACCCCTGTTATGACTCTCCGCACCCTGAATATATGCTGCTTCAGTGCCGATACCACACAATTTGTTGTGGGGATCTTTCTCACTCAGCCGTGTACAGAACAGCTTGACTTCAATATACCGATTTTTTTTAGTGTTGTTCAAAAGTTGTTGATGCTTGAAATTGATATAATAATATTATAAATGAGCATTATATCGCTTCATATTGTTACATTGACAAGAAAGAAGAAACTTTAGCGTACTTATATCTAAATGGATATGTAACTATATTCAGTCTGATCCAAAGTGTTTTGCTTCTGTCGATCGTTAGATGTGAAGGTGACCTTCAGTAAGCGTTATTCCACCTGGGATGCTTGTACTGTTTGTCTTTTCACGTTTTTTTTAATTTGTTTTGCCAGAAACTTATTCGGTAATAAAAAACATCAACATATTATGCACTCGTGTGATCTTATTTATCAATTAATTAGATTTCGTTAATTTACATGCCGCAAGTAAATTGTAAAGGGTAAGTTGCTTTAGGGCTAAATTACAGTAAAATACTAGTACTAAATTGTTTTAAGGCTATATTACAGTAAAATACTAGTACTTAGAAAGTGTATCTTTGGTTTCCTGTCTTTGCGATGCCCGAGGTCCCATCGCTTCATGTGCGTAAAAATGACCTAAGCACCAAAAACACTTCTTTCTCAGTTCCGAGGAACCTACCATCTACATGTGATCTTCCCTTTCAAGCAGCACATAACTTTGCGTATGGAGCTTGACTGACCATTGCATTGAGTATTAAAATAGGCTTCAACATTATTATTGCTTATCTGAAAACTCGCAAGTGGACATTGCGAATTTACCAAAATAGGCAGAAGACCCCGGCACATGCGGAAATACTCTTCCTTTTTTACTCTCCACTCGATGTGTTCGTACGGTTCCATTATGATAGATACGGAGGAGGCATCTCCGCATGGGACACCGGTCTGCATCATTAGCTCAAAGTAATCCTTTTGGGAAGAGTTGAGTCCTCTTTACAGAAAGAGTGAGTAAGCAATTCTGTTGGAACTGGTGCAAGCTACCAAACAACTCATTTTAAGCCTGGCAATTAATTATAAAACGGAGGTGACAGATATTTTCCGTGCCGACTATAGTACATCAGCCGCCATCTTGTCACGCGTGTCCCGAATGCGCGGGCATCAGACCCGAGCGAAAGACTTGTCGCGAGGGACACAGAAGAGTAATGGGCGCATTCGGCTTACCCCGGGGATACACATTCAACCCGGGTTACCAAAGAAATGTAATTTGAAAATGTTAAAGCTTGCCTAATCCAAATTGAAGTTTAAAAGGTGCACTTACCACCAAGGTGATTGGTGGTGGTTTTTTTTATGTTATAGCGGGCCTTTTAAAGGACGGAAACCTACTGCAGATATTCTTGAGCGCATCAGTTGGAAGCGAGGTCTACGTAGTGCTAAATCACTAAATGTGATTTAGCACTAAGGTCTACGCAAAATGTTATTTTCATAGTTGAGGCAGCTTACAGACCGTGAAATGAGTGAACGTAAATTCCTGGACCTCCTCATCAAACACAGAAGGAATGAGGGAGAAGGGCATTTCCACGTCTTTTATTTGTAGCTCATGAACGTCGACAGAAAACCAGAAACAGGACAGGTCATGTCGCTATGTACACGTCACGGTTGTCTGGGTGACACGAAACCGAACAATGGATTGGAGCATTGTGACGTCACATAGACAGGAGCCTTCAAAGGCGCGTCACATGAAATATACCGATGACGATTGTTTGTTTTTTCGGAAACCGACATCACGCGTAGACACTGACAAAGCCACGAAAATAGATGAAACAAGTGCGAGTTACATCTTCATCAGCCATATTATTCCTGTCTATTTTCAAAAAACACACTGTTCACTCAGTGAGAAAGGCATCCCTGGGAACATAATGCCGCAATTTTTTTTCAGTTTTCAAATTCCGAGACAGTGGTCATCACCGGACGACACAACAGTGAAGACGATGGACAACAGTGTTTATATATAGATAAGCACATTCTTTGTGCTCGGCCACGGGGCGCCGGGACACTTACTCTAGTACACACGTGGTTTATACAGCGTGACGACTACACTTTACGATCAGACAAATGCTGCCTTGTTGTTTGCAAGTGTCGCCAAAAGGCAACAATAAGTTGAAAAAAAATCCATTAAAGTAATAACAACACAATGTGAGTGGCACATACTTGTGGCTGGTCTTGGGTATTTGGTAATAACGTATATACTATTAGGGTAGGCAATGCAATTCACTAGCACAAAAAATGAAGGTAACGGTATTAATTTTGATTCAGCAATATCATGCCCGCTTCATATGAATTCGACCTGATGGGGTATCACAAGCCAACAGAAAACATACTTGAATATGATCAGAAGCAGAACGAAAAACAGTTTCACGACAGGATTCTGATTAATTAAAGACGGGTTGTGACGTCACAGATCCCAGAAGTCACAGAATGCACCTCTTCTCCGCAAATGGTATATAAGACAATAGGTAAAGTCGTTTGTGATGATGTCATCCCAATGAGATTGTCAGAGGCGATGCCCCTTTACAATACAACCAGGGACATGGGAAGAGACTAGAAACAGAACATGTTAAAGATATCGGATATTAACCGCGTGATGGCGAGGCACACACAAAGCGGGAATTAAATTACCTAAATGACCAGCAGCCATGGTGAGTCTAACCATCTAACAGCTATATCGTGGTGACATGTGTAGTGTATTATTCACTGAGATCATTGACCAATTGGTGTCACTGTAAGAGATCGTTCCAGTCTACAGACCATGATGTCCCTCCCGTAGAGCCCTGTATCTAGTGCACAGACTATTATTATAGGTAATGTAATAATTAGCATTGTGTACTTACACGTGATATATTATATCACACAAAACAGAACTCTAGGTGTCCAATGTTGACAGGATGTCACTGCCAGAATGATGCCGTCATTCAAAAGAATAGAGAACCACAGAACTGATAGGATAACAAGTTTAGCCACAAAACTCATCAACATAACATGTGCAAAGCTAACTATAACGCACGAGTGCCTTTAACTTGTGTCTAACGCTAGGTCCTTAACTCAAGTGAAATCGAAACGTCGTTTTCTTTTAGAAGAAAGCACCATAAGAAGTTGCAAATTGCGAACTGAAGAGAAGTGTAATACAGGAACATAACTTATAACATACATAGTACACGTGTCTCTCTCCGTATGTACAGATTACTGAAGTCACCAACAATATACGTTACAACGAACATCGCCACTTCTTACAAAGCCAATCTCTTCATCCCGCCAACATCAGCGTCTCTTGTATTATAACTGCACTATTCCCCTATCAGGGAATATTATTAAACACCCAGCTATAATGAATAGGCCCAACCGTATATAAATCGTCGCGTGACACCAGGTCGTGAAATATACATCAAATCTGGCGCCAATGATCGTTGCCATGGGAACCTGTTATTCATTACATGTGTTAATTAATCTGGTTTGTCGGACGTATCTTATTCTTAGACCTGTACATCTCTGACACATATCCCTGGATAATGTTAGAACTTAACGTTAAACCTTTACAGCCATATTGACATCGTGTCTAAGAGGAAAGCCGACGAGACATTAGAAGCCTAACAACTGTCCACTGTTGCTATCGCAACCGACGGGAAACATTTTTTACTTCGCGGGTTAGGTCTAACGACAATTTCGGCAGATTTTTTAAATATCCGTTATGAAATTCATTGTAAAGGACTGTCGGTCACCAGTACGTTCCCGCCATAGATTGTAATGTACATGTAATCACTCAGCATACATGTAATGTAACCACAGGAGGCGGCAAAACACACCAAACCGACGTGTTGGGAAGAGACGCTGGGAAACACGACATCCAGTTTTGTACAAAGCTTTTCGTTAACTTGCCGACGTTGCTTGCTTACCCACTGTGAGTGAACATCCACTGTGCTTTACGATATAGACACCATACGCAGACATCAACAAGACTGAGACAACACGACACTCACGCAGAACACGTCACCAGAACTCATAGGTGGTTCATGGGCCCGCAGTCGGCAGGTGGTCGTTGTGTGCAGCGATTCCTTATTTTAGAAGCATCCTTTTTGTTTTTGACTGATGTGCTAAAACAGCCTATGAGGTATCTTAGCTCGGGAGCTCGACGTGAAATAAAGTAACAAATAGCAGAGACGCAGACACTCTTACGAAGTCAACAGGGAACTAATTTGCATAATGTTGTTTATATATGTATATGAGGACACCAATCGGGGGATAATCCGAAGCACGTGAAGACATTGTTTACATGTATATGCACAGATCTCCGCCTTGAGGTTTACATATAATAAGCGATATATCCCCTGGTTGAAGCTCTTCTATTCTAACGTCAGCCTCCCTCCGTGATGATGCTGTTACCGATACCCGTCGGCCTCCCTGTGCATGACGCTGTTACCATTACCAATCGGCTTCCGTCCGCGTCATGCCGTTCATCGTCCTCCATCCGCTGGCCGCTCTTACAATTACCCGTCGGCCTCCCTCTGCATGATGCTGCTACCGTTACCAATCGGCTTCCCTCTGCATCATGCCGTTACCCAATAACCGTCGTCCTCCCTCCCCATGATGCTCTTACCATTACCCGTCGTCCTCCCGTCCGAATGACACTCTTACAATTACCCGTCGGCCTCCCTCCGCACGACTCTGTTACCATTACCCGTCGGCCTCGCTTCGCCGGACGCTTTTGCATTGACCGGGGGTTCCCGTTGTGTGACGGTGTGACCTGAGGGGTATCGACCCGATATATAAAGCCGGGGACTAGATTTTGTTCAAACAGATTTCATCTGGACGCGACAAAAAAAAACTCAGCAGTCAGTGGTCAGGGCGACCACACCTCATTCGGGTCTCCTTCTACCCGACACCCTGGGGGTCAAGGTCACCGGGATCGGTATTCCATGGAGCACTGGAGCCGCAAGGACCAACACGCGCCAGCCGCGGCGTCAACTACAGCCGACCGGGATCTTGGCCGACAAGGGGTCATGGCCGACCGGGGTCAAGGCCGACAAGGGGTTATGACCCAGAAGGTCAGGGCCGTTGCTGATCCTCCCCGTTCGGGCAGGCGTCCTCGTCGAAGTCTTTATTCAGCAGTTCGTAAGTTCCGGATCTGCGGAGTCCCGACCGAGGCGCCGACCCGGACCCGGACCCGGACCCGGACCCGGACCCGGACCCGGATCCGGACCCGGATCCGGCTGACCCCGTGGAGCGGTCCGCCTGCCCACCCCCACCCCCGCCCCCTCCCCCGACACCATTGGGACTGCTGTGGGTGGGGTAGGGGATGCCGGTGGCGCTGCCGTTGGGGGTGCGCGGGGAGGAGGGGGGCATGGGTGAGCGGCGCCGGCGGAAGGGTTCCGGGGTGCTGGCGGCGGCGGAGGCCTCGCTGCCGGTGGGCGAGTGGCTGATGGAGCGGCGCATCATCAAACCCATTAATACAATGTACCAATTTAAAAGTGAATGTTGCCTCGATCGACAGATGTAAGTAGTAAGTAAGTAAGTTTATTTAGAAACATACAGGGTATAACATAATTAATAGGGTGCAACAGGGTATATACAGGTTAAATTTCAACGTTTGTTTGGTGCAATATCTCTGCCTTGAATAAATAAATAGATAAGTTCAGTATTTCTTGCTTATTGTGGGATTTCATTAATTTTACAAAAAGTTGTGAAGAGTTATTCGATCCGTAAGTTACATCTATATATGATTGTCTTAACTTATCATACAATGGGCATTGACAAATAACATGAAATTCATCTTCTATGAAATGTAAACCTCGACTCACGCAGTATTTACAAAGACGCATCTCCCTAGGAACATTTTCATATCGACCAGACTCAATTGCATATCTGTGAGCCGAACACCTGAACCTTGCCAGCGCCGATCTATACTTAACTACATTTAACACATCTATGTACAGTTCAGGTGACAAAGTTGATTTAAAGGTTTGATATGTACTTAGTTTACTACTAGAGGAGACTGATGAGCACCAGTTTTGAAAAGCACTGTCTTTTAGAGTTTGTTTATATTGAGTGAGGTATCGACTTTCATCTCCGACTGATTGCTGCAGCCATACCACCCCATATCCATTTGTCATCAACAATTGTCTTACGGTAGAGGCCCACGTCAGTTTTCCGTGTTCGTCAAAATCCTTTCAGCATATCGTAGCAAGATCTAGTATATCTGCTTGTGGGCATCTTTAATATTCGTGGCCAATACTTAATACATTTCAAATTTTGCTCCACCGCTAGTACATGTCGACCACATTCAGCAAGAGCAGCTTCATTCATGGCTCGCTTTGGTAGGCCCAGGAGCTTTTTACAAAATGTTGTTTGCACTCTTTCGATAACACCATACCTGCTGTGACAGTTTTATCAAATAAATAAAATATCGTCTGTAATCTCATCTGGGGACACTTGGCGATATAGCTCCGTAATACAATGACTGCCTTGGTCGCCTGACAGGCTATGGTGTCCACCGCTTTTGACCACGACAGTGTTGAAGACATAACTAGGCCTAGATATTTGTAGACGAAACAACCTCTAGCGGCTGACCTTGCAAATACCACTGCTCACTTTTCTTGACGCGTCCTCCTCTGCGAAATACGACAACTTTGATTTTTTCAAGGTTCACACGCATCGCCCACTTTGTACAAAAATCACCCAATGTATTAATCATGTGCTGCAGTCTCCCCACTGTATCGCTGCACTGTGCCAGATCATCAGCGTACATTAACAACATAATATTAACTGCGTTTTCACTTATGTAGATTCCACGGTCTCCTTTTATCTGTAGCATATCTATAATACTGTTTATATATAATGAAAAGAGAAGGGGACTTAACATGCAACCTTGCCTGGCTCCAACAGTACACGTGAAATAATCAGTGAGACCTTTTTCAGTTCTAACACGATCGGATATTAGAGTACATGGATCTCAACACGTTAATAATCTTTCCATGGAGCCCATCTTTGAGCAGGGTATACCACAGTAAGCTATGTGGGACAGAGTCAAACGCCTTCGAAAAGTCAATAAATAAAACATAGCATCTTCCATTTTTCTTGCATAGGTATTTTTTAATTATGCTTTGTAACACAAATATTTGGTCTATTGTACTATAGTCTCCGATTCCCCCGTCTCGGCCGCCGTCCGCCATATTGGAAGCGGCGTGGCCACGACGCTGTGCGCTCTGGTGCTGGCAGTCACCATGGCCTTGTGAAGTGCATCCTGGGAATGATCATGTGACGCGTGGCGTCCCTTACAGGAAGCTTCATGGCTGTCCGCCGTGTGGGGTGGGTGGGTGGGAGGGGGGTGAAGGATTCTATATTGTTATTGGGGGTGGGTGGGGGGGGGGGTCTCATGCTGTTTGGAATTGCCATTCGTCAGAAACGCTTAGCGTTGGATAGAGAGCATTATAGAAACTTAAGTTTAATCCAAATATTGAAATTAGGCCCTAATCGGTTGTTGACTATTCTTTACACTCAAGCGTCCAGAAATTGCAGTTTGGAATATTACTGTAAGGCAAACTTTACTGGTATCAAGTATCTGTGATTGTATATTCGAAGTAATCGCGTTACTCGCAACACAAGTCCCATTTGAAGTGCGACCTTGTGGAGCTGATGCTTTCCTAACGCAAGGGTATATAGCATGTATGCACACGTTATATCCACAACGTACAACATGACCTGTATATATATATAAATATATTAGTGTAGTCACAAAGAAGTTTAGTAACACTGGACTTTCCGCTGGGCGACATTTTGAAAACCTCCATAAATAGGCTTCAACTTCCATGTTCGAGTCCACGACATGGGTTATTGCAGTAAATGTTAGGCGTGAGTCATACGTGAGCTTCGTTGAACGGTTCGCCCTAGCATGGAAGAACGACCGTCAATAGTTGGTGTTTTCGCCCCGCAGCCGACCGTTTGACGCTGGGTATGACTGCTGCCTTAGCCACAGGAAGCATGACCAGTTAGTTAGAAAAGCAATGTGAATCCCAGAGCGCGCTTTAAGCAGACACTTACCCCTGTTATGACTCTCCGCACCCTGAATATATGCTGCTTCAGTGCCGATACCACACAATTTGTTGTGGGGATCTTTCTCACACAGCCCTGTACAGAACAGCTTGACTTCAATATACCGATTTTTTTTAGTGTTGTTCAAAAGTTGTTGATGCTTGAAATTGATATAATAATATTATAAATGAGCATTATATCGCTTCATATTGTTACATTGACAAGAAAGAAGAAACTTTAGCGTACTTATATCTAAATGGATATGTAACTATATTCAGTCTGATCCAAAGTGTTTTGCTTCTGTCGATCGTTAGATGTGAAGGTGACCTTCAGTAAGCGTTATAGTCCACCAGCCAGGATGCTTGTACTGTTTGTCTTTTCACGTTTTTTTTAATTTGTTTTGCCAGAAACTTATTCGGTAATAAAAAACATCAACATATTATGCACTCGTGTGATCTTATTTATCAATTAATTAGATTTCGTTAATTTACATGCCGCAAGTAAATTGTAAAGGGTAAGTTGCTTTAGGGCTAAATTACAGTAAAATACTAGTACTAAATTGTTTTAAGGCTATATTACAGTAAAATACTAGTACTTAGAAAGTGTATCTTTGGTTTCCTGTCTTTGCGATGCCCGAGGTCCCATCGCTTCATGTGCGTAAAAAGCACCAAAATCACTTCTTTCTCCGTTCCGAGGAACCTACCATCTACATGTGATCTTCCCTTTCAAGCAGCACATAACTTTGCGTATGGAGCTTGACTGACCATTGCATTGAGTATTAAAATAGGCTTCAACATTATTATTGCTTATCTGAAACCTCGCAAGTGGACATTGCGAATTTACCAAAATAGGCAGAAGACCCCGGCACATGCGGAAATACTCTTCCTTTTTTACTCTCCACTCGATGTGTTCGTACGGTTCCATTATGATAGATACGGAGGAGGCATCTCCGCATGGGACACCGGACTGCATCATAAGCTCAAAGTAATCCTTTTGGGAGGGGTTTAGTCCTCTTTACAGAAAGAGTGAGTAAGCAATTCTGTTGGAACTGGTGCAAGCTACCAAACAACTCATTTTAAGCCTGGCAATTAATTATAAAACGGAGGTGACAGATATTTTCCGTGCCGACTATAGTACATCAGCCGCCATCTTGTCACGCGTGTCCCGAATGCGCGGACATCAGACCCGAGCGAAAGACTTGTCGCGAGGGACACAGAAGAGTAATGGGCGCATTCGGCTTACCCCGGGGACACACATTCAACCCGGGTTACCAAAGAAATGTAATTTGAAAATGTTAAAGCTTGCCTAATCCAAAATGAAGTTTAAAAGGTGCACTTACCACCAAGGTGATTGGTGGTGGTTTTTTTTTATGTTATAGCGGGCCTTTTAAAGGACGGAAACCTACTGCAGATATTCTTGAGCGCATCAGTTGGAAGCGAGGTCTACGTAGTGCTAAATCACTAAATGGGATTTAGCACTAAGGTCTACGCAAAATGTTATTTTCATAGTTGAGGCAGCTTACAGACCGTGAAATCAGTGAACGTAAATTCCTGGACCTTCTCATCAAACACAGAAGGAATGAGGGAGAAGGGCATTTCCACGTCTTTTATTTGTAGCTCATGAACGTCGACAGAAAACCAGAAACAGGACAGGTCATGTCGCTATGTACACGTCACGGTTGTCTGGGTGACACGAAACCGAACAATGGATTGGAGCATTGTGACGTCACATAGACAGGAACCTTCAAAGGCGCGTCACATGAAATATACCGATGACGATTGTTTGTTTTTTCGGAAACCGACATCACGCGTAGACACTGACAAAGCCACGAAAAAGGATGAAACAAGTGCGAGTTACATCTTCATCAGCCATATTATTCCTGTCTATTTTCAAAAAACACACTGTTCACTCAGTGAGAAAGGCATCCCTGGGAACATAATGCCGCAATTTTTTTTCAGTTTTCAAATTCCGAGACAGTGGTCATCACCGGACGACACAACAGTGAAGACGATGGACAACAGTGTTTATATATAGATAAGCACATTCTTTGTGCTCGGCCACGGGGCGCCGGGACACTTACTCTAGTACACACGTGGTTTATACAGCGTGACGACTACACTTTACGATCAGACAAATGCTGCCTTGTTGTTTGCAAGTGTCGCCAAAAGGCAACAATCAGTTGAAAAAAATCCATTAAAGTAATAACAACACAATGTGAGTGGCACATACTTGTGGCTGGTCTTGGGTATTTGGTAATAACGTATATATTATTAGGGTAGGCAATGCAATTCACTAGCACAAAAATGAAGGTAACGGTATCAATTTTGATTCAGCAATATCATGCCCGCTTCATATGAATTCGACCTGATGGGGTATCACAAGCCAACAGAAAACATACTTGAATATGATCAGAAGCAGAACGAAAAACAGTTTCACGACATGATTCTGATTAATTAAAGACGGGTTGTGACGTCACAGATCCCAGAAGTCACAGAATGCACCTCTTCCCCGCAAATGGTATATAAGACAATAGGTAAAGTCGTTTGTGATGATGTCATCCCAATGAAATAGTCAGAGGCGATGCCCCTTTACAATACAACCAGGGACATGGGAAGAGACTAGAAACAGAACATGTTAAAGATATCGGATATTAACCGCGTGATGGCGAGGCACACACAAAGCGGGAATTAAATTACCTAAATGACCAGCAGCCATGGTGAGTCTAACCATCTAACAGCTATATCGTGGTGACATGTGTAGTGTATTATTCACTGAGATCATTGACCAATTGGTGTCACTGTAAGAGATCGTTCCAGTCTACAGACCATGATGTCCCTCCCGTAGAGCCCTGTATCTAGTGCACAGACCATTATTATAGGTAATGTAATAATTAGCATTGTGTACTTACACGTGATATATTATATCACACAAAACAGAACTCTAGGTGTCCAATGTTGACAGGATGTCACTGCCAGAATGATGCCGTCATTCAAAAGAATAGAGAACCACAGAACTGATAGGATAACAAGTTTAGCCACATAACTCATCAACATAACATGTGCAAAGCTAACTATAACGCACGAGTGCCTTTAACTTGTGTCTAACGCTAGGTCCTGAACTCAAGTGAAATCGAAACGTCGTTTTCTCTTAAAAGAAAGCACCATAAGAAGTTGCAAATTGCGAACTGAAGAGAAGTGTAATACAGGAACATAACTTATAACATACATAGTACACGTGTCTCTCTCCGTATGTACAGATTACTGAAGTCACCAACAATATACGTTACAACGAACATCGCCACTTCTTACAAAGCCAATCTCTTCATCCCGCCAACATCAGCGTCTCTTGTATTATAACTGCACTATTCTCCTATCAGGGAATATTATTAAACACCCAGCTATAATGAATAGGCCCAACCGTATATAAATCGTCGCGTGACACCAGGTCGTGAAATATACATCAAATCTGGCGCCAATGATCGTTGCCATGGGAACCTGTTATTCATTACATGTGGTAATTAATCTGGTTTGTCGGACGTATCTTATTCTTAGACCTGTACATCTCTGACACATATCCCTGGATAATGTTAGAACTTAACGTTAAACCTTTACAGCCATATTGACATCGTGTCTAAGAGGAAAGCCGACGAGACATTAGAAGCCTAACAACTGTCCGCTGTTGCTATCGCAACCGACGGAAAACATTTTTTACTTCGCGGGTTAGGTCTAACGACAATTTCGGCGGATTTTTTAAATATCCGTTATGAAATTCATTGTAAAGGACTGTCGGTCACCAGTACGTTCCCGCCATAGATTGTAATGTACATGTAATCACTCAGCATACATGTAATGTAACCACAGGAGGCGGCAAAACACACCAAACCGACGTGTTGGGAAGAGACGCTGGGAAACAAGACATCCAGTTTTGTACAAAGCATTTCGTTAACTTGCCGACGTTGCTTGCTTACCCACTGTGAGTGAACATCCACTGTGCTTTACGATATAGACACCATACGGAGACATCAAGAAGACTGAGACAACACGACACTCACGCAGAACACGTCGCCAGAACTCATAGGTGGTTCATGGGCCCGCAGTCGGCAGGTGGTCGTTGTGTGCAGCGATTCCTTATTTTAGAAGCATCCTTTTTGTTTTTGACTGATGTGCTAAAACAGCCTATGAGGTATCTTAGCTCGGGAGCTCGACGTGAAATAAAGTAACAAATAGCAGAGACGCAGACACTCTTACGAAGTCAACAGGGAACTAATTTGCATAATGTTGTTTATATATGTATATGAGGACACCAATCGGGGGATAATCCGAAGCACGTGAAGACATTGTTTACATGTATATGCACAGATCTCCGCCTTGAGGTTTACATATAAAAAGCGATATATCCCCTGGTTGAAGCTCTTCTATTCTAACGTCAGCCTCCCTCCGTGATGATGCTGTTACCGATACCCGTCGGCCTCCCTGTGCATGACGCTGTTACCATTACCAATCGGCTTCCCTCCGCGTCATGCCGTTACCATCGTCCTCCATCCGCTGGCCGCTCTTACAATTACCCGTCGGCCTCCCTCTGCATGATGCTGTTACCGTTACCAATCGGCTTCCCTCTGCATCATGCCGTTACCCAATAACCGTCGTCCTCCCTCCGCATGATGCTCTTACCATTACCCGTCGTCCTCCCTTCCGAATGACACTCTTACAATTACCCGTCGGCCTCCCTCCGCACGACTCTGTTACCATTACCCGTCGGCCTCCCTTCGCCGGACGCTTTTGCATTGACCGGGGGTTCCCGTTCGATGTGTGACGGTGTGACCTGAGGGGTATCGACCCGATATATAAAGCCGGGGACTAGATTTTGTTCAAACAGATTTCATCTGGACGTGCAAAAAAAAACTCAGCTATCAGTGGTCACGGCGACCACACCCCATTCGGGTCTCCTTCTACCCGACACCCTGGGGGTCAAGGTCACCGGGGTCGGTATTCCATGGATCACTGGAGACGCAAGGACCAACCCGCGCCAGCCGCGGCGTCAACTACAGCCGACCGGGGTCTTGGCCGACAAGGGGTCAAGGCCGACAAGGGGTCAAGGCCGACAAGGGGTCATGGCCGACCGGGGTCAAGGCCGACAAGTGGTTATGACCCAGGTCAGCGCCGTTGCTGATCCTCCCCGTTCGGGCAGGCGTCCTCGTCGAAGTCTTTATTCAGCAGTTCGTAAGTTCCGGATCGGCGGAGTCCCGACCGAGGCGCCGACCCAGACCCGGACCCGGACCCGGACCCGGATCCGGCTGACCCCGTGGAGCGGTCCGCCTGCCCACCCCCACCCCCGCCCCCTCCCCTGACACCATTGGGACTGCTGTGGGTGGGGTAGGGGATGCCGGTGGCGCTGCCGTTGGGGGTGCGCGGGGAGGAGGGGGGCATGGGTGAGCGGCGCCGGCGGAAGGGTTCCGGGGTGCTGGCGGCGGCGGAGGCCTCGCTGCCGGTGGGCGAGTGGCTGATGGAGCGGCGCATCATCAAACCCATTAATACAATGTACCAATTTAAAAGTGAATGTTGCCTCGATCGACAGATGTAAGTAGTAAGTAAGTAAGTTTATTTAGTATAAGAGGCCATCAGACCCATAGTACATACAGGGTATAACATAATTAATAGGGTGCAACAGGGTATATACAGGTTAAATTTCAACGTTTGTTTGGTGCAATATCTCTGCCTTGAATAAATAAATAGATAAGTTCAGTATTTCTTGCTTATTGTGGGCTTTCATTAATTTTACAAAAAGTTGTGAAGAGTTATTCGATCCGTAAGTTACATCTATATATGATTGTCTTAACTTTCATCTCCGACTGATTGCTGCAGCCATACCACCCCATATCCATTTGTCACCAACAATTGTCTTACGGTAGAGGCCCACGTCAGTTTTCCGTGTTCGTCAAAATCCTTCAGCATATCGTAGCAAGATCTAGTATATCTGCTTGTGGGCATCTTTAATATTCGTAGCCAATACTTAATACATTTCAAATTTTGCTCCACCGCTAGTACATGTCGACCACATTCAGCAAGAGCAGCTTAATTGCCTGACAGGCTAATGTGTCCACCGCTTTTGACCACGACAGTGTTGAAGACATAACTAGGCCTAGATATTTGTAGCACGAAACAACCTCTAGCGGCTGACCTTGCAAATACCACTGCTCACTTTTCTTGACGCGTCCTCCTCTGCGAAATACAACTTTGGTTTTTTCAAGGTTCACACGCATCGCCCACTTTGTACAAAAATCACCCAATGTATTAATCATGTGCTGCAGTCTCCCCACTGTATCGCTGCACTGTGCCAGATCATCAGCGTACATTAACAACATAATATTAACTGCGTTTTCACTTATGTAGATTCCACGGTCTCCTTTTATCTGTAGCATATCTATAATATTGTTTATATATAATGAAAAGAGAAGGGGACTTAACATGCAACCTTGCCTGGCTCCAACAGTACACGTGAAATAATCAGTGAGACCTTTTTCAGTTCTAACACGATCGGATATTAGAGTACATGGATCTCAACACGTTAATAATCTTTCCATGGAGCCCATCTTTGAGCAGGGTATACCACAGTAAGCTATGTGGGACAGAGTCAAACGCCTTCGAAAAGTCAATAAATAAAACATAGCATCTTCCATTTTTCTTGCATAGGTATTTTTTAATTATGCTTTGTAACACAAATATTTGGTCTATTGTACTATAGCCACGTCTGAAGCCGGCTTGTTCCTCCGCAATGAGAACATTTTGTTCAACCCATACAGTTAATCGCTTATTTAAGATGCTAGTAAACACTTTACATAACGAAGATATCAGAGATATACCTCTGTAATTGTCAGGATCGTTTCGAGAACCACGCTTATGTATTGGGCATAATATTGCATTGCCCCACTGTGAGGGGAAAGCTCCGGAGTCTAGTATTTGATTGAACAGTACGGTTAAATATGGAGTCAATATTGGGGCGGCAACCTTTAGTATTTCGTTAGGAATCCCGTCAGGCCCCGCCGCATTAGGAAGAGATTGTAGGCAACTTAGAACTTCGTTTTCTTCTATTTCGCGATTGAGATGATCTACTGGTCCATATACATTACTAACATTGATGTTACATCCGTCACAATTCCGATCATGATTATCTAGATAAGTTACCGCTCCTCTCGCATTTCGTCATCCATAACCGTACGTTGATTTAACAACGACTCGAAGTGCTCAAACCAAGTGCTTCTGTCAACGTTACACACGTTTCTTGTAGTCGCTTGCATGTTTCGAATTTCGGACCAGAATTTGCTAGGATTGTTACTAGATTGAAGCAATTCTTCACTCATACGGGAGCTATACAGCAGCTTTTTCTCGCGACATTTAGTCTTAAATTCATTCCTGGTACTTTTGTATTGCTCATATGATTGTGTATCATTTTTATCGCCAGAACTTGTTAAGAGCTTCGTACTTATTTTGCTTAGCTACAAGACACTCAGTATCCCACCACTTCGGTTGATTTTGCGTTACCTTATCGCGATGCCCAGGTCCTCTACGCTTCATATTATTACTCGCAAGATATAAAGCTTCAGAGAGTAATGTTAGCCCATCATCTGCGTTCTGCGTATAAACCTGCTGCACGCAGGCAGCCAGCTTAACCATACACTCTTCGCCCTGCAGTTGATTCAAAAACCGTTCCGTTTCTGTGTCATTCCATTTCAATCTAAATTCTATATCAGAAGCGCATCCAGCATCACTTTGTTTTTTTTCCATTTGAGCATCCGTGTTAATGTGAAAGACTAATGGTAAATGCCCGTGCGTAGATATATCCATCATATTGGCTACTTCGAAGTGAGATATTTGCCCATAGAGTGTGCTTGAGACTATTACAAAATCTATAACACTACAACCGGATTCCGTAATATTTGTGAATTCTCCTGCTTTAACATTACCTTTTCTGCCGTTTAGCACATGTAAGCCAGTTTCCCGGCAGAGCTCGAGGAGGCTTATGCCAAACGCGTTAATGGTTTCGTCCTTGGACGTTTGCCTGATATTGAACACATCTGGTATGTACCAATCCATATTTGCCATATTTTTCACACTGTCATCAATAAAATCCTGTCGTAAGCCTATTCTCGCATTAAAATCTCACGTAGGTACCATATCTATGTCACTGTGCAATGCGTTCACCTCGACAGATGTGGTGAAAGTGAATGACAAGTCGACCGTGACCAAGGCGGACGTCCCATTGCCGAACGGAGTCCTGCACGTCGTGGACATGGTCCTCGACGTCTCCGATTCCCCCGTCTCGGCCGCCGTCCGCCATATTGGAAGCGGCGTGGCCACGACGCTGTGCGCTCTGGTGCTGGCAGTCACCATGGCCTTGTGAAGTGCATCCTGGGAATGATCACGTGACGCGTGGCGTCCCTTACAGGAAGCTTCATGGCTGTCCGCCGTGTGGGGTGGGTGGGTGGGAGGGGGGTGAAGGATTCTATATTGTTATTGGGGGTGGGTGGGGGGGGGGGGGTCTCATGCTGTTTTGAATTGCCATTCGTCAGAAACGGTTACCGTTGGATAGAGAGCATTATGGAAACTTAAGTTTAATCCAAATATTGAAATTAGGCCCTAATCGGTTGTTGACTATTCTTTACACTCGAGCGTCCAGAAATTGCAGTTTGGAATATTACTGTAAGGCAAACTTTACTGGTATCAAGTATCTGTGATTGTATATTCGAAGTAATCGCGTTACTCGCAACACAAGTCCCATTTGAAGTGCGACCTTGTGGAGCTGATGCTTTCCTAACGCAAGGGTATATAGCATGTATGCACACGTTATATCCACAGCGTACAAAATGACCTGTATATATATATAAATATATTAGTGTAGTCACAAAGAAGTTTAGTAACACTGGACTTTCCGCTGGGCGACATTTTGAAAACCTCCATCAATAGGCTTCAACTTCCATGTTCGAGTCCACGACAGGGTTATTGCAGTAAATGTTAGGCGTGAGTCATACGTGAGCTTCGTTGAACGGTTCGCCCTAGCATGGAAGAACGACTGTCAATAGTTGGTGTTTTCGCCCCGCAGCTGACCGTTTGACGCTGGGTATGACTGCTGCCTTAGCCACAGGAAGCATGACCAGTTAGCTAGAAAAGCAATGTGAAATCCCAGAGCGCGCTTTAAGCAGACACTTACCCCTGTTATGACTCTCCGCACCCTGAATATATGCTGCTTCAGTGCCGATACCACACAATTTGTTGTGGGGATCTTTCTCACTCAGCCGTGTACAGAACAGCTTGACTTCAATATACCGATTTTTTTTAGTGTTGTTCAAAAGTTGTTGATGCTTGAAATTGATATAATAATATTATAAATGAGCATTATATCGCTTCATATTGTTACATTGACAAGAAAGAAGAAACTTTAGCGTACTTATATCTAAATGGATATGTAACTATATTCAGTCTGATCCAAAGTGTTTTGCTTCTGTCGATCGTTAGATGTGAAGGTGACCTTCAGTAAGCGTTATAGTCCACCTGGGATGCTTGTACTGTTTGTCTTTTCACGTTTTTTTTTATTTGTTTTGCCAGAAACTTATTCGGTAATAAAAAACATCAACATATTATGCACTCGTGTGATCTTATTTATCAATTAATTAGATTTCGTTAATTTACATGCCGCAAGTAAATTGTAAAGGGTAAGTTGCTTTAGGGCTAAATTACAGTAAAATACTAGTACTAAATTGTTTTAAGGCTATATTACAGTAAAATACTAGTACTTAGAAAGTGTATCTTTGGTTTCCTGTCTTTGCGATGCCCGAGGTCCCATCGCTTCATATGCGTAAAAATGACCTAAGCACCAAAATCACTTCTTTCTCAGTTCCGAGGAACCTACCATCTACATGTGATCTTCCCTTTCAAGCAGCACATAACTTTGCGTATGGAGCTTGACTGACCATTGCATTGAGTATTAAAATAGGCTTCAACATTATTATTG
Organism: Arenicola marina; assembly: GCA_964019135.1. Lineage (NCBI taxonomy): Eukaryota > Metazoa > Annelida > Polychaeta > Arenicolidae > Arenicola > Arenicola marina. Next base: position 14,186,704 of record OZ025260.1, on the reverse strand, counting down.
CTTATCTGAAAACTCGCAAGTGGACATTGCGAATTTACCAAATTAGGCAGAAGACCCCGGCACATGCGGAAATACTCTTCCTTTTTTACTCTCCACTCGATGGGTTCGTACGGTTCCATTATGATAGATACGGAGGAGGCATCTCCGCATGGGACACCGGTCTGCATCATTAGCTCAAAGTAATCCTTTTGGGAAGAGTTGAGTCCTCTTTACAGAAAGAGTGAGTAAGCAATTCTGTTGGAACTCTGGTGCAAGCTACCAAACATCAACTCATTTTAAGCCTGGCAATTAATTATAAAACGGAGGCGACAGATATTTTCTGTGCCGACTATAGTACATCAGCCGCCATCTTGTCACGCGTGTCCCGAATGCGCGGGCATCAGACCCGAGCGAAAGACTTGTCGCGAGGGACACAGAAGAGTAATGGGCGCATTCGGCTTACCCCGGGGACACACATTCAACCCGGGTTACCAAAGAAATGTAATTTGAAAATGTTAAAGCTTGCCTAATCCAAATTGAAGTTTAAAAGGTGCACTTACCACCAAGGTGATTGGTGGTGGGTTTTTTTTATGTTATAGCGGGCCTTTTAAAGAACGGAAACCTACTGCAGATATTCTTGAGCGCATCAGTTGGAAGCGAGGTCTACGTAGTGCTAAATCACTAAATGTGATTTAGCACTAAGGTCTACGCAAAATGTTATTTTCATAGTTGAGGCAGCTTACAGACCGTGAAATGAGTGAACGTAAATTCCTGGACCTCCTCATCAAACACAGAAGGAATGAGGGAGAAGGGCATTTCCACGTCTTTTATTTGTAGCTCATGAACGTCGACAGAAAACCAGAAACAGGACAGGTCATGTCGCTATGTACACGTCACGGTTGTCTGGGTGACACGAAACCGAACAATGGATTGGAGCATTGTGACGTCACATAGACAGGAACCTTCAAAGGCGCGTCACATGAAATATACCGATGACGATTGGTTTTTTCTTCGGAAACCGACATCACGCGTAGACACTGACAAAGCCACGAAAAAGGATGAAACAAGTGCGAGTTACATCTTCATCAGCCATATTATTCCTGTCTATTTTCAAAAAACACACTGTTCACTCAGTGAGAAAGGCATCCCTGGGAACATAATGCCGCAATTTTTTTTCAGTTTTCAAATTCCGAGACAGTGGTCATCACCGGACGACACAACAGTGAAGACGATGGACAACAGTGTTTATATATAGATAAGCACATTCTTTGTGCTCGGCCACGGGGCGCCGGGACACTTACTCTAGTACACACGTGGTTTATACAGCGTGACGACTACACTTTACGATCAGACAAATGCTGCCTTGTTGTTTGCAAGTGTCGCCAAAAGGCAACAATAAGTTGAAAAAAATCCATTAAAGTAATAACAACACAATGTGAGTGGCACATACTTGTGGCTGGTCTTGGGTATTTGGTAATAACGTATATATTATTAGGGTAGGCAATGCAATTCACTAGCACAAAAAATGAAGGTAACGGTATCAATTTTGATTCAGCAATATCATGCCCGCTTCATATGAATTCGACCTGATGGGGTATCACAAGCCAACAGAAAACATACTCGAATATGATCAGAAGCAGAACGAAAAACAGTTTCACGACAGGATTCTGATTAATTAAAGACGGGTTGTGACGTCACAGATCCCAGAAGTCACAGAATGCACCTCTTCTCCGCAAATGGTATATAAGACAATAGGTAAAGTCGTTTGTGATGATGTCATCCCAATGAGATTGTCAGAGGCGATGCCCCTTTACAATACAACCAGGGACATGGGAAGAGACTAGAAACAGAACATGTTAAAGATATCGGATATTAACCGCGTGATGGCGAGCCACACACAAAGCGGGAATTAAATTACCTAAATGACCAGCAGCCATGGTGAGTCTAACCATCTAACAGCTATATCGTGGTGACATGTGTAGTGTATTATTCACTGAGATCATTGACCAATTGGTGTCACTGTAAGAGATCGTTCAAGTCTACAGACCATGATGTCCCTCCCGTAGAGCCCTGTATCTAGTGCACAGACCATTATTATAAGTAATGTAATAATTAGCATTGTGTACTTACACGTGATATATTATATCACACAAAACAGAACTCTAGGTGTCCAATGTTGACAGGATGTCACTGCCAGCATGATGCCGTCATTCAAAAGAATAGAGAACCACAGAACTGATAGGATAACAAGTTTAGCCACATAACTCATCAACATAACATGTGCAAAGCTAACTATAACGCACGAGTGCTTTTAACTTGTGTCTAACGCTAGGTCCTGAACTCAAGTGAAATCGAAACGTCGTTTTCTTTTGGAAGAAAGCACCATAAGAAGTTGCAAATTGCGAACTGAAGAGAAGTGTAATACAGGAACATAACTTATAACATACATAGTACACGTGTCTCTCTCCGTATGTACAGATTACTGAAGTCACCAACAATATACGTTACAACGAACATCGCCACTTCTTACAAAGCCAATCTCTTCATCCCGCCAACATCAGCGTCTCTTGTATTATAACTGCACTATTCCCCTATCAGTGAATATTATTAAACACCCAGCTATAATGAATAGGCCCAACCGTATATAAATCGTCGCGTGACACCAGGTCGTGAAATATACATCAAATCTGGCGCCAATGATCGTTGCCATGGGAACCTGTTATTCATTACATGTGTTAATTAATCTGGTTTGTCGGACGTATCTTATTCTTAGACCTGTACATCTCTGACACATATCCCTGGATAATGTGAGAACTTAACGTTAAACCTTTACAGCCATATTGACATCGTGTCTAAGAGGAAAGCCGACGAGACATTAGAAGCCTAACAACTGTCCACTGTTGCTATCGCAACCGACTGAAAACATTTTTTACTTCGCGGGTTAGGTCTAACGACAATTTCGGCGGATTTTTTAAATATCCGTTATGAAATTCATTGTAAAGGACTGTCGGTCACCAGTACGTTCCCGCCATAGATTGTAATGTACATGTAATCACTCAGCATACATGTAATGTAACCACAGGAGGCGGCAAAACACACCAAACCGACGTGTTGGGAAGAGACGCTGGGAAACACGACATCCAGTTTTGTACAAAGCTTTTCGTTAACTTGCCGACGTTGCTTGCTTACCCACTGTGAGTGAACATCCACTGTGCTTTACGATATAGACACCATACGGAGACATCAACAAGACTGAGACAACACGACACTCACGCAGAACACGTCACCAGAACTCATAGGTGGTTCATGGGCCCGCAGTCGGCAGGTGGTCGTTGTGTGCAGTGAGTCCTTATTTTAGAAGCATCCTTTTTGTTTTTGACTGATGTGCTAAAACAGCCTATGAGGTAACTTAGCTCGGGAGCTCGACGTGAAATAAAGTAACAAATAGCAGAGACGCAGACAGACTCTTACGAAGTCAACAGGGAACTAATTTGCATAATGTTGTTTATATATGTATATGAGGACACCAATCGGGGGATAATCCGAAGCACGTGAAGACATTGTTTACATGTATATGCACAGATCTCCGCCTTGAGGTTTACATATAATAAGCGATATATCCCCTGGTTGAAGCTCTTCTATTCTAACGTCAGCCTCCCTCCGTGATGATGCTGTTACCGATTCCCGTCGGCCTCCCTGTGCATGACGCTGTTACCATTACCAATCGGCTTCCCTCCGCGTCATGCCGTTACCATCGTCCTCCATCCGCTGGCCGCTCTTACAATTACCCGTCGGCCTCCCTCTGCATGATGCTGTTACCGTTACCAATCGGCTTCCCTCTGCATCATGCCGTTACCCAATAACCGTCGTCCTCCCTCCGCATGATGCTCTTACCATTACCCGTCGTCCTCCCTTCCGAATGACACTCTTACAATTACCCGTCGGCCTCCCTCCGCACGACTCTGTTACCATTACCCGTCGGCCTCCCTTCGCCGGACGCTGTTGCATTGACCGGGGGTTCCCGTTCGATGTGTGACGGTGTGACCTGAGGGGTATCGACCCGATATATAAAGCCGGGGACTAGATTTTGTTCAAACAGATTTCATCTGGACGTGACAAAAAAAAAAATCAGCAGTCAGTGGTCACGGCGACCACACCCCATTCGGGTCTCCTTCTACCCGACACCCTGGGGGTCAAGGTCACCGGGGTCGGTATTCCATGGATCACTGGAGACGCAAGGACCAACACGCGCCAGCCGCGGCGTCAACTACAGCCGACCGGGGTCTTGGCCGACAAGGGGTCATGGCCGACCGGGGTCAAGGCCGACAAGGGGTCAAGACCGACAAGGGGTCAAGGCCGACAAGGGGTCATGGCCGACCGGGGTCAAACCCGACAAGGCGTTATGACCCACAAGGTCAGCGCCGTTGCTGATCCTCCCCGTTCGGGCAGGCGTCCTCGTCGAAGTCTTTATTCAGCAGTTCGTAAGTTCCGGATCTGCGGAGTCCCGACCGAGGCACCGACCCGGACCCGGACCCGGATCCGGATCCGGCTGACCCCGTGGAGCGGTCCGCCTGCCCACCCCCACCCCCGCCCCCTCCCCCGACACCATTGGGACTGCTGTGGGTGGGGTAGGGGATGCCGGTGGCGCTGCCGTTGGGGGTGCGCGGGGAGGAGGGGGGCATGGGCGAGCGGCGCCGGCGGAAGGGTTCCGGGGTGCTGGCGGCGGCGGAGGCCTCGCTGCCGGTGGGCGAGTGGCTGATGGAGCGGCGCATCATGTCCGGAGACCCGGAGTCGTTCATGGAGAGGCGCCAGGCGAGCTCCTCGTTGTCCATGGACAGCCGCTTGTTGGCCTTCGACTCGCGGTCGTACCGCCGCAGCAGCACCTGATGCTTCTCGGCCAGCTGCCTGCAGCGCCAACGGAAACAACGGCAACTAATAGGTAAATTGGGCTTTTTTAACACTGCTTTTGTGCACATAATCAGGACAAGGGCTAAACTGAGCCAATGAACCTCCCGGGAAAACGAAGGATGAGTGGGTGGTATAATTATATCCCCAGGTTAGGAGCCGGCCTGCATCGGGAGGCACAACACGGCGTCAGCCACGCAGCGGGAGGCACAACACGGCGTCAGCCACGCAGCGGGAGGCACAACACGGCGTCAGCCACGCAGCGGGAGGCACAACACGGCGTCAGCCACGCAGCGGGAGGCACAACACGGCGTCAGCCACGCAGCGGGAGGCACAACACGGCGTCAGCCACGCAGCGGGAGGCACAACACGGCGTCAGCCACGCAGCGGGAGGCACAACACGGCGTCAGCCACGCAGCGGGAGTCACAACTCGGCGTCAGCCACGCAGCGGGAGGCACAACACGGCGTCAGCCACGCAGCGGGAGGCACAACACGGCGTCAGCCACGCAGCGGGAGGCACAACACGGCGTCAGCCACGCAGCGGGAGGCACAACACGGCGTCAGCCACGCAGCGGGAGGCACAACACGGCGTCAGCCACGCAGCGGGAGGCACAACACGGCGTCAGCCACGCAGCGGGAGGCACAACACGGCGTCAGCCAAGCAGCGGGAGGCACAACACGGCGTCAGCCACGCAGCGGGAGGCACAACACGGCGTCAGCCACGCAGCGGGAGGCACAACACGGCGTCAGCCACGCAGCGGGAGTCACAACTCGGCGTCAGCCACGCAGCGGGAGGCACAACACGGCGTCAGCCACGCAGCGGGAGGCACAACACGGCGTCAGCCACGCAGCGGGAGGCACAACACGGCGTCAGCCACGCAACGGGAGGCACAACACGGCGTCAGCCACGCAGCGGGAGGCACAACACGGCGTCAGCCACGCAGCGGGAGGCACAACACGGCGTCAGCCACGCAGCGGGAGTCACAACTCGGCGTCAGCCACGCAGCGGGAGGCACAACACGGCGTCAGCCACGCAGCGGGAGGCACAACACGGCGTCAGCCACGCAGCGGGAGGCACAACACGGCGTCAGCCACGCAGCGGGAGGCACAATACGGCGTCAGCCACGCAGCGGGAGGCACAACACGGCGTCAGCCACGCAGCGGGAGGCACAACACGGCGTCAGCCACGCAGCGGGAGGCACAACACGGCGTCAGCCACGCAGCGGGAGGCACAACACGGCGTCAGCCACGCAGCGGGAGGCACAACACGGCGTCAGCCACGCAGCGGGAGTCACAACACGGCGTCAGCCACGCTCCCAGGGGTCCAAACCCCGTAAACACGGTATATAATGTAATAATGTACTGTAATAATCTTGTTATGCAAACAAGGTTATTTCCATAGCGCGTAAATATGTCGACATATAGACTTATCACTGCTTATTTAATATGAAAAGTAGTGTCTATTACACGGATGTCGTTTAGTACTCTTATACACCACTGAGTCTTTCACTTCTTTCTAATGCACGCTTACAGTTTAATATTTTAAAATATAAAACCATTAGTTTGCTACCGACATTTCGAAAAAATAATTTTTATTTAATACTGTATGGCATATGTATATTTCACTATGGGGGGTGGGGGGGTGGTCCACAGAGTAGTTCACTCCTGCCCCCTAGATGGCGCCACCGCTGGGGTCACTCACCGCTCGTAGTCGGCCTTGATGTCCACAATGGCCTCCAGGTTCTCCACCTTCTGCTCCATGCTGCGAATCTTGTCCCTGGCCGGCGGGAGCTCCTCCAGCTGCGGGGGTGACGGGAGGCGGGTCAACAGATTGATTAGAACGGCGAGGCACAGAGCAGAGGAGGGTGGGGGCCCACAGAGCGGAGAGTGGGGGGGGGGCATAGAGCGGAGGGGGGTGGGGGCCCACAGATTGGGGGGGGGGGCTGAGGCGCAAAACGAGGTGGGGGGGGCTTTAACCGTCTGAACGGCTGATTACTGTGCCAATGAGTATTCAACAAGTCATAACCGATACAGCTTTGGCTCGTCGTACACATAGAGCCACAGATTTATGTAACAGTGATCTTAACTGTTTCTCTAATTTGAGTTACCCGTTTCTCCAGCCTCAGCCCGTTACCCGTTTCTCCAGCCTCAGCCTGTTACCCGTTTCTCCAGCCTCAGCCTGTTACCCGTTTCTCCAGCCTCAGTCCGTTACCTGTTTCTCCAGCCTCAGTCCGTTACCTGTTTCTCCAGGCTCAGCCTGTTACCTGTTTCTCCAGCCTCAGCCTGTTACCCGTTTCTCCAGCCTCAGCCCGTTACCCGTTTCTCCAGCCTCAGCCTGTTACCCGTTTCTCCAGCCTCAGCCTGTTACCCGTTTCTCCAGCCTCAGTCCGTTACCTGTTTCTCCAGCCTCAGTCCGTTACCTGTTTCTCCAGGCTCAGCCTGTTACCTGTTTCTCCAGCCTCAGCCTGTTACCTGTTTCTCCAGCCTCAGCCCGTTACCCGTTTCTCCAGCCTCAGCCTGTTACCCGTTTCTCCAGCCTCAGCCTGTTACCCGTTTCTCCAGCCTCAGTCCGTTACCCGTTTCTCCAGCCTCAGCCCGTTACCCGTTTCTCCAGCCTCAGCCTGTTACCCGTTTCTCCAGCCTCAGCCTGTTACCCGTTTCTCCAGCCTCAGTCCGTTACCTGTTTCTCCAGCCTCAGTCCGTTACCTGTTTCTCCAGGCTCAGCCTGTTACCTGTTTCTCCAGCCTCAGCCTGTTACCCGTTTCTCCAGCCTCAGTCCGTTACCTGTTTCTCCAGCCTCAGCCTGTTACCCGTTTCTCCAGCCTCAGTCCGTTACCTGTTTCTCCAGCTCGGCCTTGTGCCTGCGCAGCTCGTGAATCTCGTGGTTCCTGAGTTCCATGACGGCGCGGAGGCTCTCGATCTCCTGGGAGAGGTGTTGGTAGGGCAGCACCGCCTGCTGGATGCGCATCTCCGCCTCGCGCTGGTAGTGCGCCAGGTTGGTCTGCTCTCTCCGCCGCATCTCCTCACACTCCGCCACCAGAATGTCCACCTTCTCCTGTGGCGTCAGGGGTCAGATATAGCGGTGGCGTCAACGACAAGGGTCAGATATAGAGGTGGCGTCAACGGCAGGGGTCAGATATGGAGGTGGCGTCAACGACAGGGGTCAGATATAGTGGTGGCGTCAACGGCAGGGGTCAGACATAGCGGTGGCGTCAACGGCAGGGGTCAGACATAGCGGTGGCGTCAACGGCAGGGGTCAGACATGGCGGTGGCGTCAACGGCGGGGGCCAAGATATAGAGGTGGCGTCAACGGCAGGGGTCAGATATAGACGTGGCGTCAACGACAGGGGTCAGATATAGTGGTGGCGTCAACGGCAGGGGTCAGACATAGAAGTGGCGTCAACGACAGGAGTCAGATATAGGAGCGGCGTCAACGGTCAGATAGAGGTGGCGTCAACGGCAGGGGTCATATATAGAAGCGGCGTCAACGGTCAGATATAGAGGGGGCGTCAACGGCAGGGGTCAGATATAGTGGTGGCGTCAACGACAGGAGTCAGATATAGGAGCGGCGTCAACGGTCAGATATAGAGGGGGCGTCAACGGCAGGGGTCAGATATAGTGGTGGCGTCAACGTCAGGGGTCAGATATAGAGGTGGCGTCAACGACAGGAGTCAGATATAGAAGCGGCGTCAACCGTCAGATATAGAGGTGGCGTCAACGGCAGGGGTCAGATATAGTGGTGGCGTCAACGGCAGGGGTCAGATATTGGTTGGCGTTAAGTACGCGTATAGGCTTGGCGTCATGCATAAAATTGTTGGGTTGGCGTCAAATGTGACGTTAACGTTGGATCCAACACAATGCAGGATCTCGCGGTTCAACATAGACAAGACTATCTTTGATTGACAAATAACTCCCAGTCACAAAATATATGACTATTATCATTGAAGTTGATGGCGTCCACCATTGCTGAGGAGGACATACACAAGCCACACCCTGAGTATGCGGAGACTTACGGAGAGCACCATCTTGATGTTCTGGAATCTCATCGTGATTTCCTCCAGTTGTGTTTCGTGAGTCTTCTGCAGTTCTGAAAGCAAAGAGAAAGGACATTTAACCCTTCATATCAACTTTACCCCTCGCCATTCAGTAATCCAGGAACATTCATAGGGCGCAGACCCTTTAAATTCAGTATTGTTGACAGATAAAATTATAGAAAACTGGTCCGATTGTCCATAATTCGACATTATTAAAAAGTGTCTTAACTTTCACAGCTTTCCGATAGAGGGACAAACTCTGCATGTCGGTTGCAGGTTACCGTCAGTAGGGGGCGCCATCATCGCATGTTAATTATGCCCCAAAGGCCGGACCCTTCACCCTCCACGGTTATAAATAGGTCGGGAGAACGCTGCATTCTGCCGTCCCTGGGGCCGTATTTATAATTCCCTCATAAGTTACGATAAGTGTATTTTCCGTCTTTTCCTCACCAGTTCGTTGTAGTGGTACTCATGATTAAGAAATCCTCTTCAATATAATGTTAGCACTTTCTTAATTCAGAAAATCCAATTCTTGGGTGACTATTTATGTATTTTGAACCGGATAATCACTCGACAAATCTTGATGATTACCGAGTACGATGACGTCACATAATGACGTCACACCTTGGATATCTGTCTGAAGTGATACCCTCGTACTCTGGGGGTCTGAGGGTGAGGATATTACCTTTCATGGCAGCCAGGACGATGAAGAACTTGCTCGTACCGTTGGTGGCCATCTTCGACATTTTAATTACGCCAATTTGACTTAAAATCCCTTAAATTTGGCTTAAAGAAGCCAATGTTGTATCTTGTAATATATATGAATGCCCCTTTAGCAAGTCAGGCGTTGCGGTCAGACACTCCGTCTGTCCCTGGTTGACCATAGACCGCAGCCAGTCTATGGTGAGCTTACGCACGTGGTCACAGTGTCAAACGGGCGGACAATGACACGCACAGAGAGGGGGAGGACACATCGCTTGTTTCGCCGCTTTGGCGCACATGAAGGTTAAACATTGGGCCAGTGTAGCGAGGGATGTAGGCCTATTGTCTCCACTGGAAGTCGCCGTCACCGTGCCAGTGTAGGGAGGGATGTAGGCCTAATGTTTCCACTGTTAGTCGCCGTGACCGTGCCAGTGTAGCGAGGGATGTAGGCCTGCTGTTTCCACTGTTAGTCGCCGTGACCGTGTTGTTGTTGCCTTCCTGGTCATGACATAATATCATGACCTACTGACGGCCGGGGACGAACCGCGTCACGGGAACTTGTGACGTAACAGTTGCTATCCTAAAGCACTTCAAGCTGCCATCGCTGTCCTAATGCCTAGATGAACACAACTCCCGATGCACGCCAGCTTGAAGCAGCGCGACGCTGAACAGGGACACCTTTCAAGGCGCCATAGTGGTAGTGATCGGTGGTGTCGGCACAGCAAACTGAGCCCAATATGCCGCAGACCACAAGACATATCCCAGCCACCACGTGACCAATGGACGCCTCCTCTGTCTCTAATAAATGGCTGGATGTCGTCGGATTCGGTTAATCAAATGATAGGACAACCTCCAAGTGACGTCACTTCCGGTGGTGCCTCTACGTCATCACAACGCTACCAATATATGTAATATATATATATATATGTAATATATATATATATATATATATATATATATATATATGTTATATTGGACTGTGTAGTACGCATGGAGCAAGGGAGAAGGGTCCAGATCAGGCTGCAGCAGGTCAGGTCACAGCTTAGAACTTATAGAATTGCGTATCCGACTGAAATTAGAACGCAGATCAGCCTGCGGATCAGCCTGCGGATCAGCCTGCAGATCAGCCTGCAGATCACAATGACGATGAGACTGCAGATCACATTGTCGATCAGGTTCCAGATCAGATTGCCACTCAAAGCTCTTGAGCGCTCCCCTCAAACTCGACGAAACACTCACTCCAAGGAGTGTGAAATACCGCTACTGTTCCTCAAGTATCACACACATTGTCACGACGTCTCGGTGCATCCATCATCTATCCCTGAAGGACATCCATGATGGCACGGGCGAGGTCTGTGCAGTCCTTGTGGTGGGTGGCTGGCCCCACTATATCACACACCCGTCCAACCACACGCACAGTATGATGTACGCTCGTCAGATTGCGGCGAGTCGATACAAATCAACATTGGGTTACAGCTGGTGTTACAACTCGTTACCCACTCTCACAGATGACGGACGGGTGACGCACAGCGCCCGCATCACACAACCAGTGTATTGATGACTTCAGCTTGTCTCATCAATATTCCTATCGTCCCGACCTTTGTTTTCACGTCATCATGGTCACCATCATGCCACGTGGTGAGGGTACCGGGGATAATGCATTAAAGTCACTTAAATTAAACGACGGCCGTGATTGAGAAGGAGCTGCTCCTGTCTAGCTGTAGAGCTGACGGCGGCATGTAGCGCTCGCTATATCCTCAAGACACCACCTAGATGTCCCTTCATCGGAATGCCCCGACGGCCTTCCGGACGAGAAAAACCGAAAGAGGCTTGATGCCAAGCCGGCGTACAAACTACCGACCAACAATGTTTTGGCTGGGTATCAGATTCCCACGTCTCACTGCATTGATTCCTCCGGTTAAGACAAGAACAACACGCGACCGCCTTCTGTGTAGATCCACCATTACCGACCCGTGTCTCTCTCTCGCACAGTTCTCAGCCCCCCCCCCCGGCCCCCACACCCCCAGACCCTACCGGACATACCCCCTGCAGTGTTTGAACCCTGTCTTTGATCCTGCATTGACAAGAGTGATTCGCTTCACGGAGTCCCCGACCCTCGATGCCCAGAGGCACCAGAAGGGGGCAGCACTGTGCCTTTGTGGATCTCGGGTGACTTGGTCAACAGGACGACACGAGATTGTCTGTGAACGTCATGACGGGGCGGGTGGGGGCCGGGGGGGGGGGGTGAAAGGGATTGGGGATGCATAAACCAGGGCCGAAAAGTGAATGGCTGGGTGTTAGATTTAGTCGCTCCACTGCTTGACGGTATAATTGCTGTAACACCACAGTCAGAAATACTTTGGGGAAGTTTTCTCGTGGAGCTCTAGAAAGACGGTTAATTAATAATGCATCCACCTTTTAGACATATCCTACCAGAGGCTAATCATCCCGGAGATTGCCTCACTGCCTGTCAGCCTGTATGGCAACCCTCCGCTGTACCCCCGCACCCCACCCCCCCATAGCCGTAATAACGTAACACGCGCCCTCCTCCCCAACCTTTCTTACTTTTCAATCAGCCCACACAATCGATAATCGACCGCCGCTTGCTGACACCAGAAACTTGTGAACGTAAACATTTCCATTGAGGATTCTCCGCCCATACATCTCCCACCTCCCCCACATCCTACCCCTCGGCCATTGAGCCACCCGCCCCCCCCCCCCACCTCCCCCACATCCTACCCCTCGGCCATTGAGCCACCCCCCCCCCCCACATCCCGCAGTAGGGTCTTGTCATGGTGTCTGAGCTGACTACACCCGTACAATGTCCACAGCGCCATCACCGTAACCCCTTTGTGGTCTGCCTGGTCCGTCAGCCTGTCGCCTCAGACAGTGAGTGGGTAGTGAGGTGAGAGAGGGACTCACCCCCCTGTATAGGGACTCACCCCCCTATAGAGGGACTCACCTGCTAGACAGGGACTCACCCCGCTAGAGAGGGACTCACCCCCTTAGACAGGGACTTACCCCCCTAGAGAAGAAATCACCCCCCTATAGAGGGACTCACCACCCTAGAGAGGGGTAAGGGGGGGGGGGGCAGGGGATTTAATTTACTCGAGGCCTGTGTTGAGTGAGTCAACACCACCTCCGTTGGCTTATTAACTTCCTCTCTTTACGTGGGACAGGGACCAGCAACCCTTAGAGTGGCGGTGGTGGAGGGTGGGTGGCGGTGGTGGAGGGTGGGTGGCGGTGGTGGAGGGTGGGTGGTGGTGGGTGGGAGATGATGGTGGGGAGATCAGGTGTGTGTGTGTGTGTGTGTGTGTGGAGAGGGGGGGGGAGGGGGGGGGGCAGAGGAGGCCCAGATTTTCAGGTCGGCAGACGTTTCTCTCCAACAGGTGTGCCGTGGTTCGGGACTCCATCTGACCCCCCCGGATCACGCCACGATATATTTACATACATATATAAATATATATATATATATACAGCTGGACCAACTAAACCAACACAGAGAAGCGTGGGCACAGCTAAATACAACGCAAGAATAATCATTTCCGGTAGACTACGGTCTACCGTAGGCTGAAAATTCTGTGAGAGACCACCGTAAATATACGGCAGTTTCGAAACAATCCGTATGGTCACACAAAATAAGCGGAAGCTGATGCCGTTTACCACCTGTGCCAGTGACTCCCCTTCATAGATAGATAGGAGAATCCTGAATTATGGGTCTGATGGCCTTGGAAACGAAATAAATCACTATCACAAGGAGAGCAGGCGCCAATGGCCCAGGCGGCTACCCACGGGTGGCGCGAACCTCCAACCAGACACCAATAGCACACGCATAGATCATCACCGGCGATATGGGCAGATACAGGAAACCGCCAAAGGTTAAAGGTCACAACCGTGGCGAAGCCATCGCTACCAGGCTGGCACAACAAACCGGAAGTGGCCATACGCATGGCATTCTCTAGGTCACGTGTGCGCATAAGACGGCTACATTGGGCCGAGGCAACCTGCCGAGACAATGACATAGGGGTCGGATGAACCCGCCCCAGATGATGCATCAGGTGTCAGTCAGGGTTCGAACCCACGACCATTTCCACCACGACAGACCCGGTTGGTAGTTACAAGGACTTCATCCACCGCTCGACGAGCTTTGACTTGTAGTGATATTACGATCATTTACTCTGCATATAAACGGACCAAGTCTCCCCCCCCCCGCTCCCCGCCCTCCCACGGACCTATCGAGAGGCTGCCTCCCCCCCCCTCTCCCCTCCCCACCGGGCCCTTGTCAACCACGGTGGCGCCGTTTACTATACACCCCTGAGGCATCCAGTAACCGTGCTGTTCACGTCAGTTGTAATCCAATGAGTACACAGCTGTTGTCACGGTTGTTTCAGGGCTGGGTCCATGAAGACAGACGGCATGGAGTGGGTGTAAGACTAAAGACTGGTATTGTAGGCATCTGAGAGCGGCGGTGTGCTGATTAGAAATCGCATGCATTTCAGTCATTTCAGGAGAAGTTTTGTGAATCGAACTTGCGGTATGTGTCCAGCGCGGCTTCCATTAAGTCAATTCTTAAAGAAACTCAGTTGCTGATGAATGTCTTAAACATTACCTACCTGTGACGTGACTGACGGGTTACGCTGTGGGGACTCCCTACCTGTGACGTGTTACGCTGTGGGGACTCCCTAGCTGTGACGTGACTGACGTGTTACGCTGTGGGGACTCCCTACCTGTGTCGTGACTGACGTGTTACGCTGTGGGGACTGCCTACCTGTGACGTGACTGACGTGTTACGCTGTGGGGACTCCCTACCTGTGACGTGACGTGTTACGTTGTAGGGACTCTCTACCTGTGACGTGACTGACGTGTTACGCTGTGGGGACTCCCTACCTGTGACGTGACTGACGTGTTACGCTGTGGGGACTCCCTACCTGTGACGTGACTGACGTGTTACGCTGTGGGGACTCCACACCTGTGACGCGACTGACGTGTTACGCTGTGGGGACTCCCTACCTGTTACTGATGTGTTACGCTGTGGGGACTCCCTAGCTGTGACTGACGTGTTACGCTGTGGGGACTCCCTACATGTGACTGACGTGTAACGCTGTGGGGACTCCCTACCTGTGACTGACGTGTTACGCTGAGGGGACTCCCTACCTGTGACGTGACTGACGTGTTACGCTGTGAGGACTCCCTACCTGTGACGTGACTGACGTGTTACGCTGTGGGGACTCCCTACCTGTGACGTGTTACGCTGTGAGGACTCCCTACCTGTGACGTCACTGACGGGTTACGCTGTGGGGACTCCCTACCTGTGACGTCACTGACGTGTTACGCTGTGGGGACTCCCTACCTGTGACGTGTTACGCTGTGAGGACTCCCTACCTGTGACGTCACTGACGGGTTACGCTGTGGGAACTCCCTACCTGTGACGTCACTGACGTGTTACGCTGTGGGGACTCCCTACCTGTGACGTGACTGACGTGTTACGCTGTGGGGACTGCCTACCTGTGACGTCACTGACCTGTTACGCTGTGGGGACTCCCTACCTGTGACTGACGGGTTACGCTGTGGGGACTCCCTACCTGTGACGTGACTGACGTGTTACGCTGTGGGGACTGCCTAGCTGTGACGTGACTGACGTGTTACGCTGTGGGGACTCCCTACCTGTGACTGACGTGTTACGCTGTGGGGACTGCCTACCTGTGACGTGACTGACGTGTTACGCTGTGGGGACTGCCTACCTGTGACGTGACTGACGTGTTACGCTGTGGGGACTGCCTACCTGTGACGTGACTGACGTGTTACGCTGTGGGGACTCCCTACCTGTGACGTGACTGACGGGTTACGCTGTGGGGACTCCCTACCTGTGACGTCACTGACCTGTTACGCTGTGGGGACTCCCTACCTGTGACGTCATTGACGGGTTACGCTGTGGGGACTGCCTACCTGTGACGTGACCGACGGGTTACGCTGTGGGGACTCCCTACCTGTGACTGACGGGTTACGCTGTGGGGACTCCCTACCTGTGACGTGACTGACGTGTTACGCTGTGGGGACTGCCTAGCTGTGACGTGACTGACGTGTTACGCTGTGGGGACTCCCTACCTGTGACTGACGTGTTACGCTGTGGGGACTGCCTACCTGTGACGTGACTGACGTGTTACGCTGTGGGGACTGCCTACCTGTGACGTGACTGACGTGTTACGCTGTGGGGACTGCCTACCTGTGACGTGACTGACGTGTTACGCTGTGGGGACTGCCTACCTGTGACGTCACTGACGGGTTACGCTGTGGGGACTCCCTACCTGTGACGTCACTGACGTGTTACGCTGTGGGGACTCTCTACCTGTGACGTCACTGACGTGTTACGCTGTGGGGACTCCCTACCTGTGACGTCATTGACGTGTTACGCTGTGGGGACTCCCTACCTGTGACGTCATTGACGTGTTACGCTGTGGGGACTGCCTACCTGTGACGTGACTGACGGGTTACGCTGTGGGGACTCCCTACCTGTGACGTCATTGACGGGTTACGCTGTGGGGACTCCCTACCTGTGACGTGACTGACGGGTTACGCTGTGCGGACTCCCTACCTGTGACGTCATTGACGTGTTACGCTGTGGGGACTCCCTACCTGTGACGTCATTAACGGGTTACGCTGTGGGGACTCCCTACCTGTGACGTCATTGACGTGTTACGCTGTGGGGACTCCCTACCTGTGACGTCATTGACGTGTTACGCTGTGCGGACTCCCTACCTGTGACGTCATTGACGTGTTACGCTGTGGGGACTCCCTACCTGTGACGTCATTAACGGGTTACGCTGTGGGGACTCCCTACCTGTGACGTCATTGACGTGTTACGCTGTGGGGACTGCCTACCTGTGACGTCATTAACGGGTTACGCTGTGGGGACTCCCTACCTGTGACGTCATTAACGTGTTACGCTGTGGGGACTGCCTACCTTCGAGATGTCCGTCGTGTTGTGCTTGTTGTGCTATTAGGTCGTCAGCATGCTCGTCGCTCTGTTTCTCCAGCGCATCCTCTTTCTCCTTCTTGAGCTCTTGAGTCTGAAAACAAATCAAAGCTTGCCACATATTTCATATTTCACTCGTATAGTTCGTAACGTGTTTTATGTTGTTCATGGCATACATCTTCTCGTATCCACGTCCAACGCGTCGCCTCCACATCATTGCCATTCAAGTTATAAATTGAATAATGACAATTTTAATTTTGATATTTTAAAACAATTTTGGGCACACGGTGTTAAATTTAACCTCATTTCGGGAGAATGACATGGGGCGAGATGAACCTATCCCGCGAGTATATGACAACGAAGCTTATGGGAGGGAGGGGTGGAGGGGGTTGACCAGTCAGGGGACTGATGCATTCAGACCACACAGAACGCAGCGTCATACCGCCCTCCAATGGCAGTCATCTCCCCATCATAACGGCACCCACCGCCACAGATGGTTGACAGGTTCACTTACATTTCTCTCATGGAAGGACTGAAGTGTCTTCACCTCGTGGGAATGTTTGTCAATAACTACAAAAACAAAACAAACAAACAAGCCTGGTCAATAAAAGGACAAAAGTCAGTGAGAGGGAAGGTTCCCTCTATCTTAAAGATCTCTCCAATCCCATCCCACTCCCATCCATACATTTACTACATAGATAATACATAATATTCTAATTGTGGGCCAATTGCCAGTTTTTGGGAAACATACCCAGTAAGCGATGAAAGTTATAGCCCTGAAAGCGCAGTAGGGGTCCAAGGTAAAACTCACAAACCGGAGTATTATTTATACGGCACTCAAGTAACGAATTGGCAGAACAATAATGAAAAATGCTAATTTTGGGGACGTACTGAACACAATAATCAACTGGCTACTTATGGCATTGAATGGCGCCCCACACAGCGCCGCACGATACGCCCCACACAGCGCCGCACGATACGCCCCACACAACGCCGCGTCAAACGCCCCACACAGCGCCGCACGATACGCCCCACACAGCGCCGCACGATACGCCCCACACAGCGCCGCACGATACGCCCCACACAGCGCCGCACGATACGCCCCACACAGCGCCGCACGATACGCCCCACACAACGCCGCACGATACGCCCCACACAACGCCGCACGATACGCCCCACACAGCGCCGCACGATACGCCCCACACAACGCCGCACGATACGCCCCACACAGCGCCGCACGATACGCCCCACACAGCGCCGCACGATACGCCCCACACAACGCCACACGATACACCCCACACAACGCCGCACGATACGCCCCACAACGCCGCACGATACGCCCCACACAACGCCGCACGATACGCCCCACACAACGCCGCACGATACGCCCCACACAACGCCGCACGATACGCCCCACACAACGCCGCACGATACACCCCACACAGCGCCGCACGATACGCCCCACACAGCGCCGCACGATACGCCCCACACAACGCCGCACGATACGCCCCACACAACGCCGCACGATACGCCCCACACAACGCCGCACGATACGCCCCACACAGCGCCGCACGATACGCCCCACACAGCGCCACACGATACGCCCCACACAGCGCCACACGATACGCCCCACACAGCGCCGCACGATACGCCCCACACAGCGCCGCACGATACGCCCCACACAGCGCCGCACGATACGCCCCACACAACGCCGCACGATACGCCCCACACAGCGCCGCACGATACGCCCCACACAACGCCGCACGATACGCCCCACACAGCGCCGCACGATACGCCCCACACAGCGCCACACGATACGCCCCACACAGCGCCGCACGATACGCCCCACACAGCGCCGCACGATACACCCCACACAGCGCCACACGATACGCCCCACACAGCGCCACACGATACGCCCCACACAGCGCCGCACGATACGCCCCACACAGCGCCACACGATACGCCCCACACAGCGCCACACGATACGCCCCACACAGCGCCGCACGATACACCCCACACAGCCCCGCACGATACGCCCCACACAACGCCGCACGATACGCCCCACACAGCGCCACACGATACGCCCCACACAGCGCCACACGATACGCCCCACACAGCGCCACACGATACGCCCCACACAGCGCCACACGATACGCCCCACACAACGCCGCACGATACACCCCACACAGCCCCGCACGATACGCCCCACACAACGCCGCACGATACGCCCCACACAGCGCCACACGATACGCCCCACACAGCGCCACACGATACGCCCCACACAGCGCCACACGATACACCCCACACAGCCCCGCACGATACGCCCCACACAACGCCGCACGATACACCCCACACAGCGCCGCACGATACGCCCCACACAGCGCCACACGATACGCCCCACACAGCGCCGCACGATACGCCCCACACAGCGCCACACGATACGCCCCACACAGCGCCACACGATACGCCCCACACAGCGCCGCACGATACGCCCCACACAGCGCCACACGATACGCCCCACACAGCGCCGCACGATACGCCCCACACAACGCCGCACGATACGCCCCACACAACGCCGCACGATACGCCCCACACAGCGCCGCACGATACGCCCCACACAGCGCCGCACGATACGCCCCACACAACGCCGCACGATACACCCCACACAGCGCCACACGATACGCCCCACACAGCGCCGCACGATACGCCCCACACAACGCCGCACGATACGCCCCACACAACGCCGCACGATACGCCCCACACAGCGCCGCACGATACGCCCCACACAACGCCGCACGATACGCCCCACACAGCGCCGCACGATACACCCCACACAACGCCGCAAGATACACCCCACACAGCGCCGCACGATACGCCCCACACAGCGCCGCACGATACGCCCCACACAGCGCCGCACGATACGCCCCACACAGCGCCGCACGATACGCCCCACACAACGCCGCACGATACGCCCCACACAGCGCCGCACGATACGCCCCACACAGCGCCGCACGATACGCCCCACACAGCGCCGCACGATACGCCCCACACAACGCCGCACGATACGCCCCACACAGCGCCGCACGATACGCCCCACACAGCGCCGCACGATACGCCCCACACAGCGCCGCACGATACGCCCCACACAGCGCCGCACGATACGCCCCACACAGCGCCACACGATACGCCCCACACAGCGCCACACGATACGCCCCACACAGCGCCGCACGATACGCCCCACACAGCGCCGCACGATACGCCCCACACAGCGCCGCACGATACGCCCCACACAGCGCCACACGATACGCCCCACACAGCGCCGCACGATACGCCCCACACAACGCCGGACGATACGCCCCACACAGCGCCGCACGATACGCCCCACACAGCGCCGCACGATACGCCCCACACAACGCCGCACGATACGCCCCACACAGCCCCGCACGATACGCCCCACACAACGCCACACGATACGCCCCACACAACGCCGCACGATACGCCCCACACAGCGCCACACGATACGCCCCACACAGCGCCGCACGATACGCCCCACACAACGCCGCACGATACGCCACACACAACGCCGCACGATACGCCCCACACAACGCCGCACGATACGCCCCACACAACGCCGCACGATACGCCCCACACAACGCCGCACGATACGCCCCACACAGCGCCGCACGATACGCCCCACACAACGCCGCACGATACGCCCCACACAACGCCGCACGATACACCCCACACAACGCCGCACGATACGCCCCACACAACGCCGCACGATACACCCCACACAGCGCCGCACGATACGCCCCACACAACGCCGCACGATACGCCCCACACAACGCCGCACGATACGCCCCACACAGCGCCACACGATACGCCCCACACAACGCCGCACGATACACCCCACACAGCGCCACACGATACGCCCCACACAACGCCGCACGATACGCCCCACACAACGCCGCACGATACGCCCCACACAACGCCGCACGATACGCCCCACACAGCGCCGCACGATACGCCCCACACAGCGCCGCACGATACGCCCCACACAACGCCGCACGATACGCCCCACACAGCGCCGCACGATACGCCCCACACAACGCCGCACGATACACCCCACACAACGCCGCACGATACGCCCCACACAGCGCCACACGATACGCCCCACACAGCGCCGCACGATACGCCCCACACAACGCCGCACGATACGCCCCACACAGCGCCACACGATACGCCCCACACAACGCCGCACGATACGCCCCACACAACGCCGCACGATACGCCCCACACAGCGCCACACGATACGCCCCACACAGCGCCGCACGATACGCCCCACACAGCGCCGCACGATACGCCCCACACAGCGCCGCACGATACGCCCCACACAACGCCGCACGATACACCCCACACAGCGCCGCACGATACGCCCCACACAGCGCCGCACGATACGCCCCACACAGCGCCGCACGATACGCCCCACACAGCGCCGCACGATACGCCCCACACAACGCCGCACGATACGCCCCACACAACGCCGCACGATACGCCCCACACAACGCCGCACGATACGCCCCACACAGCGCCACACGATACGCCCTACACAACGCCGCACGATACGCCTCACACAACGCCGCACGATACGCCCCACACAACGCCGCACGATACGCCTCACACAACGCCGCACGATACGCCCCACACAACGCCGCACGATACGCCTCACACAACGCCGCACGATACGCCCCACACAACGCCGCACGATACGCCCCACACAACGCCGCACGATACGCCCCACACAACGCCGCACGATACGCCCTACACAACGCCGCACGATACGCCCCACACAACGCCGCACGATACGCCCTACACAACGCCGCACGATACGCCCCACACAACGCCGCACGATACGCCCCACACAACGCCGCACGATACGCCCTACACAACGCCGCACGATACGCCCCACACAACGCCGCACGATACGCCCCACACAGCGCCGCACGATACGCCCCACACAACGCCGCACGATACGCCCCACACAGCGCCGCACGATACGCCCCACACAACGCCGCACGATACGCCCCACACAACGCCGCACGATACGCCCCACACAACGCCGCACGATACGCCCCACACAGCGCCGCACGATACACCCCACACAGCGCCACACGATACGCCCCACACAGCGCCGCACGATACGCCCCACACAGCGCCGCACGATACGCCCCACACAACGCCGCACGATACGCCCCACACAGCGCCGCACGATACGCCCCACACAACGCCGCACGATACGCCCCACACAACGCCACACGATACGCCCCACACAGCGCCACACGATACACCCCACACAGCGCCACACGATACGCCCCACACAACGCCGCACGATACGCCCCACACAACGCCGCACGATACGCCCCACACAGCGCCACACGATACACCCCACACAGCGCCGCACGATACGCCCCACACAACGCCGCACGATACGCCCCACACAACGCCGCACGATACGCCCCACACAGCGCCGCACGATACGCCCCACACAACGCCGCACGATACGCCCCACACAGCGCCGCACGATACGCCCCACACAGCGCCGCACGATACGCCCCACACAACGCCGCACGATACGCCCCACACAACGCCGCACGATACGCCCCACACAACGCCGCACGATACGCCCCACACAACGCCGCACGATACGCCCCACACAACGCCGCACGATACGCCCCACACAACGCCGCACGATACGCCCCACACAACGCCGCACGATACGCCCCACACAACGCCGCACGATACGCCCCACACAACGCCGCACGATACACCCCACACAACGCCGCACGATACGCCCCACACAACGCCGCACGATACGCCCCACACAACGCCGCACGATACGCCCCACACAACGCCGCACGATACGCCCCACACAACGCCGCACGATACACCCCACACAACGCCGCACGATACGCCCCACACAACGCCGCACGATACGCCTCACACAACGCCGCACGATACGCCCCACACAACGCCGCACGATACGCCCCACACAACGCCGCACGATACGCCCCACACAACGCCGCACGATACGCCCCACACAGCGCCGCACGATACGCCCCACACAACGCCGCACGATACGCCCCACACAACGCCGCACGATACGCCTCACACAACGCCGCACGATACGCCCCACACAACGCCGCACGATACGCCCCACACAACGCCGCACGATACGCCCCACACAGCGCCGCACGATACGCCTCACACAACGCCGCACGATACGCCCCACACAACGCCGCACGATACGCCTCACACAACGCCGCACGATACGCCCCACACAACGCCGCACGATACACCCCACACAACGCCGCACGATACGCCCCACACAACGCCGCACGATACGCCCCACACAACGCCGCACGATACGCCTCACACAACGCCGCACGATACGCCCCACACAACGCCGCACGATACGCCCCACACAACGCCGCACGATACGCCCCACACAGCGCCGCACGATACGCCTCACACAACGCCGCACGATACGCCCCACACAACGCCGCACGATACGCCTCACACAACGCCGCACGATACGCCCCACACAACGCCGCACGATACACCCCACACAACGCCGCACGATACGCCCCACACAACGCCGCACGATACGCCCCACACAACGCCGCACGATACGCCTCA
The DNA here is from genome assembly GCA_964019135.1 of Arenicola marina. Classification (NCBI taxonomy): domain Eukaryota; kingdom Metazoa; phylum Annelida; class Polychaeta; family Arenicolidae; genus Arenicola; species Arenicola marina. The sequence goes on along the minus strand of OZ025260.1, from coordinate 14,163,414 downwards.
CACAACGCCGCACGATACGCCCCACACAACGCCGCACGATACGCCCCACACAACGCCGCACGATACGCCCCACACAACGCCGCACGATACGCCTCACACAACGCCGCACGATACGCCCCACACAACGCCGCACGATACGCCCCACACAACGCCGCACGATACGCCCCACACAGCGCCGCACGATACGCCCCACACAACGCCGCACGATACGCCCCACACAACGCCGCACGATACGCCCCACACAACGCCGCACGATACGCCTCACACAACGCCGCACGATACGCCTCACACAACGCCGCACGATACGCCCCACACAACGCCGCACGATACGCCCCACACAACGCCGCACGATACGCCCCACACAACGCCGCACGATACGCCCCACACAACGCCGCACGATACACCCCACACAACGCCGCACGATACGCCCCACACAACGCCGCACGATACGCCCCACACAACGCCGCACGATACGCCCCACACAACGCCGCACGATACGCCCCACACAACGCCGCACGATACACCCCACACAACGCCGCACGATACGCCCCACACAACGCCGCACGATACGCCTCACACAACGCCGCACGATACGCCCCACACAACGCCGCACGATACGCCCCACACAACGCCGCACGATACGCCCCACACAACGCCGCACGATACGCCCCACACAGCGCCGCACGATACGCCCCACACAACGCCGCACGATACGCCCCACACAACGCCGCACGATACGCCTCACACAACGCCGCACGATACGCCCCACACAACGCCGCACGATACGCCCCACACAACGCCGCACGATACGCCCCACACAGCGCCGCACGATACGCCTCACACAACGCCGCACGATACGCCCCACACAACGCCGCACGATACGCCTCACACAACGCCGCACGATACGCCCCACACAACGCCGCACGATACACCCCACACAACGCCGCACGATACGCCCCACACAACGCCGCACGATACGCCCCACACAACGCCGCACGATACGCCCCACACAACGCCGCACGATACGCCCCACACAACGCCGCACGATACACCCCACACAACGCCGCACGATACGCCCCACACAACGCCGCACGATACGCCCCACACAACGCCGCACGATACGCCCCACACAACGCCGCACGATACGCCCCACACAACGCCGCACGATACACCCCACACAACGCCGCACGATACGCCCCACACAACGCCGCACGATACGCCTCACACAACGCCGCACGATACGCCCCACACAACGCCGCACGATACGCCCCACACAACGCCGCACGATACGCCCCACACAACGCCGCACGATACGCCCCACACAGCGCCGCACGATACGCCCCACACAACGCCGCACGATACGCCCCACACAACGCCGCACGATACGCCTCACACAACGCCGCACGATACGCCCCACACAACGCCGCACGATACGCCCCACACAACGCCGCACGATACGCCCCACACAGCGCCGCACGATACGCCTCACACAACGCCGCACGATACGCCCCACACAACGCCGCACGATACGCCTCACACAACGCCGCACGATACGCCCCACACAACGCCGCACGATACACCCCACACAACGCCGCACGATACGCCCCACACAACGCCGCACGATACGCCCCACACAACGCCGCACGATACGCCTCACACAACGCCGCACGATACGCCCCACACAACGCCGCACGATACGCCCCACACAACGCCGCACGATACGCCCCACACAACGCCGCACGATACGCCTCACACAACGCCGCACGATACGCCCCACACAACGCCGCACGATACGCCCCACACAACGCCGCACGATACGCCCCACACAGCGCCGCACGATACGCCCCACACAACGCCGCACGATACGCCCCACACAACGCCGCACGATACGCCCCACACAACGCCGCACGATACGCCTCACACAACGCCGCACGATACGCCTCACACAACGCCGCACGATACGCCCCACACAGCGCCGCACGATACGCCCCACACAGCGCCGCACGATACGCCCCACACAACGCCGCACGATACGCCCTACACAACGCCACACGATACGCCCCACACAACGCCGCACGATACGCCCCACACAACGCCGCACGATACGCCCCACACAACGCCGCACGATACGCCCCACACAACGCCGCACGATACGCCCCACACAACGCCGCACGATACGCCCCAAAGCCGCCCACCTTTTTCGACTTCCTCCAGACCTTCCTTGCGCATGCGCTCTTCGAGTGCGGTGAGCGCCCCCCGATGACCGGAAGTGAGGGCGTCCGTGTCATCCTGGTGCTGCTGCTTGATGTTCTGGATCTCGGCGATTAGCGCGTCTCGCTGGTGAGTCAGCTCCTCTGGAACACGGATCCAGAAGACAACAATCAGCTTGGTTGGTTTTAGTCATATCGCGTCAATGGGAGAAGGAAGGGAGAGTGGAGACATGTTCTCGGGGGTAACCCCCCTACTATTTACTAAGAAAGGCATGTGATCTTTGTCCTGCGACCACACAGACATGGCCACAGCGGGGCGCGAACCACCGACCCACGCTCCGTTAGCCTCTCAGGTGGCCAGAGCACTCAAGGCGAGCGCTCTAACCCACTCAGCTACCGGGCCGGCTCCAGCCAATAATCAAAGGTGAACCAAGGAGGAATAGAGGAGACGGAGTGTCCATATATATGTCACACTAGTGTCAGTAACACTATCACGTGTCTATTCCAGTAAGGGGGCACAGCATAATCGACCCGGACAAGTATACTATATACACGCATTAGAAAGGCATGGAATACTGTCGTTTTAAATCATCGTGTATCTTTAAAACACAATTTTATTAGTAAGAATGATAAGATTTGTACTTTGATCAGGTTGGTTATATTACAACATCCGTATATTATACACAAAACGTGGGTTTTAACAAGCAATGATATTGTGAGTAGAGAAAGCCATGGTAGTGAGAGTTATATGGAGTGATATCGTATCAAGATATGATCACTAATCACGGAAGAACAGAAACAGGAATTGAGCTATATATTACAATATATTTTTTAGTAAGTACATGTATACGAATTTGTAATGGAGCCAGCTCATCTATACTGCACATCACATTTATTTGACTAAATAATGTCTCACCCTAAATATAGGCTCATGTTATGTCTTAATTTGCATAATGGCCTATTCCATGTTTTTGAAATAAAGAGTTTATCACACATAGAAAGTACTATATGTACTCCGCATAATGACAAGCATTGACCGTACGGCGGGGCACAGTACACTGGTATATCCATGTTACAGCGAGTCATTGTTTTAGCATAACTCACGTAGTACTCACGCATACCCTTTACCATAATACCTTTCGCGGAATCTAACATGAAGATGGACCATCTAGGACACAGCGATATATTCAGTTTGTTTATCAAGGTTCAAGTACAAGAGTTCGGTTGGTTCGGCCATCATGACTCACCCAGCTGCGACGCAGCTTTCCGCAGCTGCTGCTGAACCTGTTCCAGCTGCACCGATAACCCTGGACACGAGAACGCCTTCAACTAGAACAGAGAGAAAGAGAGAGGGATGCTTAAATTCATCACAGCCAACACAACATACTTTTCTCATAAATTGTTCCATATAATATATAAATTGATTAATCACAATGTTAATTTTGATATTTTAAACCAATTATGGCCACACGGGGCTGAACTGAACCACGAAGCATTTGCATGCGAGATAACTTGTGACATTGGAAAATGTGACATTGGGATATATTTACAACTACTTGCAACAAGAGATGAAGCTGTTGTGGGGTATCACGAACTGTTTACTGGGCTGTTTACCGCTTGTGTCAGGTACAATATGAGCTGAAGTTGTTGTGGGGTGTCCGCCACTGTTTACTCGGCTGCTTACCTCATGTGTTAGATAGTTGATGAGCACGGCCATGGCCTCGAACCCCGTACTGCGCCGCCGCAACTGCATCTTCACCCTGTTCACTTCCTTCGTGCGCGTCTCACACAGCGCCTCCAAGCGGGAGATTTCCTGATCCGCATGCGCATTGCCGATGGCGTTGGTGACAACATCCGGTTGGTGGGGGCGTTTGACGGCACTTCCGGGAGAGGACCCAGACTTTTGGCTCGATTTGCTCTTGTTTTGATCTGAGACAGAAGAAAACAAGATAGCCTTTATAAGCTGCTCAGAGAAGTAATGGGTATACATTTATACTCCACGCTTTGAAGATCGCACAATCAATTGCAACAGAAAATGGGACATTTAGCCAACAAGCCAATACCTAAAGCCTCTGATGTAATAGACGGATCCACACTCCGACACTAAGCCCCGCCCACGCATGAGTCCTTTTTGCTTAATCGTGAGCATGAAATTGACAATCATAGCTGATGGTAGGTACAAGTGAGAAGTACTCATCTCTTAAACTGACAACAAAGCGACACGCTGCTTTGTTTGTCCGACTTCTTTGTCCGACATAACGCACGCGGAAGATATTTTTTCACCACATGATTGGATAAAAGCAACAGTGACGTCAGTGAATGATTGACAGCCTGGATCAGTCTATCAACGTGGATGAAGCGTATCAAAGACGACTACCTGACCGTGTCGGTGACCCACGTGTCACGTAAGGAGAGCCCAGGGGCAGTCTCTCCAGTAGAGACCACATCACCAAGCACAGCCATACACACAATGATCTTCGCTGTCGGGGGGTGCCTTTAGATATTCTATACAAGTCAACTAGCATTGTGGTGGCCCCACTTTTGCACCCGCGTCTTTACCCCGCCAGCCACCCCTCCGTTCTATTCTATAGCAGCTCAATGGCAAACCATTTGTACCATAATTTTTATTTAAAAAACGGATTTTCTGTCGCGCTTTTTTCTTTTACTGGACGAAGCCAGCTTTCTCATCCAGGTTCCGCGTTTACCTTGTTCATCACATGGTTTCCAGCGCAATAGCCATTATTATTCAGTGAGAAATGTTAGTTTTCACATTAAATATGACACAAACGGGTTGTCATACGTCTCTACTAGCCGGCAACGGTCTTTAGACGAAGGTGATACAGACCACCGTCGTAGAGGCCCCTGGACGGCATCCAATGGATGCTATCACATCCCCATCCCCACACAGCCCCCCTACCAGCCCCACCCCAGGGACAGGAGGTTTAGTACACCCCTAGGGGGTAGGTACACACACAGCCCCCCTTACAGCCCCACCCCAGGGACACGGGCGCCAGAACACCCCCAGGGGGTAGGTACCCACACATTCCCCCTTAAAGCCCCACCCCAGGGACAGGGGCGCCAGTCAGGGGGTAGGTATACACATGACCATAATTTTCCCCCCTCCCACCAAGGAATGGAAACCCAATATCTAAGTCTTCAGGCGTTCAGTAAAAAGACCTTTTATGGAGTTATGGAGTACATCGTTTGTTTTCGGTCTTTAGTCACGGGGAGACGTGACCGCCCGGGGGCTGTGAATGTGATTGGTCTTCACGTCGCCAATCACAAGGTGCAATCAGCGTCTCGGCTCTTCCAAGGGGACCTAACCACATCTGATATCTCTGCCTCAGGGTGGTTCCGAATCTCCTTCCCATTGTGTTTTATACTGCATGTTTATAAATATACTTGCTGAAGTTTGACGCCCGGGGAGGGCACTACTTATAATCAGGTATATACTTCTGTGCAGCGCACATGACCTTTTTTTCTCTCAATCCTCGGAGCAGAAATCTACAATTTCTCTCGAGGTGCCTCTACGATGTGCCTAGCCATGAATCCATCGCTATGTTTGAAGAATCATAGCCATGTAGCATTCTATAGTGAAAAATCAACTTCACATGACGGATTGAATTGTATAAGTATAGCTTTCATAATTAGTTTCAACAATGTAAAAGTACTTTTCTATATATAATTACTGATGTATGAACTCCAAAATTGTTAAAGTCTTCAAAAGGAGTTATCATTGCCTACTGGCCTAAAAATGGACAACAACATGCCACAATTTTTTTTACAGGAAGTTGTTCACTGCACATGTGCAAGGTCATCACATGATGGTATAAGCCATGCTAATTGGTTCATTGTTCAGGGACCCAGTCATTGGGTAAGTGAAAACACATGTTTTTATGTGAATTTCTGGTGACAGACTGGACTATTTGTGCCTTTCAAGAAAGGTTACTTATGTGATTAATCATTACTTGTCAGGAAGTAATAAGAAAAGGATCAAGGTTTGTTTCTGTTATAAAAGTTTTCCCACAGCAAAGGAGAATCAGCGCTACACTTGGTCAAAGTCAAACAACCCTGAAATGGGGTTGTTCCAGACTATATATTCTTGACTATATATTCCAGTTGATATCGAAAGTGCTTAAATAAAATTTCAGTTCTTGACTATATATTCCAATTGATATCGAAAGTGTTCAAATAATTAACCTCCATATACGTTGCCATGACTGCCAGTGTCTATTTTGGATGCCTTTTTTAAACCAAAAATTTCAAAATCTCGCACTTTATTCCTGCTCTCCACGTTACTAATGTAGTCCCCCCCCCCCCACCGGGGGTTTGACTATGAGTTATCTAAGTTATGTATCTGGCTTCGTGACAAATACGGCTAATTAAATTCAAGTTGACAATTGTATATAGCAATCATACAGTGTATCTATGACCGGCAGGCGGATAGCATCGCCAGCGTGACTTATGACCTTCGTAAAGTGAGCAATAGCATTCTGAAGCTCTTTTTCATGTTCAGTTTTTAGTCTACTGGGCTGATGGTTGGTGCGGGTTTGTAAGGTGCCCCAGGCCGGGCCCGGTGATCTAACATCGCATGACCTTCTCTACGTTACGACTCAGACGTTTGGTAAAGTGCAGATCGCTGACAGAGATTGAGTGGTACATGGCGGGAGAAGAAGTAGTCGCGCTTAGCGTGTGTAGACCTCCCGCAACCCCCCCCCCCCCCCTCCCCCACCCCCCTTGCATTGGGGGTCTGGGGCCGTAGGAACGACATGGAGATAGGGTGGGGAGGATGGCGGGGAGCCAGTGTGTGGCATGGGCCAGTAGGGCGGGGGGTGGCGGAGTTGTGGGTCAGGGTGGGGCATGGGGCAGTCGGGTAGACGTAGACAAGACATAGATACCATTTTTCATTAACAGCTATGCATATACCGAGAAAAACTCACACAAATGCACAAAGCAGTCTCGCACAACAAAAAGATATATACATATAGTCAGTAATTGCGGTTCCTGCAACCAAAACAAAGTTATAAAAATAATCAAACAGTATATTTACAGAAATAAAAGTTTAAACCATGACGCCTTGTATCTTCTCCATCTCCCCCTCTGAGTAACTCACCCTTCGAGAGACAATTATTGTTATTAGCCACAGAAATATATCCATGTTGTACACCGTTTAGGGCCCACTGGAGCGACCCTGGCGAACCAGGGATCCAGGGTTCTCGATCACAGAATGTCCGGACATCCCCCTCTCTGGATCCTAAGTACATCCAGGCAAATCCTGAACACGAGTCCTTTGATGCCGACAAGGAATGCGAGACCATATTCCTAGACTCTTGACCTCCAGTTAGAATATGAAACCCGTCTGGTTTACAATGTACTTCACACGAGCTGTGAAAATCCTGAATTCCGGAAATTCCCACCGCGCTAGCAGATCCGGAATTCTGGATCTTGTCAACGACTCCCGATTGATGTGCATCCTTCTTCTGGATTTCATCATACCCGTTGCGGCTCCGCAGATGGCTGAGCCATCCGGAAGGTGCGGTTCTGAGTGGGGCTGAAAGGAAACAGCGCCCTGCAGCGGCCAGTGAAGGAACTACTGTCCTCCGTTCCAGTCCCAGGCACCGGCTTACATACCGCTTATCGCTGATTTCCATGGCGACAAACTCGCAAACACGATAGCGACAATTACCGCATCCCGAACAGCCTTATCACCGCTGCCTCTCTCAACGATCTTCCCGACAATGACCCAAGCCCAGGTAGTAACCGCCCCGGGGTGGTTGGGGCAGACCTGACATGGCCCCTCCGCCCCTCCCCCCCCCCCCCCCCCCACCGTCATTCCCAGTCAAGGGTCACATCCTGGCGGCAGTGACCCAGGACAGGCGAGGAGGGTGGGGGTGGGAGGGGGATGATTTAGGGAGTGTCCAGCCAGAAGCAACAAGCCCAACACGACTGGTGAGAGTCCCAGGCCTCGCCCCAATACCTGCTGCCGGAGCAGTCAGGCGTGGAAAACAAGGACCTTCGATGTCAAAGGCGGAGGCCGCTGGGGACTCAAAAGGGCGACAGCCCTGGGAGGGGGTGGGAAGGGTCACGGGGTGGGTGGGGGACGGGGGGGGGGGGGCGGGGGGTGCCGTGACATTGAGCAGGTACGTGGTGCGCACCTTCACCCTGAGGTAAACGTGCCGTATATGGCTGCAGTGATCGCTTACAGCTATATATCACTTATGCAATGACCCCCCTCCCTCCCACCTCCCCCCATTTCCGTCATGATGTTGAAGTGTTTCTGGGCCACATCCACTCATATATTGCTCACGGCAACGCGCCACCCCCTCCCTCCCTCTCTCCTCCCGCACCTTGTTTCCTCCTTTTCCAATCCCCACTCCCCGCCCCTCCCATCCTCTCTCCTCCCACCACAGCACACACACATGCAGGATGAGCAGACACCCCCAACTTGAGCTCCACTGGCCCACACTGAACACACTTCTGTTTAAAGCGAGCAGAGAGAGCAGGACATGTCATGAAAACTCCCACCACGTGTCACCGAAAGTAAGTTAAAACATCACACCCCCGCATTGTTCTCATAGACATAGTTATATGATGATCATTGAGAAGGTTAAACCAATCGGGCATTAAGAGGTTAAGGGCTTAATCACAATGACCCTCCAGTGGTCCCCCTGCAGTGAAGGTCACCCGACAGGCACACCGACAGGTAGACCGACAGGTGTACCGGATGAGCGAGACGGGTCAATGGGAAAGACAAACAGAAGAGTTGTAATGATGTCAGAGGCGAAGATAAGCGATGATGGGCCGAGCACTTGAAGTGACCACGTACTGAGTGATATCGCCATGGATATGGTTGGTTGGTTGTATATTCAGGAGGCTTTAACCACTTTCGGTCATACCGCGTCAATGGGAGAAGGCAGGGAGAGTGGAGCCATGTCCCCGGCGGGTAACCCCCCACTCTTCGCGAAGAAGGAGAAGGGATCTTTATCCTGCGATCACACAGACATGGCCACAGCGGGGCTCGAACCATCGAGCCACGTGCCGTTAGGCTCTCAGGTGACCAGATCACTCAAAGGGAGCGCTCTAGCCCACTGAGCTACCGGACCGGCCCCCTGGAGATAGGAAGAGTGATATCGCCATCGATATGGTGGGAATAAATCCATGGGGGTCCAGACAAATCAGCCGTTAGACAGGAACTGCTCCCCGGGAGACAGGGAAGATATACAGCAGGTAGAAATTAAGTCTTTTAGGCCACCCTTGTGAACACGGATCTTGGAACCTCCTGGAAAACTTGTGAAGAGATTGAGCATGATGGGGGGAAGAGGGGGGGGTGGGGGGGCAATAATATAGCCGTAGATCTGAAGCTCAGTGGGCTAACAACTGAACTAGAGGGGGGGGGGGCTCTGACATGGCAAGCAAATGACCTTCGGATAGCCATAAGATATGTTTTGTAACTGGCAGCCAGAGATGTTATGTCTGGTGCACGTGTATTTGCCATGGAGTGTTTGGGCTATGCGTGTGGGCTGTCAAATGGAACAAAGACACGTTCTGGTTTCATGCATGGCAAGGGTATGTTCGTCTGAATGTGCATGAATGAATGGGATGTTAGGCCATGTTTGTGCACACAGGGGCTAACCTGGGCCAAGGGGCCAAGGAACATCCCGGGACGCCCCAGATCTGGTGCCCATGTCTGAATTGTGTTACCAACGAATCTAATAACGGGGTGAGAGTCGTTGGTTGGATATTCAGGAAGCTTTAATCACCTTTCTGGTTACATCGCGTCAATGGGAGGAGGAAGGGAGAGCGGAGCCATGTCTCCGGGGGTAAACCCCTACTCTTTGCGAAGAAGGACATGGGATCCGTATCCTGCGACCACACAGATATGACCACAGCGGGGCGCGAACGACCGATCCACGTGCCGTTAGGCTCTCAGGTGGCGTTTGAAGCGTTTGAAGCGGAAGGAGGACATGGGATCTTTACGATCCTCTTTATGAGGGTGGAGTACCCTGCTGTTCTATGGCCAAATAACAACAATAATCAGCAGGGAAAATGACCTTTTATACCACGCATAACAACTCGAATGTCACGTTCACCGGACAGGTGGGGAAACAAAACTCTAACAGTCCGGACAAAGGCTTAGCTCCGGACCGCAACAAGGACCCGCCGGGTGGCTGTTTCCGGATCCATACAGCACAGGGATCTCGGGATACACGTGAGATCACTCCCCGGGATAAACAGACCAGTATACACAGGTGGGAGCTGTGAGCTGGGAGAGGAGAGGTGGGAGCCCGCAGTTGGGAGGTGGGGGCTGGGAGCCCGCAGGTGGGAGGAGGGGGGGGGGGTGGGAGCTGGGAGTTAGAGGTGTGGGCTGGGAGGTGAGAGGTGAGAGGTGGGATGTGAGAGCTGCGAGGGGCGAGGTAAGGCGGGGGGTAGCAGGGACGGGGGAAAGGGCATTACGTGTGTGGTAGCGAGGGGGCCGTGGGGTGCGGGGCAGAGAGCGAGGAGGATAGGGGGGTGAGGAGGGGATAAGGAGTGAGCAGAAGGGGGTAGAGGTTAGAGGGCAAGGTTACCTCACTCAACATCAATGAGTCGCTCCTGTCACTCACCCATGCTAGCTCAGGGGTAACACCCCCCCCCCGCTCCTCCCCCCCCCACCCTCCCGCATCAAGAGACCGGATCCCATCATACGTCCTCTGGGATAGCTTAACAATATCACGCACTGAAAAGGTCAAGGCCAGTGTCCTCATCAAAGAGCAAAACGAGGAACATCCGCTATAACACGAAGTAACCACAACCACCACCACCACCACCACTACTAACGCAACATGCCTTCGACAGGACGATGCAGGAATAGGTACTGCTAGGTTAGGTAACGGTTGGTGAGAAGCACGAAGATCAAACGGCCCTAGAGGCGGGTCAAGGCATAATTGGGAAGCACCATTCCCACGGCACCACAGGGATTCGACCCCGCAACGATATTTGAGGCTACATCGGAGCCATACAAACCGAGCATCAAAAGAAACAAAAGGGCAATGGATTTATAATGATAGCACGCCTTATCGATATCTGTTTTAGTTTTACTATTTGCAGCAAGCAGATAGCTTCAAATAATACGCTACTAATCAGCTGACAACGCTAGAGACGGTCATTATCGAGATTGATTGACATCGCCAGTAACTACCTGGGTGGACGATGTACTGGAATCTGTGGAACAATCCCGCGACAGAAGTGTGTAACTTCCGGCGCAGCAGCGACACCTGGCGACACCGGAAGTACATGTCGACGGTCTCCTGGCAACGGTGTCCGTACTGTGGACAGGTATGGAGGCCCGTCAGTGATCCCGTCACTGCGACGCCCAATCCGTGGCGCACTTCACCGCCATTATAATTGCTAATCCATTAAGACACAATGTAGATATTATCCAAAAATTATCCAGAAGTATTAATCAGGATCCGGATACAATCTGGAACGGCCATCAGCAGCCACGCCAGCGGGATAACGCTCTATATATTCCGTGTTCGCGGTAACAGGCAAGCTTCCTTGTTGCCGCCCACCAGTAGAGATCCTAGAATACAGTGGCCTATATATCACATGTGGTACAGTCAGGATCTGTGGTTTAGTTGTCTCTGCTGTTACTCGGGGAGCCACTCAATGCAGTGTCTGGTGCGGTAAACCATTCAGCGTTTAATGGGATCATGTTCGCTGCGTGCTTGTCACCGGTGATCCAGACGGCGAGCGGTGATCCAGAAGTCAGTCAAACCTACTCAAGTTGGTGCGTGATAGCCAAAGTGTGCCACATCCAGCCGCCGCCCCAGTCACAAGGCTAAACAGCAAACATACCTACCAGACCCCCCTACCCATCGACCGTTGACACGACCTCCTCCTGCCTCGATATCCCCGATGGCAGTGGCAACGCAAAACAAAACAGTAGTCCAATAGGATAGGGGATACCAGTAAAAAAAAACATGGGCTTACATGAGTAAACCTGACCCGTGGCTCCCCCTACCGACGGTTCAATGCAATGAAGCTCCGCTCCAGGTGTTGTTGCCCTAGCGACGGCTGCGGAGAAGGGCCGAACAAAGTAGGAGAAGGAAGGACTGTGATACCCAACCATACGATGGCGCCGCCTGTGGACGCCTGAGAGAGTGATATGAGTTGTAAGCCCCCGTCCAGGTAGTCCGAGGTACAGATCCACAAGTGGAGGTGTAACTAAGCAGCTGAGTGGCTGGGCCACAAGGAATTTTAAAGTCCGCTACCGTAGATATAAAAAAAAAAACACGTGTGATGCTAGCTTCACTCCGCTGTTATCAGGTTCCCTGTGGCTGCGGGGGTCAGACCGTGGGTGGTGGGTGGGTAGGGGTGGGGCGGGGGGGGGCATGGGGGTCCTTGGGATGTGGTTAGCACACAATAAATGTCACTCTGTATTCGGTTACAGCGACAGAGCTGTAGCGTCCGATGACGTCACGTATTCATCGCCTGCCAGTGGGCTCAGTGAGTGGTTACCACAGCCATTTACCCATCGAGGTCTGGTCTACGTGGGCTCATGCTTGGCGCAGGTCCTGCCGCTTGCGTGTATCATATATCCATGTCTTTGCCACACACAGGGGGAACCAGCTAAATACCATGCCGACACCAGGGTCACACGCTCTCAACAGCCTCAAATCACATCCCAGCGGTGACTACTGCAGGCTACCATGACAACAGTAACTAACGCGGTGACGACGGAGAAATACCCGGTTTACAGAGTCAATGATAACCTGCGGATACATCTCTATTGACAGCGACCCTACTGTCCTCTCCTCTCCCTGGAGCAGTCTCACACGCGAGTGGCGCTGCGATCGCTGCTTCCCGACCGCCGGATCCAGATGTGCATGGATCCAGACAATCGGGATCCAAGACTCCACCAGGCGGAGATTTAACAAAGATTGAAGTGGGGAGGGAGGAATGGAGGGAGACAAATTGTCTGGCGCCGGGGGGACTACGGGGGTATTGTGCAGGACGCGATCTAACTCCCGGGGAGAGGATGGGGTAGGAGGGTAGTGGCTGGAGATGTGTGGTCGGGGTGGGGGGGGGGCTAGATGCTGTATGGGAGAGGTGGGGGAAGGGCGGCAGGGAGTTAAAATGGGGGAGGGGGGGGGGGGGGTGCGGCCGTCACGAGCCCACCCACTACACGCATCCCTTTGCTCCCCCCAGATGGCGCTAGCGTGGCTGGCTGGCGCCGCTGATTGCCTCCACGTGAACATCCGGGACCCGCCGCCTTGGGGCCGCTGGGGGGGCCGCTTGGGGGCGCCACGTGGTCCAGCGTCTCAGTCACCTGGCTGGGTCCACATCATCACCACCTCTCGCCCCTCCCACCCACCCACCCGGCACACATACCCTCTCGCCAGTTTCAGTCTCAGCTACCACCCCACGCGCAGCACCCCCCCACCCGACCTCTCAGCTGTCCCTCACCTCACACTCACCCCTCACCCCGCCACTCAGCTCTCCCTCACCCCACAGGCACCTTCGTCAACACCCCTCTAAACAAACCTCAAGGACAAACGGCAGCACACAGTTCCAGTTATCGAAGAACGTATTTCTCCCCCCTTTTCCCCTTTCTGAAAAAACTTCCGCCATGACCAAGACTACACTCAAAACCGAAGCCACTCCCCTTCCCCCGGCCTACCCTCTCCTCATATCCCACACTTCAAACTGCTATCCAGGGTAGCTCCATGATTTCCTAGCACCCAGGCCTAACGTTATCAAACAAAACAAAACAAAACACAACAATCTCAATCTCTTCATAAACTACTCAAGGCTGACTGGTTTCAATTCACTCGTTGGCACGGTGGCAGGGTACGAGGCTGTTTGAGGCCTGGAGAGTGAAACCAGGCATGAGACTTCCGGTCCTGCAGTAGCAACACAGTGGTAACCCCTGGAAGGCCATAATGCGATAACAAAGTTTTTTTCCTATTTAGTTCGCTGCCATGGTAACCCCAATGATGCACAGTAGGTGTCGGGACGGTGTTTGCGTGTTTAATGCAGGACGCCGGCAGCAAGATACGGTTCTGGCAGACTGTAGACGATTTTTCGGTCACATGAAAACTCGTGGAAGAAATATATGCACGACATAATTAGTCTGAGACAACACAGTAGCGGTTGTTGACACGGTTACGGCGACAAGAACACGAACAAATATCCAGAACCAATTCATCAACAGAAATGTGCAAAAGAAGTCAAATGGAATATTCACGAGACCCTGACATTGGCGGGACAGGGACCATGGGACACTCTGGACCCTCGGCCATCAGGGTTGGCCGAGGAGGTTGGCGTGGTCATGGTGTTCAATGGTATTTCTGCTGCTATTTGCACAGGTGGCATCCCAACACGTGCTTTGAACAAGCAGTTCACCCAGCGAGCTGGTGACTAATCCTGGATATATCACAAGAGATATATAGCAACTGGTTGATTCAGAGGGCGAAGCTTGTTTACCTTCCAGATTTTGACCCGATGGGAACAAACTGCCTACATGGTGACTTGGGACTGGAGTCATCGCAGGTGACGCATAATTAGCGACAATAACAGGAGCAGCGCCACTAATTTACATGTCTTTTTTTAATCACATAAATATTCATTGGGTAATTATCTCCATTGGCCGCGACGTGGGGCGATACGCATGGTTAGCGGCCCGAGGTTGGTGTGCACATAGTGTGAAGCCGCCACACTGCCAATGGCTGACAGTATCTTTTGGTGAACGATTCTTAATCGGAGTGGCGGAGGCCACAAAACGCCACTGACCCCCAGAGGGATGGTTTCATTCGTTACAACAAGAAGCTCGTGTGGAATGGCACACCGTTATGTTGTGGGGCATGGTTCTCCGCGGAGGCCATGATATTTTTGTAGTAAGATTCAAATTACACGTATCCGTGAGTGAAAACACTTAAACGTAGGATCAATTGTATGAGTAGAAAACTTTGCGGCCTTTGTGTGGTGAACAAAAAGTAGAAGTGGAAGCAATGCGAGAGTTCCACAGGGGAACGCCCCACGGTGTCTCTATCTGTACCCGGCATTATGGCATGACAGGAGCGCCATGCTATCCCACTCCAGGGGGGGTCTTGGCCGGGGGGGGGCGGGGGGGGGCACAGAGGGACCACCGGATACACCCGTCTGTCGCCTTACATAACGCGACTCATTCACCAACAGCCCATCCCCAGCGGAGTTGGTTATATTTATTTACAAGAGCACACAGTCCGTGTCTTGTCTCGCCTGATAAGATTACAAACACGGAGGTTCCTTCAGAATCTCACACATGACACAGACACAACGACTCCTTTCACGCGTCGTTGTAACCCTTTGAATCACTCCCCACCCCCCCCCCCCCCCCTGCCCAGCAGCTGTTTTGGCACCGGTGGGAGGCGCGAATGGGCGGGAAGGGGTGGGGGAGGGGCGCAATGGCAAAAAACAACCAAGATGCGAAACTAGCTGGTTCCCTGTCTTTCGCAGACAGCTGCTGTAATATGGACGGTACCACACTTGGAATGAGCCAGGGAACCAATCAGAAGGAACCCGAGCACCAGATTAAATACGGCGCGCGGCCATTACGCCGACCCGCCAAGGTCACGACCTTCAGTTGATGACTACGGTGTCTGGTAAGCGACACCCCAGCACGCCTTCAAGTCGGCGCTAAAGTTTGACACCATGTGTTGACAAGGGTATAGAGCAAGTGCTGTCAGCCGCAGGGGGACTATCATAAGTCAGTGGCCAGGGAAAGTAAAAAACAAGGAGGTGCATGTAACGGTGCTGCTGTTTTTTGCAGCCGTGATAAATAAAACATATCTGAGGAGTGGAAAACTATAACTCCCTCTTCGGAAAGCCTCGCTTGCACCCACTCCGGGTGAATGTCGTGGGCGGTAATTGGCGCGGGACCCTATCTCTTCTCGCGGCCAAACAACACGCAGATAGTGGGGTAGAGACCCCTATTGATAGCATCGGGAAACGACTGGCAGTTATTTTAGGACTGACCCCTATCGGTCTCTCGGTGAAAACGACAGATAATTCACCACCCAAAACTCTTCTCCAAACAAAGTAAACGTGAATACCCACAGAGCGGTCTACTTGTTCCTTCCACTTAGCGGTGACGTCATCATTCAAACATCAGTTCGGGAGCCAAGGCGCTTCCGGTACCGTATGAAAAATGGCGTTCATACCGACTCGGTTCAACCACCGGTAGTGACGAGTAATTGACCGAAAAACATGAAGTAAAGTGGTTTTATTTGAAAGGCCTAACTTAGCTTATGGCATTAAAAATATGAAATATTTCGGTAAAGTTTGGTGAGTTTGGTTTGCATTTAATACTCCCGATGAAGATACATCTTGACTGTGAACGTCCAACATCAGTGAAATAGCTCAAGGCGAACGTCCAACATTAGTGAAATCGCTCAAGGCGAACGTCCAACATTAGTGAAATAGCTCAAGGCGAACGTCCAACATTAGTGAAATAGCTCAAGGCGAACGTCCAACATTAGTGAAATAGCTCAAGGCGAACGTCCAACATTAGTGAAATAGCTCCAGGCGAACGTCCAACATTAGTGAAATAGCTCAAGGCGAACGTCCAACATTAGTGAAATAGCTCAAGGCGAACGTCCAACATTAGTGAAATAGCTCCAGGCGAACGTCCAACATTAGTGAAATAGCTCAAGGCGAACGTCCAACATTAGTGAAATAGCTCCAGGCGAACGTCCAACATTAGTGAAATAGCTCCAGGCGAACGTCCAACATTAGTGAAATAGCTCCAGGCGAACGTCCAACATTAGTGAAATAGCTCCAGGCGAACGTCCAACATTAGTGAAATAGCTCCAGGCGAACGTCCAACATTAGTGAAATAGCTCCAGGCGAACGTCCAACATTAGTGAAATAGCTCAAGGCGAGCGTTCTAACCCACTGAGCTATCGGGCCGGTCCCGGGAGGGGAGAGAGCCAACGAGCTGCCCGGACCAGCGTAACGACATACCGGTAGCTGTGTTTGCGCATTTACCGCCATAAACACACTCTGCCCTCACCTTGGCCTGGCGTCACTGTAATGCCGACAAGTGGCACACCAAGGCTATATTTATGACGCCCATCCCATCCGAGGGCGAATGGGAGGAGGGGTGGGGGGCTGAACTCTCGTGTCTACACATTTACTCCCATATTGACTTTGTCTGGATCATTGAGACTAGATACTGTAAATATCTCATCTGCGTCACTGTCGTTGGCAAACGGAGTAGCAGGAGTTCACCACTGCGAAATGAGGGTCATCAGAGTGTGTAAACATGTGGATGAACGAGCTACACACTGTACATGGCAGCGCGTTGAATCTTGAGTGGCAACATACGGGACATCGGCACGTTGTTTATAACGTGCATTCCAAGATGTACGTATGAATTGCAACAATTATGTGCGTTGTAACATAAACGATGTTCATTGTAACATACACGATGTTCGCTGTAATATTCACGATGCTCACTGTAACATACACGATGTTCATTGTAACATACACGATGTTCGCTGTAACATACACGATGTTCATTGTAACATACACGATGTTCATTGTAACATACACGATGTTCATTGTACCATACACGATGTTCATTGTAACATACACGATGTTCGCTGTAACATACACCATGTTCGCTGTAACATACACCATGTTCATTGTACCATACACGATGTTCATTGTAACATACACGATGTTCATTGTAACATACACGATGTTCGCTGTAACATACACGATGTTCATTGTAACATACACGATGTTCGCTGTAACATACACCATGTTCATTGTAACATAACGATGTTCATTGTAACATACACGATGTTCATTGTAACATACACGATGTTCGCTGTAACACACATACCGTTCATTGCAGGGTAGTACCCTGAGGGTGCAAACCATGGAAGTATTTACTTTTGCATTAGCTAGTAAAAAGGACAAAATACCTGAGCTTGACAAACAGTTCTAGAGTCTAGGGCCTACTAACCGAAAAGAGTCAAATTACGTAACCACGCATCTGCTATGTGTTTAATCGCCATATCTCTAGCATCATTCCACACAACCCGGCAGTCTACGACAAGATGCGAGTATTATGCCCCAAAACTAAGACTAAGAACAGCTTTAAAATAAGAGTAAAACACAGCACCCAGAGCAAAAGAAGTAAAAACGATTCCAGTCTCGCCCGCGTCCTTTGGGAGGCAGTTTTACAACAGAGCTATGGCAAAGTAAGGAAACCCGCAAGAAAAAGTTGTCCAACTTACGAATGATTTAAGCCTCAGGAATGGCTCGAAATGTCTTGCTCGATTCTTTTCCTTGCCCTTTCACCCCCCCACCCCCGCCCCCGACCCTGCTCTGGCCATCCACCCCCTCTCCTTCCTACTCCTCCCGAAAGACGGGGCCTTATTGTTAACCGCAAGAGTCGGACGCTTGTCGAGCTATTTAACATCAAGTCACCTCCCCCCTCATATACTAACCTCCACCATCGCCCTCGCCTCCGCCCTCGCCTCCCCCCCCCCCCTCTTCCCGCGTCCACCCCTCCCATCCGCACCCCGCCCCTCCTCCCGTCCGCTACGTCGGACGCACGGGATGAGTCGACCGGAAACGGAACAAAACAAACCGTCTGGATCTTAGCGTTCCGGATTACTAATGACAGGCGAGGGCAGGAGGGAACGGAAGGTGGGGGGGGGGGGGGGGGTGAGAGAAGCGGGGCGCATGGAAGCGCTCAAGAGTAAAATAAAGAATGACGAAGGGTGGGAGGATAGAACCTTCAAGACTGAATCCTCGGCAAACTGAGGAATCTAGACTTCCATTGTTAGACGAGCGAGTAGCCTCCAAATATCCGGGGGCCGTATTCATAATCGCCACTTAGGCTATGCCACTGGCTATGCCACTAGCCTTAGCGCTAAGTGGAAGATTTGTCGAATTAAAGAAGTAGTCACCCAAGAAGCGGATTTTCTGAATTAGGAAAAAGTGTTAAAATCATATTGAATAGGATTTCTTAATCAGGAGTACGACCACAACGAGCTGGTGAGGCTAAGACAGAAATGCATTTGTTGTGCGTAACTTACGAGGGGATTATGAATACGGCCCCTGGGGAGGGGGAAGAGGGGCACGGAAACCGGACATCCATAGCGGCCACTTTATTCGGACTACCCAGGTTAGAGAAAGGAACGGTAAAGTTAAAGCAGATATCATTATATCATCTGATATGTTGGGTCGGCGTGAGTCAATTATACATTAACAAGATCTTATGTCGACTAGGTACAGGGTCATTAAAGTAAATATATCAAGTTCGACAAGGGAAAAGAGGAGCGTCAAGTGTGTTTAAGGTCATCAAAGTGAGACAATCAACTCGGTACAAGGTCATCAAAGTACGTAAACTCGGTACAAGGTCATCAAAGTACGTAAACTCGGTACAAGGTCATCAAAGTACGTAAACTCGGTACAGGGTCATCAAAGTACGTAAACTCGGTACAAGGTCATCAAAGTACGTAAACTCGGTACAAGGCCATCAAAGTACGTAAACTCGGTACAAGGTCATCACAGTACGTAAACTCGGTACAAGGTCATCAAAGTACGTAAACTCGACATCAGATCATCAAAGTACGTAAACTCGGTACAAGGTCATCACAGTACGTAACCTCGGTACAAGGCCATCAAAGTACGTAAACTCGGTACAAGGTCATCAAAGTACGTAAACTCGGTACAAGGTCATCAAAGTACGTAAACTCGACATCAGGTCATCCAAGTACGTAAACTCGGTACAAGGTCATCAAAGTACGTAAACTCGACATCAGGTCATCAAAGTACGTAAACTCGGTACAAGGTCATCAAAATACGTACACTCGGTACAAGCTCAGCGAGTCCGTACCATCTTAGTACAAAGTCAAGAGTGAAAGTCACGGCCAACCTCTCCCGTGGTCCAGAGCCTCGGGACATGTTATGTCCTTCGCCACACCATGACACAGAGTGCGGTCACATGACAGGCCAGCACGTGCCACCAGTAGCCCGCGGCCATACGGGTCCTAGTGGACGTGAAACAGTCACAAGGTCAAGGTCATACACGCCATCCATCCGATAACCGCTCCCTACATTGCTGAATGTACCTCCCGAGATCCCTGGCCGAAGCTTTGTTCCACAACATAAATAGCACATAAGCGTACTTACAGTGTATATATCGACTATGGGGAATACTGGTCCCGTCGCCACTGTGAAAACTATTCATCTGGATGCTTTGGCTGTTAGCTGTTGCCATGACTACGCCATTTCCATGGCATTTAGACCCCCAAAACAGGCAGAAATTTATGGTTCTGGCAATATAACGCACGCAGTAGATAAAAACAAAGCGACTGCCTTGGAAAACGTGGCTCAACGGAGTCGCTTATTGACAATAAGCACGCGATTCCCGTCTGAATTACTAGTTTTGCACAGTCACATAATTTATAATTCAGGTTCTCCATGCGGTTCATTTGTAAACTTACATCGTACAGTACAGAATAATATACAATATTTAGTGTTATTTTCGGAAGAGAAAACCGGACAAAGACCTTTACCGACCTTCAAGTAAATCCATAAGGAAATCCGTGCAGATCAAGGGAAGGAAGTTGTTCTCGACGTCGACACCCGAACACGACATACTGCGTCAATCAGCGTCAATCAGCGTCACCGTGACAACGCTAATTACAGTGCGTCACCGTGACAACGCTAATTACACAACGCTTAACGATAAACAATCAGGATTATCCAGTGATCGTGGATTAATTATAAACCATCAAGATAATCCACAGCGAGCGTGGGTTCTATCGTAAACAATCAGGATTATCCAATGATCGTCAAGTATTTATAATCAAGCAGGATAATTCAGTGAATGTTGGTTGGTGCTCCCCAATCAGAATCAACCACTATGCCAGTTGCTAGGTGATAGGATCATCACGCGATCGTTGCTAGATGATCAACAATCAGGATCAAGTGACCGTTGCCAGGTGACAAGCAATCAGGATCACCCACGGCGATCGCTATCTCTACTAACTCTCAGGATTGTTGTATCCATCGAGGGACTTGATATCCAGATGAGAACTTGTTTACTAGTTGTAAGGGGTGTTATCCTTGGGGTATGATACTTAACGTTGGGCGCTGTATGCAGACGTCCGGATAACCTATCGCGTGTTATCATTCCTGGAGCATCCGACCCCACTGCCGGGGGACTCCCACGGTGTCCCGCTGTTAACCACGTCTGGATTCACTCCCGTCGGTTTTCAATTTGTTGATTATTTAAAAACAGAAAAAGTAGTCATGTAGAAGAATTGTTACAACGTTTCAAGGCTCCGGATCCAGGAATCCCTACTGAATACACCAAGACTCTGTGTACCAACAATCCCAAGCAGGCAGCAAGGCCAAGGTTGTTTCTCCTTCTCACCAGGTGGCGCTCGTTGCGCCTGTCAGGCCAGGCCGCCAGAGATCCCGGAGATGGGTGGCGTGGGGATCCCGCCTGCTTCCCGCGTCCGGATCCCCCTCTCCAGTTAATACAATACAACGGGTTAATTCGTTGCACCTTTGGGAGAAGGATTGGTTGCCTTCTGGATGAGGCTAGGCTAGCCAGAGATGTGGAGTCTGGAGCTATGACTCCCCTGGTGCCGTGATTCAGGATGGCGGCCGACGAACCGCCCAAGAACGCGTATTATCTCCTCCTATGGGGACCACAAGTGGTTGGTGTACCGCCCGGTGTGCCGCCCGGTGTACCGCCCGGTGTACCGCCTGGTGTACCGCCCGCAGTGCCGCCCGGTGTGCCGCCCGGTGTACCGCCCGGTGTACCGCCCGGTGTGCCGCCCGGTGTACCGCCCGGTGTACCGCCCGGTGTACCGCCCGGTGTACCGCCCGGTGTACCGCCCGGTGTACCGCCGCCGTTGTTAGGCCGAGTGAGATATGACTCGCTCAGTACAAGGAAGGCGCGCTGTTTTCTAGGGACCAAGGCTCTCTCTAACTCTCTCTGTCTATCTGTCTCAGGTATTAAAAACTTACACGGTCTGTATCTCCACCAGGCCCCACTACGGCGAGAGTACAGGGGTTTGTTGCTGCTAGCGGCTCGTAGGTGGCTGCAGCTCGCCAGTCAGTCCCCCATATGATGTGATATCCTTGATATCGTTCTCATATCGTATCGGTTAGAGCCATTGTGGGACGGAATGGCCTCGTGGCCTCGTGGCAGACCACCAAGGCACACGGCGTCACTACACGCACTGCCTCGCCCCCATCTCTCCGTCCGCGGGTTTGGGGGTCTATCTCTCTCTGTCCGTATGTGTGTGTGTCTCTCTCTTCGTGCCTCCAGCTATCCCTCCCTCCCTCTATCTTGCTGTCTCTCTTCTGTATATTTTCCCAGATCTATATCTGTATGTCCCCCTCCCTCTCTCTCTCTCTCACTGTCTCCTTTTCTCTGTCTCACTGTCCCTGTTATGTGTCGGTCTCTCGTCCTCTCTACAGATGCCACTCGGAGGCAGTAACAACCAGCTGTCCGGCTGTCACACAGCTGTTGAGTGCTAGAGACCAGGAGGGAATGACGCGTGAGAGCCAGATCGACTAGAGACCAGGAGGGAATGACGCGTGAGAGCCAGATCGACTAGAGACCAGGAGGGAATGACGCGTGAGAGCCAGATCGACTAGAGACCAGGAGGGAATGACGCGTGAGAGCCAGATCGACTAGAGACCAGGAGGGAATGACGCGTGAGAGCCAGATCGACTAGAGACCAGGAGGGAATGACGCGTGAGAGCCAGATCGACTAGAGACCAGGAGGGAATGACGCGTGAGAGCCAGATCGACTAGAGACCAGGAGGGAATGACGCGTGGGAGCCAGATCGACTAGAGACCAGGAGGGAATGACGCGTGAGAGCCAGATCGACTAGAGACCAGGAGGGAATGACGCGTGAGAGCCAGATCGACTAGAGACCAGGAGGGAATGACGCGTGGGAGCCAGATCGACTAGAGACCAGGAGGGAATGACGCGTGGGAGCCAGATCGACTAGAGACCAGGAGGGAATGACGCGTGGGAGCCAGATCGACTAGAGACCAGGAGGGAATGACGCGTGAGAGCCAGATCGACTAGAGACCAGGAGGGAATGACGCGTGAGAGCCAGATCGACTAGAGACCAGGAGGGAATGACGCGTGGGAGCCAGATCGACTAGAGACCAGGAGGGAATGACGCGTGGGAGCCAGATCGACTAGAGACCAGGAGGGAATGACGCGTGGGAGCCAGAGCGACTAGAGACCAGGAGGGAATGACGCGTGGGAGCCAGATCGACTAGAGACCAGGAGGGAATGACGCGTGGGAGCCAGATCGACTAGAGACCAGGAGGGAATGACGCGTGGGAGCCAGATCGACTAGAGACCAGGAGGGAATGACGCGTGAGAGCCAGAGCGACTAGAGACCAGGAGGGAATGACGCGTTGGAGCCAGATCGACTAGAGACCAGGAGGGAATGACGCGTGAGAGCCAGATCGACTAGAGACCAGGAGGGAATGACGCGTGGGAGCCAGATCGACTAGAGACCAGGAGGGAATGACGCGTGGGAGCCAGATCGACTAGAGACCAGGAGGGAATGACGCGTGGGAGCCAGATCGACTAGAGACCAGGAGGGAATGACGCGTGGGAGCCAGAGCGACGTCCTGGTCCTGGTCCTGGTCTACTGTCTCCGGCGTGTTGTGTTGCGTATGGGAGTCCCAGCCCAGGACGTCATCACTCCTCCATCGCTTCCCGGAACAGGATATCCTAACGTCTGGATCCAGGGAGTATTGGTGCGGGTGGATGGGGCCACATCAGGATCCGGACTGTGAGGACTCTGCCGAGGACCCGGCGGTGGCGTCCTGTTGGTTTGTTTGCTGACAGTGTCGGGGACAACAAGCGACATCACGTGGGATGAGGACACGAAGGGGGGGGGGGGGGGGAGAGGGGGGTGGCAGCGGCAGTCGTGTCCGGGGGCGAGGGAGGGTAGCGACAGACGTGTCTGGTGGGGGAGGCAGCGGCAGTCGTGTTGCGGGCCGAGGGAGGAAGGGGGGGAGTGGGTGGCAGTGGCAGCCGTGTTGGGGGGAGGGGGGAGAGAGGGGTGGGGGGGGGGGAGTCTCCCTGCGGCACCCTGTACGAGCGGGTCGGGATTCTGGGACGGGGGTTTCGATGGACGGTATGTGAGATGCCGGGGGGGGTGGTTATGGGTCGGGGTCGGAGCTGGAAGGCGTTGGGGTGCGGGGTGTGGGTCCAGAAGGGACAAGCAGGAGTCGCTGCCACGGGTGTGTGAGACAAATACAGCGGTCGGCTGGGAGACTGTTATGGGGTGGTGAGAGGAGCAGGGGTTTCAAACACCTGAATCTTCGGCCGGGAGACCACGAGAACAGCCGCGCCGACCAGACAAGGGAGTGGTTGGGGGGGGGGGGGGGGGGTGGCAGGAGAGGGGGGGGGGGGGGGAGGGTTCCACACCACTACCACCATCACTGTCTGGGACCCACACCGCTAACGTCATCACTGCCTGGGACCCAAAACGCCCATTCTCCAGCCACAGTCGCCAGACTTGCTAGTTACGCAACGTCTCTTGACCCAGCCCCCACACCCAACCCCTCATCCCCCGCCCACTTTTCTCGGGCGCCGCGTACTGAGAGGGCTGTGGAGACTCCCGGGACACTGCCTAGATCCCTCCCCCCCCCCCCCCCTGGCCCAAGCCGGCGGGATCAATATCCCCTGTCTGTCAGACACAGCTACCCACCAAGGCAGGCGCCCAGGCAGGGCCTAACTCGGGGGTGGGGTGGAACTGCCGGGAGTCGGGCAAGAAGGGGAGTGGGGGGGGGGGGGCACCAGGGAATTCACGGTGACCTGATGGGTCTAAACCAGGGCCCAGATATTATAAATATATATATGTATAGATAAACAGATATGTTCCTGGTGTAACAGATGAGTTAAATACTTGGGAGGGATGGGAGGTTGGAACCTGAGACTTGGAAGTCAATGGTCGTATACCCCTCCCCCCCGTCTGTCCCACCCCCACCCCCTCCCCCTCCCGTTTCCGTTGCTATGGGAGACACCTCCAGCCCAGCCATGGGCTAAATATGGCCACTATCACTATCGACTCGGCTCAGTCTGGAATACGGCAGCCATGTCGTGTACAACACGCTGCCAGCTGAGCCACGAGGCGGGCCCGCACGCGGTATGGGACCCTCAATGGCGGGTACACGGCGAAACGTCATCACATGTCGATGTCGGTGTAAGCAACTAAATGTCGTCTATTCTCACAGCGATATTCACGCCAGGAGACAGGCGAGAAAGCAAACGGCACAGTAAATCCTAATCTATTCGGTTCATCATTACCTCGAAGAGGGGATAAAAACTGATACTGGCATCATTCAATTACCACGTGAAATGAGCGGAAAGACCCGACCGGCCAGAGATACTGTGCCATAAGTAAAACCAGTTCTGCCCCTTTAACAAAACATACCTCCTTACCTTTATAGCCCCCTCCTCCACGCCCCCCCCCCCCACACAAATAAAATCCATCCGGGCAAGCTTCCCCACCACCGTCCACCCCCCCTCTCTGTCTGTCTGTCTGCTACCCTTACCGCCCCCCCCCCCCTCCCCCTTCATCCCGCTTCTAGCTTCGCCACCACCACCACCCCTTCACTCATTCCACTACTACCCGCGCGCCACCCTCACCCCTGCCCCCTCCCCCCTCCTCCTTATAGCGCGAGGAGGGTGCCCGCCCCCCTACCCTTGCCACCCCCCCACAGCGCGAGGAGGGCGCCCGCCCGTCAGTGAGACGTTGACCACGGCTCCCGTGGTGAGTCACGTGGGAGGTATTTTAAGAAGCCATTCTCCAGAGAAAACCAGAAAGTCTGAAAGGCGTGGGACACCTGGACTGGGTCACGTGACTCCATGCGGATGGGGGTCAAGATGCCGCGACCCGGAAATCACTCCCAGACGAGTCTTTAATGCAATCTCCCGGCGGCAGAGGGCGTTCGCGTCGCCCCCTATCGCGCTTGCTCACAATAAGTGATTGAGGAGCGCCGTCTGGCGTTGGAGAGTGTTGTCTATAGAGAGAACGAGAACAATCTCCATGCCGCCAGGAGACGCTTGGCTTACTTGTCTGTGGTGTCGCGGGGAATTGGTGGGGTGTCGGGGTGGGTGTGGGTAGGGGTGAGGGGATAAGTGGAGAATGACGATCGGTTCTTACACACAACATATCTACGTGGTGTAAATATGATCACCATCAAATGATTACTAGTATCAGATAACGCTTCCCAACTTACGATTGTTGGATTCAAAAGGTTACTCATACAAAATAAGGCCTACGGACAAGTGTTTACAGTGGCCTGCAATAATAAACGTCCAAGCAAGGATGTCACTGTGAGGTGGTCATGCAGATGTGGTAAGAGTCATACACCTGATGGCATAATATGCAAAAATCCACAAGAAGATAGGCGAAACTAAAACTCCTGCAATGTTACCACGGAGGACACGTACAGAGTGAAGTGGCCCACGGAATGTACCCCCACTCCGACCCCCAGCAGCGCTCATGTACCCCCGCCGCGACCCCCAGCAGCGTTCATGTAACCCCCCCCCCCCCCCCCGAGTTTATGTACCCCGACCCCCAGCAGCGCTCATCATACAGTGGCAAACTGCACGCGGCGGTATTTACTATGGCTCACTCTAGCGCCTCAGGATTTATCCCGCTACCTAAGGCCAAGGTCATACCATGGGCAGCATAGCAGGTAGTCATTTACATGTGTAATTCACTATTGATAACCTCGTAAAATAAATAAAGTTCACATAAACTTCACATAAAGCCTAGCATTCAAATTGGGAAAAAAGTCACGTAGGTTCCCTGGCTTCGAAACAGCTGACGCCTCTACAGAACAGTTCACATCCTATTCTAATCCAGTCCAGAAGCCACCGCCTTGAACCCAATATTGCCTCCATACCCTTAAAGCGCTCATCCCATGGACCACAAGCAAGGACTCCAGGCCATCCAGGTTCCTGCTGACCCGATCGTCAATCAGATAACTGAGCCAGGCCAGGCCAGCCCCTCACAACGCTAAGATTGCACACCCCCACTGCCCGACCCCCTCACACAGCCTTCCAGTCACTCCCAACACATCCCCTCCCCCGGTCCAACCCATCCAGTCCGCAGCCCCTCAAGGCCATGCTAGATCCAGACACTGCCTTTACCTGGATCCAGATTGCTTCAAGCTTCCGTCCTCTGCTACGGAAGAAAAATTATGCAGTAACGAAGCAATGCTGACCCCCCCTCCCCACCCTCTCCCCAACCTCATCCCGAGGCACTCTCACGATTACCAGGAATCCTCGCAGCCCTCAACCCCCCCCCCCCCGTCCCTCCTCTCCCCCGTTCCCTTAACCGCATCCGGTCCTGGCGGATTACACGATTCCCTGGGGCCCTGGAGAACCGTCCGTAAGTAATCCATCGAGATCCAGATTGATCCAGAGACCAAGCAGGTCTGGCACTCGTTGCCGGGGTAACAACACCCCGATGATTTATCACAGTTCGACGCGACACATCCCCGGCCCCTCCTCCAACCCTCCTGCATCGAAACCCACTTCATTTCACCAGCCGTTCGGGATCAAGTGTCACGTGATGATCCTAATTGGATCCCGGCACATGTGTCCGATCCGGACACCGTGCAGGGTCTCCTGCTGACCACGTCATCGCGTGGAAACACGATACCGTACACACAGGGTGGGGGTCGGCTCAGGTCACCGAGAGTGTAATCTCCATCATTGTCGCAGGTAGCATTACTGCTGGGTGCGTAGTCACTTTGTCTGATCGAGCTACAAGTGTTATAACCCCCGCCTCCTGTGTAAGGCCAAGCCATGCCCCCGCCAACACCCCAAGTGTTATAACCCCCGCCTCCTGTGTAAGGCCAAGCCATGCCCCCGCCAACACCCCAAGTGTTATAACCCCCGCCTCCTGTGTAAGGCCAAGCCATGCCCCCGCCAACACCCCAAGTGTTATAACCCCCGCCTTCTGTGTAAGGCCAAGCCATGCCCCCGCCAACACCCCAAGTGTTATAACCCCCGCCTTCTGTGTAAGGCCAAGCCATGCCCCCGCCAACACCTCAAGTGTTATAACCCCCGCCTCCTGTGTAAGGCCAACCCATGCCCCCGCCAACACCCCAAGTGTTATAACCCCCGCCTCCTGTGTAAGGCCAAGCCATGCCCCCGCCAACACCCCAAGTGTTATAACCCCCGCCTTTCAGTATTATTTATGTAGACATCCCCATGGTTTGGAACCACTGCTTCTGAGCCATTGGGAAGACAACAAGAAGCTTCTGTTATCCACAAATGTACCGCATTGCAATCATCAGACTGAACGTCAGATGTAGAAAGTGGGGAAGTTGTTATACCATATACATGTATCATTCAATGCACAAAACATGCAGATCGTTAATACTGGGCGTGTGGCGTGTTGCCTGATTATAACGTCAACCTACAGGGACGCCTTATGACAGGCCGAGGTGGCGTGGCATATAGAGATATCGAGATATCTGGGCCAGATCGGGTCAAAAACCCGTGGACATCAATGCCAAACAATGCCCACCTTGAAGGTCAAACAGTACTGTTACAGTCGTGTGGACGCCAAAGACTTTCCGACGTCAACACAATTTCTCCAGTGACTGGATCCCCACAGAAAAAGGGATTCACATGATTTCTTCCTTGAGAAGCTTAGTCTTTTCAGTATAGTTTCCCACTGTACTAAAAATTCAAAATGTTGGGAACCTGATGCAGCCACTGGCCATAATCATGCCATTGTGCAACATGAATGACATTTTGACATCCAAGAAGACATATTCATGTACAAGTGAATGGCTTACCAATGCCACCTTTCATATCTTACTCTTTGGCTATTGTTGAAACTATATTTCATTTAAAGTCAGCTATTTATTCCTGCAGCCAATTCATTGAAGGCCAAAAGCGGAAATAGTGCTTTCCCTGTCTTGTGGGGACCCTGTAATGAAGCACTAAATACATCAGCTGCAAGGTGAATGCGAGGGACCCTGTAATGAAGCAATGTGTACATGAGCTGTAAGGTCTAGACGCAAGGAGAGGGACTCTCACCTGTGCCTCTCTTGGCTGGGGTGGAGGTGGCGATGGGCAGCGGGACTCCCGCCTTCCCAGTCTTGGCTGGTACCTTCAGTGAACTCGATGACGTCACCGCAACGCTGGCCCGACGCGGATCTGCAATAAGAGACAGCGTCTGATTGGTCGATACTACGACGATAGCTCTGATTGGTCAACAGCTGATTGGTCGACAACTCTGATTGGTCGACATCGGAGTGGTCGACAACTCTGATTGGTCGACATCCGATTGGTCGACAACTATGATTGGCCGACAACTCTGATTGATCGACAATTCTGACTGGTCGACAACTAAGTGGTCAAAAATTCAGAACTTCAGAACAAAAATTCGAAACGCCCTATGCCGTGAGATTGCAAGACTAGTTCTACAGCCAAGAACAACAACAACTACATTTCCGTTCATTGTCTCGTCACTAACACGTCATTAACAGAATTTGATCTTACCAAACTTGACCAGGAGTCTCAGTATCTCCAGACTATCTGCCTCCATGGTGATGCCAGTGAATATAGCTGATTCTCCTTATTTAACCGTAAATCCGTTTCACCGATGAAATATTAAACCGAGAGCCTCAATGTAAATAGATATTCTGGTCATCCCACCACCTCAACGTATATAGATGTCCGCGCCATTCAATAGAATCTCATCCCATCCCATCACCCAGCCCTCTGACACCCTCACCTGAGCAGGGTACCTACAACGTACAGGCTGTAAGCCCCGTCACGCAGAGCTATATATCCTCAGCTAAACAAACACACATCCACATTATACCATGGCTTTAGGCTGGTGGCCAGAGGCGGTGTGAGGAGTTACACAGGAGCCAGGAACGTTAGGCACGCTAGGTCCGTCGTCAGGTGTGTCAGGGGGGGGGGGGGCGTCGTTGTATCGGACGAGAGGTATGGAAGGCCGAACGCGTAACAACACTAATATACATATCGATATCAACATAGTTCTCCCAATTACAGCTTGCGTCAGTTCGCACTGCCACAACTTGAGTCAATTTGCTCCATTTCAGTTTGATCGACTACAGTTTGAGTCAGTTTGCCCCATTACAGTTTGAGTCAGTTTGCCCCATTACAGTTTGAGTCAGTTTGCCCCATTACAGTTTGAGTCAGTTTGCCCCATTACAGTTTGAGTCAGTTTGCCCCATTACAGTTTGAGTCAGTTTGCCCCATTACAGTTTGAGTCAGCTTGCCCCATTACAGTTTGAGTCAGTTTGCTCCATTACAGTTTGAGTCAGTTTGCCCTATTACAGTTAGACCGTCAGATTGATCTATCACAGTTCGCTTTAGTATTTGAGTCACTTTGCCTCAGTTTTATACTACCGGAGTTGCAGTTTCCTCAGTTTATATTGCCACAGTTTTACCCCCATTCGCGCCGCCACGCACATGTCGTTAAAGCTCAATAACATGTGTAGATGTGTGACGTCACGTACCTGGTTTGCCGATCTTGGAGCCGGTCTCAGCGAGTGACTTCCGCTTGCCGACAGGGGGTCGGCCCGTGGGGGGCACTCGGCCCCGAGCGCCACCCTCACGGGGGCCAGGGTCCTTGGAGCCCTGGGAAGAAACCAGGGATATGCTGGAATCCTGGGGAGGGGGCGGGATGTGTGGCCAGGGCGGGGTGTGGGGTCAGGGGGGTGGGGTGGCAGGCAGGGGCGGATCCGACGAAGGAAGGTATGATGGGGTGGGTGAGGGTAGGTGGAGTGTGAGGGTAGGGTGAGGGTGAGGGTGAGGGTGAGGGTAAGGGTAGGGTGAGGGCGAGGGTTAGGGTAAAGGTAGGGTGAGGGCGAGGGCGAGGGTTAGGGTGAGGGTGAGGGTGAGGGCGAGGGTTAGGGTGAGGGTGAGGGCGAGGGTTAGGGTGAGGGTGAGGGTGAGGGCGAGGGTTAGGGTGATGGTGAGGGTACGGTGAGGGTGAGGGCGAGGGTTAGGGTAAAGGTAGGGTGAGGGCGAGGGCGAGGGTTAGGGTGAGGGTGAGGGTGAGGGCGAGGGTTAGGGTGAGGGTGAGGGTACGGTGAGGGTGAGAGCGAGGGTTAGGGTAAAGGTAGGGTGAGGGTGAGGATCAGTTTGTAGGGTGAGAGTGGGCGCAAGGAGTAACGCATGCAAGGTGTGGGGTGGGGTGGGGTGCGGTCGGTGAGGGAGATAGGATTGGTTGCGGGAGGGGCAAAAAAAAGGAAACAGAAGACACACAAAAACACATTAATCACATTAAACTACAGCGCATTTTAAGTATGACGAACATGCTGCCATTAAATATGATCTTTTAAGCACGAGACACCGATACAATAAACAAACAATCCAAACAATGATAATACAAAACCACAAAACAAGACTCCGATACACAACATTTTACATATATATATATATATTACGCATGATATAAAATACAGAAAAATCCCAAAATAAAAAAAACATAAACAAAAAATACTTCACTTAATGTGCGAGCAATGTGCGAGCAGGCAACACTGGAATACTACATGTGGCAATTGGTAACAAGATGTTTCACTTCATACAGTGCACCCCTCCCCCCACACACACATCTCCCATGGATCCGGGTCTCCACTCACGAGTTTCAGAAGGGCATCCTGTTATTGCCATGACATGGTGTGTATTATAGTTAAGACCCATGCTCTTTAACGGAGTTATCATCGCCAATATCTCCATAGTTAACACGGCTCATAGTAATCAAACACGCTATTGTTATTTCTAGATACGGGCGAATAAAGCTTAAGGTGTACAGTCGATAAGCCAATACTGTCCCCGCAGCCGCTATTGAAGTTCCGTGTTTTAGTCCGATTGACAGGGTTCAGGGTTACGGGGTGATTCGCCAGGGGGCGCTGTACCTGTGAGTCGGACCCCACGCTGGAGGAGCGATCCCGCTTCCGGAGTCCGGCCGTGGCAGGGTTCGAGGGTCGGCCGCCTGGGGGAGACAGAAACATGCACGGGTCAGGGACACACCTCGAAGAGGCAAAGAGGGGGGGGGGGGCAATCAAAGTGCTAAATGCAAGCTTCACGCGGGATCTCGTGAAGAAACATCTGAAGAAACAGTTGAGGAGAAGCACCCGAGTATTGAGACAAAAGTAACAGGTGCACAAACCGCATATATGTGTGTTACGCAATGTGCCGATGCATTATGTTTATAATGTTATGGTAGCCACAGGAGGGATGGTACGAACCACTTACTTACTTTGTTACATTGTTACGCTACTCTCATATTCTTAACTAAAGGCCCACAGAGCAAATGAAACATGTTCGTTGCTGATCTCACCTTGATTGAGCAATAAATTACAGGGAAAAATTCCACAGTTTATATGGATGATGTAACTTGATGTTTTTTGTTCACATAATTTTATACGCTGTTTTTTATGAAAACGTTTTTTTCTGCAATAAATTATTCGGCTCAGCAGATCAGAACGGCAGGCCACATCGTAAATAGCAGTGAAACGAAGCGGTTGATTCT
Source organism: Arenicola marina (assembly GCA_964019135.1). Classification (NCBI taxonomy): domain Eukaryota; kingdom Metazoa; phylum Annelida; class Polychaeta; family Arenicolidae; genus Arenicola; species Arenicola marina. The sequence goes on along the minus strand of OZ025260.1, from coordinate 14,130,622 downwards.
ACTGTGGATAAACTTATCAACGGAGCGCTGACATCGTTGGTCCATGTGAGGGCGAGCAATTGTCTTAAAATAGCCCACGTATAACTCCTATCTAGCTATTTACTACTCAACGATATCCTCGATATAATTTGGAAAGAGGGATCAGCACAGCTATCCCCAGATAACATCTCACAGAGCTTAGAGCCACCGGTGACAATAGAGAGTCTATCATAACGTGCCCGTTAGCGGCGGGCGCTGGTCTATCATAACGTACCCTTGGCGCCCGCTCCGGCGATGCTGCCGCTGCTCCCGTGGCTGGCGGCCTCCGCCGTGCTGTGGTCGGAGGCTGTGCTCATCCTGCTGCTGTCTGCCCTGGCCGAGGAGCGGGCAGCCACCAAGCCCCCCCGGGCCGCTAAGCCCGCCCGCGGGGCCGCTAAGCCTGTCCGAGGGGCCGCCAGCCCCCCCACCACAGCGGGGGCGGATATTTTACGGCCCGGGGCCGGCTTACTGCGCCCGGCCGCCCCTCCTCCAGCGGCGGCGGCAGCCGTCGCGCTGGCCCGCCCCACCCCCCGGGGTTTGGGGGGCTCCAGGCGGGACCTGGTAGTCGGGGGTCGGGGTAGTTTGTCCGCCGCCCCGTCCCGCTGGGCCTTACCCCCGGCGGGGTTGGGTTTGCCGGCGCCGTCTTTGCCGGTCGCGGCGTCGACGTGGTTGGGGTTGGCGGCGGCCAGGACCGGGCGCGCCTCGACCTGGGTCAGGTGGGACATCCCCCGCGCGGTGACGGCCGGGCCCTGCAGGTCCAGCTGTTTGCGGGCCCGGGACAGGCGGCGCTCCTCGGCACTGCCCGGGGCCGGCTCCCGACCACCCACCCCCGAGAGCGACTTCCTCCCCGAGGGCGGCCGCTCCACGCCCTTGCCCCCAGCCGCCGCGGCTTTACCCCCCGGGGAGGGTGAGGAGGCGGCGGTGGCGGCGGTCGTGGTGGCCGCGGGTGGCTCACCGTGCGGCTTACGGCCGGCCACGTTCTTATGTAGCTTGCTGGGGGCCGGGCCGCTAGGGGCGGGGTCGGCGCCCCCTGCCTTCCCGGTGGCGGGCCGCTTTAACTTGGACGTGGCCCCGGCGGTCGCGGGGGGCTTCTCCACCCCGACTTTGCGCGGGGACCGCTGGGGCTTGGCCCGGGGACTGCCGCCCTCCCCGACAGAGGCCTTGCGCGTGTTCTTGGCGGTCTTGGGGCTGCGGGCCGGGGTGGCCGACCCCTCCCGGGGGCTGGTGTCCCCCCCGGCGGCTTTCCCATGCGCCGCCGCCCCGCCCCCGGTCTTTGCCTTCTTGGCCCTGGGGCTGGCCTTGACCTCGGCCTTGACCTCAGCCTTGACCAAGACCTTCTGCTCCTGCTCCGGTGGCGACCCCTGGGGGGCCTCTGCGGTATCGCACGTTGGAGACTCCGTCACGAGGCTTTCCATATCCAGCGATAATAGATCCGTCTTCAAGGCAACCGCGTTGTTGCCCTGGCAGCCAGTGTCCGGCGCCGCCGTCAGGTCCTTGTGGTCCACCTCCATGGCTGGCACCCCCTGATCCGTGGCGCCCTCGGGATACAGCTGCCCCGGGGTGGCCTCCGGGGGTGGGATCTCCATGGGCATCACATCATACATCGTTGTCATAGTAACGCTCGCTTTCTCAGGAGTCGGAGTCATCACCTGCAAGAAAAACACACAAACAGCATGAAACGACAAAAAAATTGGCAAGAAACAGTGGCTAATAATATCATTAATACGGCACGATAGCCTCCCAATCACAGCATTGTAACCTATTTATTAATAATAACGGTCAGAAACGCATCACCTTTGTCCCAAGGTAGCATGGTTACATTAATTGACCACCGAGACATACCGTCCCCACCTCTGGCATACATTCCCAGACCGACCCAGGAACAGACCAAGCTCCAGTAATCACCCACCAAAAAAACGCTTTCCTCGTGAAATAATTAACCAATCCATTCGTCTCTCCCACCCACCAAGGCGATGCATCAAGTCACAGACTCACCGAGCTATCTGTGGGCGGGGTGAGGGTGGCGCGGCCCTCCCCCTCCCCCTCCCCCTCGTCCTCCATGGCCTCCTCCTGCTGGCTCTCGGTGCCGCTCATCTCTGGGGCCTCGGGGTCCGTGGGGGGGTCCTCGTGGTCCGCGGGGGGGTCCTCGGGCTCCGTGGGGGGGTCCTCGGGCTCCGTGCCCCCCACCGAGTTCTCCACCCTGTCGTAGAGAGAGAGAGAGAGAACGGATTCATTAATTCATTGATCGATTTAAGTAGGACGCTTTAACCTCTGTATCTCATATCGCCACAATGGGAAGGGTCAAGGTAGAGAGGAGCCATGTCTCCGGGAGTAATCTGCCACTCTTTGCGCAGAAAGACATGGAATCTTTATCTTTGACATTTGCACCGGCGGGATTGGAACCACGCACCGGCCGCTTGGGTTGGCCTAGCAAAGCCCACCCGACAGTAGCCGCGCGCGCTACCCACTGGGCCACGGTGTGGTCCCTCGCGGATAGCTGAATGGGAGGGGTTTAATTATTAATTATTATTATGCACAAATATGTACATATATAGATATATATATATATATGTGATTGAAGGATATTAACTGGCACCCAATATATGTCCGCAGATGAATTCAGGTATTTATATATTATCGGATTAAAATAAAAGATTAGCCATTCGACCCGAATAGCTCAACCTACTACACGGTGGGTAGAGAAACGCCACTCTTTCCTGTAGCTATTTATGTAACTGGGTTGACAGTGAATCATGAATAAGACAGGTACCAAGGGTTAAGATGTCTGCGGTGCTGCAGACGCCACCCTCGTCCCTTCACCCAACTCTTAAGTAACGGATGACCACTTACATATCAGATTCGTCTTTATCAAGGCTTAAGTGACCTTGACATGGCACTTCGGGGTCAAGGTCGGGCTGTGAGGTCAGTCCCATGGCGCTTTCCGAGACGTCAGCGAGCGGTAGAAGTGGCGTTTTATCTGTGGATATAACAGGGGTCAATTAAAGGAGGTCCATCAAAAAGGGGGTACATTAAAAGGTCGTGCGAAACAGGGTACATTATAGGGTTCGGGCAAGGAGGGTACATTAAAAGAGTCAATCAAAAGAGGGTACATTAAAGAGGTCGAGCACAAGAGGGTACATTGAAAGAGTCGATCAAAAGAGGATACATTAAAATAGTCGGGCAAAAGAGGATACATTAAAGGGGTCGGGCAAAGAGCTTACATTAAAAGAGTCGATCAAAAGAGGGTACATTAAATGGGTCGATCAAAAGAGGGTACATTAAACGAGTCGGGCAAAGAGGTTACATTACAAGAGTCGATCAAAAGAGGGTACATTAAAGGAGTCGGGCAAAGAGGTTACATTACAAGAGTCGATCAAAAGAGGGTACATTAAACGAGTCGGGCAAAGAGGTTACATTACAAGAGTCGATCAAAAGAGGGTACATCAAAGGAGTCGGGCAAAGAGGTTACATTACAAGAGTCGATCAAAAGAGGGTACATTAAAGGGTTCGGGCAAAAGAGGATACATTAAAGAGGTCGGGCAAAGAGGTTACACTAAAAGAGTCGATCAAAAGAGGGTACATTAAAGGGTTCGGGCAAAAGAGGATACATTAAAGAGGTCGGGCAAAGAGGTTACATTAAAAGAGTCGATCAAAAGAGGGTACATAAAAGGGGTCGGGCAAAGAGGATGCATTAAAAGAGTCCATCAAAGGAAGTACGATAAAAGGAGTGCAGTAAAGGGAGTCGGTGAAAACTAGGTACATTAAAGGAGCTTGATCAAAAGGGTATACTAAATGGATCAACCAAAAGCGCTATATTTAAGGGGGGTCAATCAAACAGGGGTATATTAAAGAAGGGTTATAATCTGGGATAATAAATGGGGATATAATAAACCATTATAGCAGACGGTAAGGGGTAAACGAGAAGACGTTGTATAACGATAGAGGTACTGGGTAAAGCTTTGTGTTTAAAGAAGTAACATAGTAAATAGAGATGTTCAAAGCAGATCGCTGGTAATGTTGAGGCTATTGGGCCGCGGGGCCAGCCTCATGGAGGATGGCTACATAAATGTATCTGGCAGATTAGTATCATAATAATAAGGTTGTTGTATATTATCAATTAATTTGATCATTTACTATTATATTTTTTGCTCAGATCTCAAGCAATAACATGAAGCTAAAGATTAATAAATGGACATCATCTACAGAAGTTACACTTCGTCACCGCCAGATACATAACACGGGACTAGACAAGGTCCCTGACACTGTGAGACAAGTTAACTCTAGAGTATACAGGGTCCAATGCCAGCCACTGATAATATGAGACAAGTGAAGTGAGTCACATTCCATTAACGGCCTCCTTCTGAAAGTAGATCCGGCGGCGGAGTGACACTTACACGTCCAGACCAAGGTTGTGAGGTGATTTGAGAGTCGATGAGACATCCTTGAGGCGTCGGCAGATGAATCCATTGTCAGAAAGACGTTGACAACGTTGGCGACTGAACAATATTGGTCACTTATGTTTTCTGCCGGTAGCAACGTTGTCCTTTCTGAGAAGTACCGATAGTGTGGGCAATCTGATGGCCTTCATAGTCAACAGGGAGAAGCCACGAGCCACTGGACAGAAGGGGGATGGGTGATGGGTGGTGGGCGACGGATCGGTGGATCGGCCTGGTGTATATCCACTACATTAACTCTGTCTGTCCACACGTGGCATAAACTAGGTCAAGGAGTCTGCTTGGGTAATGAGAAAAGTGAGTAATATGTGAGACAATCCCCAGATACCTACGTCCCACAGTCACCAGAAGGCTATGTTTTCACACACAACACCACACGCGTACAATACGAGTGCAGTCATCTCGGTGGTCAATGGTGTAAAGGTCATCACCAGAAGGTCGACTGTAACGAGGCATATGTCTCCCGATACCAAATGTCAGCGATACATAGATCACATCATTGGAAGCTCAGCTTCATGTGGGCCGTTCCTCCATTGTTTCAGCATCGCTCACGTATTGCTCACGCCTACCATTTACCACAATAATCCATTATCTATTTCCATGGAAAATGCACCTCCGTATCCACCTGTGCAGAGAGGGAGGGGGGGATAATGGGGGATGGAGGGGTCATACCATTGCCATGGCGACAGTAGGGTGCAGTGACGACTAAATGACTGGGGCACCCCTAGCAACGGCTACAAAGCCCCAATGCCATAGATAGATTGGAAGCGCGGCATGTGGCGCCAATAACCAGCACGGCACCATGTCTCAGCGGATCCTTCTGCGCATCGGCGCTAACAACGAGAGATAAGGAGACATTCGAATCTCAATGGCAATTATATAACCCGATGGTTATATATACACATCACGGTAAAGTCTCCATGTTATTTCAGAGAATGTGAAAAGACCACATGAGACAAGTGAGGCTGGGGGTGATGGTCTCTATGCCAGAATAGCCACAGAGCGGAGACGAATATCCAATAATCACACGAGAATATCTTGACTTGGGAGATCACACAATGATATCCAGACACGGCACGGATATATCCAGAGTCGAGAAGATTGAGGACTTGAGTATCACACGTTAATATCTAGATAGGGCACAGGTATATCCAGATAGGGCACAGGCTTATCCAGATAGGGCACAGGTATATCCAGACACGGAACAGGTATATCCAGATAGGGCACAGCTCACGATGAAGTTAGCCAACCATCACAGAACCGTGTCCAGTAAGAACAGTCATATCCGGAAATCAGACGCCTAATAATGTTAACAGGTCATTTTCTTCCCGAGAGGAAGCCAACCGCGGACGCCCGTAACTACAACGAAGTTGTCACTAAATCCACAGGTGAAACCAACACAAAGTATGGGTACATAGGTGTATAGAACCCAGCCATAGATACCAGTCAGACAGTGATACCAGACAGACAGTGACACCAGACAGACAGTGATATCAGTCACAGTGACACGAGTCAGCCAGTGATACCAGCCAGTCAGGCTGTGATACTAGGCCGTCCTCTATCGCCATGCAGTGCTATTCAGTATGGCCTCCAACAGTTCATGGCGAGAGCCTACTTCTCGTTGCCGATACTTTGGCAGAGTGGCCGCCCACCCTACCCCCCCAACCCCGAAGGGAGAGCCACCACAACAACAGAGTGGGTCGAGTCAAGCAATGCGTGCGCGACATGCATGCGCGGAGGTACAAAAAACAACTCCCGCTCGCCAGAGGTAAATATCGTTTTTTGTTCGTCGCGGATCTCTCGTTATAAAGTGTCGGTATAAGGTATCACCCGCACCCCCACACGTTGGGACCCCCCCCCCCCTCCGCCACTCCCTTCACACCCACTCCACCCACCTAGTCCGCCGCAGCCCCCAGTGTTAACCACCCAAGTGGCCTCTTCATAAGGTGGTTTGTACCGAGAGCCTAGCATTGGTCGCAGCGGACGAACGAAGTCAAAGAACACAAGGTGAAGAAAAACGGCAGTGTGTGGGGGGGGGGGGGGGGGCATGCGGCGGCGACAGAAAGACAGAAAAGGGGGGATAGGGTGGGGGCGGGGTGGATGCAATGTCACTGAAGGCGGGTAGAGCAGGAGGTGGGTAGAGCAGGATGTGAGTAGCAGTGACGGGGGGGAAGAGGGGAAGGGGGAGTAGGTGGATTCCATGAGGCCGTGAAGTGGGTAGTGAGGGGGTTGCAATGTCACTGAAGGCGGGTAGAGCAGGAGGTGGGTAGAGCAGGATGTGAGTAGCAGTGACGGGGGGGGGGGAGAGGGGAAGGGGGAGTAGGTGGATTCCATGAGGCCGTGAAGTGGGTAGTGAGGGGGTTGCAATGTCACTGAAGGCGGGTAGAGCAGGAGGTGGGTAGAGCAGGATGTGAGTAGCAGTGACGGGGGGGGGGGAGAGGGGAAGGGGGAGTAGGTAGATTCCATGAGGCCGTGAAGTGGGTAGTGAGGGGGTTGCATAGACCTACTATTTACAAAAGACAAATACCTGTAAGGTATATTTGGGCCTCGTTCGCAAGCGACCGTTAGTCGACTAATGGTTGACGATTTGGCTGCCGAACGGTGATTTGTCCAACCATCTAGTCGACCAGAACGAACCATGCCGCCACCCACGGTTCCTCTGGTCGATTGTCGTCCAAGATGGCGGAGGGAAATGAGCATTAAGCGGTGTTCGCGTCATCTTTTGTGGCGTATACTTAATCTGTAACTTCGTTTGCAAGTTGATATCCATTTAAACGAATTAAAATATAGCATGGTTCATACGTAATTGCTTATTTTGCCAATTTATCATGTTTTCGTGCTAAATGTTCACATGATCAAACTAACTGTACGCTCGTTTACAGTACCCTTATCTCTACTGTTTAGATTTTTGTTTGGGGGGCGTTGGTACTCCTTCGGTCACCAAGCCGATACAGTGAGGCTCTAGCCAAAGGACACAGGGTGAATAGTTCTTTGTAATACAATTCAGTGACGGTCCAGAATTTTGCACAAGAGGGTCAGGACACACGGCGGTTAAAGGTGCTTGTTATTGGTGTTATTTCCGCCATGAGACCGATTGTCAACCCTTTTCGACTATCCCGCGTTCGGCATTAGGCTGTAATGCGCAGGCGCAATGGCGAAATCTAGGTCAAAAAATAGTCGACTAGCTGTCGCTTGCGAACGAGGCCCTGGGCACTGCAGGGTGAGTTCTTCAGCCAGTGGCGAGCCACAGAGGTACACTATACGAAAGCACCGCAAGCAGACTGATCGCATACAGTTTAGGACCATTGTGTGACGTAAGCTCGCTATTGCATTCCTCCTACGGTTTGTCAATGGTCAATTGCTGTATTGTGGACAGTCTTCGCACATCCAGTCCCCGCATAGCTATTGCATTAAATATCAGGTACATCTGGGGTGACAGATAGTGATCGCGGTCACGTGTCGGGCCTATATGTAAAGGTCTCCTGTAAAATCTAAGCTGGTAACTGGGCAAAGATAACAGTACCGGGGATGGAAGGAACATAACAGTAGATTCGATTACAAGACGACCTCCGTTGTTCATAATAGAGTGGTGAGGTGATATCAGCACAGGGATAACTGAGTCACCCATGTACCGAATACGTCACAGGTCAGTCGACCAAGCCTCTTCGCATTTTGTTGGCCACCTGAAAGCCTAACGGCACGTGGATCGGTGGTTCGAGCCCTGCTGTGGCCATGTCTGTGTGGTCGCAGGATAAAGATCCCACGTCCTTCTTAGCAAAGAGTAGGGGGATACCCCCGGGGGCATGGCTCCCTCTCCCTCCCTTCCTCCCATTGACGCGATAGGACCAAAAGTGGTTAAAGCGTCGTGAATATACAACCAATCACATTTTGCTGGAGAGGCGCCAGGAAATAATTGCGCGCACCGACACCTCCCGGAGAGTGCCACAGCAGGCGAGCTCTGATTGGCTGACGGCGGATGGCAAGACGTTCTCGAGTGCCCCCCACAGACTCAAACTCCCAACTACGCGGTGCTCTCTATTTATACATGTGACAAAGGAAAGAAAAACTGATGACTGCATCTTATTCTAGTTTTGTTTTCAGCAGTCAAAAAATCTGTAAAAATAGGTCCATGCATAATATGCATAATATTGGAGATAATGAAAGTCTGTGGGGTGTCGGGAGTGACGGGCACCTGCTGGAGGCATGGCGGTGAGGTAACGTAAAAACTATCGATACATATATATAGAGAGAGATACATGTATATACATATGTATGTGCCATTGTATGGCGAGCGAGTGCCGAGCCGCCCTGGGGCCCTCATCATTATCTACACTGCATACCGGTAAAAAATATCGCTCACTTCCGAGTCCATACGACACGAGAACGAAGGAATGAGAGGTGGAGGGGGAGGGGGAGGGGGGTAGAGAGACGGAGAAGGTTGAGGGCATGGGCATAGGTCATGGAGATTGGTAGCGGCTGGGGAGGGGTCGGGGTAGGGGCAGTGATGGGCAGGGATCGGCGGGTGGTGGCGAAACGGACTCGAACCCGCAACCGGCGACCGGTTAAGTGACCCCCAAGCATGTGGGGTGCGCTGGCCTCTGGACCACCGCGGGGTCCCTTTTCACGGTGCCACCATATATAAGATCACAATACACGTCATTCCTACCCACTCTCAACAGTTGGCCCAACACGAAGCACAGTGAAGCGGCCCCTCTCTCCACATAAAGTATTCTTTCATTACAGCGGCCATTAAAAGCCAAAGCCGACGTGATCGCCATCATTGTTCGCCAGTAGATGGCGCCACGGTTAACCGCCGCTCTCCATTATTGGGTCAGCCATCGCGGCGAACCCTCCACTGCAAGAGATAGACATCTATTGCCCGTAATGTTCTGTTTCAGGTACTATATATGGCGGGTGATCGCATGTGGCACAGACCTATTCTACAGACAGTCATTTCCGTCATAAATAATCGACCTTTACCGGCGGCAGTGGCGCCTAGCAACCGACGGTGTGTGTGTGTGGAGGGGGTGGGGGGCGGCGGTAGGGGAGGTGGGTGGTGGCGAGTCGTACAGTTTCCAGGATGGCGCCAGCCGCCCGCGCAACCCTTATTAGCTCGGTGTAGGGGTGGGGCGCGGGGTGCGATGGTTTTGGAGGGGTGGGGGGGGGGGGGGGGCAAAGGAAATGATGGGGGCGGGAACGATGGGAGGGGGGGGGGGGCTAGAGTTGTAAAGAGGAGACTAAAGGTAGTCCGGCATTCCGCATGGCCTAACCAGCACCCTGACTCCCTCTCTAAACACACATGTACTTCCACCATCAGAGACAGTATCAAGACAATCACCAGCCTCCCACCCCCACCCCCAGATGATACGACCCAAGCCCCCCCCCCCACCCATGCATCCTTTCCTGATTGCCCAGCCTTCGTCATCACCCCGGCCACAGCACCGCCACCGCCGCTCTCTCCAGCCCTGCTGCGGCTGCTGCTGCGATGGCTGCTGCTCTGGCTGCTGCGCTGGCTGCAGCGGCTGCTGCTGCTGCTGCCAACAAGTCATCGATTTCCCCCCTGAAGACTCCCTTCTTCCTCAGCATGCGGGTGTTACAGTTCGTCGCCTCCAGCGTCGCCGGCAGATGGCAGCAGGGCTCCTGGCATACCCACCCCCACCCCCGCCGCCATGGAAGCTGTATTCCATTGACCTGCACCCCACCCCCCACCCCGCCCTCCCCATAAGGCGCCTGCAGGTCCGTCTCGATCCATCAGTCACAATTACTTAGGATCCACCATCACTAACTGTTGCGCAAGCTCAGCATGAGTAATAAGTGAGCTATACATGGTGACAATCCGTGAGACACCACCTAGCCCCTCCCTCTCCCCGCCACCCATTATTGTGTTAAGGCTCGCCATGGCGGAAATCAACATGCCGTGATACGTGTTGTACATTACACCCGCTAGAGGCGCCACCGGTTGGCGCCGGGCGTCCCGTGAAAGCGACAACTAAGAAGTCCATTCCCTGATTCTCGTCCCATTCCCTGATTCCCGCGTCCGACTCCCATTCAGTGGCCCAGCTCAGCCTTCCTCCCTCCTAGCCGCCCTCTCCCCCCAAAAAAACTCCTCCATCCACCACGCCCCCACGGGACGAAGCAGTCTTATTCAAAAACACACAATCGCAACACCCTGTGACAAGGTCCATATAAGCCCAGAGCAATTGCCAGATGACGTGAGGTGAGCCGAGCCGAGCCGCGCCGCAACATTGCAATGCTCTCCCGCTGATAAGCCAAGGAGACTGCGGGTCCAATATGGAGGCCGTCATATGGTGGTGGTGGAGACCGTGTTGCATCCACTGGAAGCTGTTGGGTGCCACACACTTCCTCGTCCTCTGCTGGGCATGGGCCACGCGTTACTCCATCAGTGCTGGATGGTTGGTTGTATATTCAGGAAGCTTGAACCATATCGCGTCAATGGGAAAATGAAGGGACAGTGGAGCCATATCCCCGGGGGTAACACCCTACTCTGTGCGAAGAAGGACATGGGATCTTTATCCTGCGACCACACAGACATAGCCACAGCGGGGCTCGAACCACTGATCCACGTGCCGTTAGGCTCTCAGGTGGCCAGAGCACTCAAGGCGAGTGAATCAGTGCTGGAGACCGGCTCGGGAGGGACACACTTTACACCGACCTACATCTCTAACACGATGATGATGCGGCCATGCTGAATGAAACACTAGCGCGGTTCTGTCTGGTTAAACGGACCAATGAAATATAGGCTCTTCCACAGAACAAACTAAGGGCGTGATCGATTCGCCTCTTCCAAAGTCTACCTCTTCCGGAAGAGTGCATGCAGTACGATCGTTTTGCCTCTTCTATTCCGAGAAGACCTCTTCTGCTCTTCTGCCCAGGTAGGTGGAAGAGAGAAGAGGTAGAGGCTATTCCAAGATCGGGGAAGCTATAACTATGCAATAGGCGCTCAGTGTCATCAAATAGGTTTAAGGGGGAAATACATGAATGAAGCAACGAATAAAATTATGTGAAACCTAAGTAAGACCTTATCTTGTTATTTGAAACGCATGTGCGTGGTATATGAAGACCCACATATGTAGTTAACCATATATCTGACTGCTATTGTTGGGCGATAATATATGGAAGTGGGCGATAAGTTGTGAGCAATTAATGAGTTTCCGTTCGCCATATTGAAACTACTCTTCCAACTCGTCACACGCGATCGATTCATCGCTCATATTCTCTCTTCTTGGATGAGCTCTTCTCTTCCTGGACGAATTGAATCGATTAGACTCTAATTACTGCACCAAATGCTAGGCGTGATCAATACGTGAGCTATTCTGAACAAATGGTTCGCGCTGATAAATTAAATATGGAAGAACGTCCATAAATTGTTTGATGCGAACCTTTACAAGACTATAAACCGATCAATTATTAATGTCACTGGTCCGTCAACCACTGATGTGACACAGAACAGGCAGTAAACGGATGGTTCGTCGATGTGGCAGACCTAATGGATACGTTTTATAGGTCCTCCTGTGAAAGCCTATATGCAACAGAACGCCACCCATGCCATTCCCAATGTTAGGGACACCATTACTTAAATATAAATTATTGTTGAACACTCTCGATCAAACTTTCTGAACTATCGTATCACCTTCATAGTTGCCATCATTGAGATTCTGCCTAGTTCAGTGGGTTGGTTGCATATTCAGGACGCTTTAACCACTTTGGTCATATCGCGTCAATGGGAGAAGGAAGGAAGAGTGGAGCCATGTCCCCGGGGGTAACCCCCTACTCTTTGCGAAGATGGACATTGGGATCTTTATCCTGCGACACCACAGACATGGCCACAGCGGGGCTCAAACCACCGATCCACGTGCCGTTAGGCTCTCAGGAGTCCAGCTGCTAAGCAGGCTAAGCAACAGATCAACAGATCCTCAGTACGAACCGTGTCACCGGTATCTGGGGCAAGCTTCATCCATCATTATGTGATTGTCCCGGGAGGTGACTTGGCCCAAATTATCCTTTATGTGGGGTAAAAGCGGCCTAAAGCAAGGAGAGGGGACTAACGTTTAGGTCATTTGTTGTGCACACGTGGTGAGCTCCCACCAAGCCTAGAAACCACGTGGTATATTACGAAGATAAATGTCATGCACTACCTATATGCTATACAGGGCTGTCGGGACCTTTGAGCTTGAGCAGTGCGGCGTGTACTGTGACACCTTCACTCCAGACAGTACTAACCGTTGTCGATAGCAGCCAATACTACTACAACTTCCGGTGAGATTAATGGGCTGAGACGGCTCTCCTGGCGGGTGGGTATTACTGTCCCTCACAACGTCCAGCAACGACTATGGCTCTCTGGCCGGCCATGGCATTGACCTGGCCGTCCGTCCAGCCACCAGACTATGGCCCTCTGGCCGGCCATGACATTCACCTGGCCGTCCGTCCAGCCACCAGACTATGGCTCTCTGGCCGGCCATGACATTGACCTGGCTGTCCGTACAGCCACCCGACTATGGCTCTCTGGCCGGCCATGGCATTGACCTGGCCGTCCGTTCAGCCACCAGACTATGGTTCTCTGGCCGGCCATGGCATTGACCTGCCCGTCCATTCAGCCACCAGACTATGGCTTTCTGGCCGGCCATGGCATTGACCTGCCCGTCTGTCCAGCCACCAGACCATGGTTCTCTGGCCGGCCATGACATTCACCTGGCCGTCCGTCCAGCCACCCGACTATGGCTTTCTGGCCGGCCATGGCATTGACCTGGCCGTCCGTCCAGCCACCCGACTATGGCTCTCTGGCCGGCCATGGCATTGACCTGGCCGTCCGTCCAGCCACCCGACTATGGCTCTCTGGCCGGCCATGGCATTGAACTGGCCGTCCGTCCAGCCACCAGACAATGGCTCTCTGGCCGGCCATGCCATTGACCTGGCCGTCCGTCCAGCCACCCGACTATGGCTCTCCGGCCGGCCATGGTATTGACCTGGCCGTCCGTCCAGCCACCAGACTATGGCTCTCTGGCCGGCCATGGCATTGACCTGGCCGTCCGTCCAGCACCCGACTATGGCTCTCTGGCTGGCCATGACATTGACCTGGCCGCCCGTCCAGCCACCAGACTATGGCTCTCTGGCTGGCCATGACATTGACCTGGCCGCCCGTCCAGCCGCCCGACTATGGCTCTCTGGCTGGCCATGGCATTGACCTGGCCGTCCGTCCAGCCACCAGACTATGGCTCTCTGGCCGGCCATGGCATTGACCTGGCCGTCCGTCCAGCCACCAGACTATGGCTCTCCGGCCGGCCATGGTATTGACCTGGCCGTCCGTCCAGCCACCCGACTATGGCTCTCTGGCTGGCCATGACATTGACCTGGCCGTCCGTCCAGCCACCAGACTATGGCTCTCTGGCCGGCCATGGCATTGACCTGGCCGTCCGTCCAGCCACCCGACTATTGCTCTCTGGCTGGCCATGACATTGACCTGGCCGCCCGTCCAGCCACCAGACTATGGCTCTCTGGCCGGCCATGGCATTGACCTGGCCGTCCGTCCAGCCACCCGACTATGGCTCTCTAGCTGGCCATGACATTGACCTGGCCGCCCGTCCAGCCACCAGACTATGGCTCTCTGGCTGGCCATGACATTGACCTGGCCGCCCGTCCAGCCACCAGACTATGGCTCTCTGGCCGGCCATGGCATTGACCTGGCCGTCCGTCCAGCCACCAGACTATGGCTATCTGGCCGGCCATGGCATTGAACTGGCCGTCCGTCCAGCCACCAGACTATGGCTCTCTGGCCGGCCATGGCATTGACCTGGCCGTCCGTCCAGCCACCCGACTATGGCTCTCTGGCCGGCCATGGCATTGACCTGGCTGTCCGTACAGCCACCAGACTATGGCTCTCTGGCTGGCCATGACATTGACCTGGCCGCCCGTCCAGCCACCAGACTATGGCTCTCTGGCTGGCCATGACATTGACCTGGCCGCCCGTCCAGCCACCAGACTATGGCTCTCTGGCCGGCCATGGCATTGACCTGGCCGTCCGTCCAGCCACCAGACTATGGCTCTCTGGCCGGCCATGGCATTGAACTGGCCGTCCGTCCAGCCACCAGACTATGGCTCTCTGGCCGGCCATGGCATTGACCTGGCCGTCCGTCCAGCCACCCGACTATGGCTCTCTGGCTGGCCATGACATTGACCTGGCCGCCCGTCCAGCCACCAGACTATGGCCCTCTGGCTGGCCATGACATTGACCTGGCCGCCCGTCCAGCCACCAGACTATGGCTCTCTGGCTGGCCATGACACTGACCTGGCTAGTCTGTAATGACCAACCAGCTTTGGGTCGGCCCACGCTTGCTGGCCTTCCTTACCCCTCTGTCAGACCTAGTCAGGCAGTCCCGCACCTCCTGCCTCCTCGTAGGCTTCAACCCCAGACCTCGTTATTGGAAGATTCCAGCACCCCGCAGCTTCTTCGCACCCCCTCCCCTCCTTACTTCCTGCGCCTCCCCAAGCTTCGCTTTAAGGCCCCCTCCATCAGTCTTCACCCCCACACCCCTCGTTGTCTTCACCCTGCAATCTCCTAGCTGTATCGCCCCCTCCCCCTATTCACCTAGGTGCTTTTACCCCTTCTCTTCTATGAATCGCCCCCTCCCAAGCCTGTCTTCACCCTCTCCCATCCCTGTAGTCATCCTGCACCCCCACCCCGCCCCCCCCCGCCCCTATCTTCCCTGGGGACCCTCATTATGGTTAGATTTATGTCCCCAGTCTTGAGCCCTCACGGGGCCACATACAACCGAGTCGTGGGCGAACGGACGGTCAGCACCACCCCCCCGGCCCGCCCCGCCCCCACCGCCCGCACCACCCGCGCCGCCCGCGCAATATGGCAAGATGGACGGCCGACCACGTGGCATGGGGGCCGGGACACTCTCCCAGTAAGGGTCGCTCCTTTCTCTGCCGGGAGATGGTGGGTGGGGGGTCTCAAGGTGGACATTCATGCTGCAGGGAGATGGGGTTGGGGGGTTGGGGGGGGGGGGGGGTCTCAAGGTGGACATCCATTCTGCAGGGAGATGGGGTTGCGGACTGGGAGGTGGGGTGGGGAGAGTCAACGTGGACATCCATTCTGCAGGGAGCTGGGGTTAGGGGGTCGGGGATTGGGGGATGGGCGTGATGACGTCACCAGCCGGAACGCAAATAACGTCGATGTTAAGCGCTTAATCTTGTCGTAATATTTCAATCTTGGGGTCATTGATAAGCTTTATGTAACGCCATAAAAGAGGCACTCAGGCGTAGCCATTAAGGGCACTGGGCGGCTAGCTCAGGGGGCTAAAAACATAACAAAATTCCATATAAGGCTGGTGGGAAATAAATGAGAGGAAGGGAAAGGTTGTTTAGCGTAAGAAACGGACTGAGGGGGGTGGGGGGGGGGGGGGTGGGAACTGATGCAATGACAGAGTTACAATGGCTCATGGGAATCAATCATTCCAGCAATAGCTGGGCGTGATCCACGGGCAAACAACGGGGGAGCGATAATGAAGGAATTGGGCAATATAGCACAGAAAGTGTTTAATACACGAAGCAAAAGTAGAGTTGATTAATATGCCGAAACTTTTTTTGCCCAGAACGTTAAATTTCCGCCATTTTCCTAGATGCACGTCTCTTCGTTGCGCAGTCCGGGCGTGACGAACAGACATTCACGTATGCAGTCGGGTACGACAACAGCAAAACAATCCAATGAACAGTTGGTGTTTCAAGCCTCTTTTGCCGACACGAAATCTAAATAGGGCGAGAAAACAAGCTTCCGGGACAATGAAATGGACTACAGCAGAGCTCACCATTAATATATTCCTCACATACATACATGTACACATGCAATATCGCTATGAGGGGTCCTGCGGGTCGCCACAACGCTCATATTGACACGTCATATTGGTAAATAACCATAAATCTCGCCGCTTTTAGGACATTTCCCTCGACAGAGGGCGTCAACCCGCTATGGTCGGAGGGACGGGGTGGGGGTGGGGGGCGGGGGTATACGTGATATAATTAGCACAGGGAGACGGGGTGCTTCCCCTTTCTCTTGGAGGGGTGGACACCCGAGGGGTTCACGGGAAGCGCCTTAGATCCACACCACCCTGGTCATCGGCCCCAGTGCCTGCACAGCCAGGACACCAGCCTACACAGCCAAGACACCAGCCTACACAGCCAGGACACCAGCCTACACAGCCAGGGCCCCAGCCTGCACAGCCAGGACACCAGCCTACACAGCCAGGACACCAGCCTACACAGCCAGGACACCAGCCTACACAGCCAGGACACCAGCCTGCACAGCCAGGGCACCAGCCTGCACAGCCAGGACACCAGCCTACACAGCCAGGACACCATACACAGCCAGGACACCAGCCTGCACAGCCAGGGCACCAGCCTGCACAGCCAGGACACCAGCCTGCACAGCCAGGACACCAGCCTGCACAGCCAGGACACCAGCCTGCACAGCCAGGACACCAGCAGCCTGCACAGCCAGGACACCAGCCTACACATCCAGGACACCAGCCTGCACAGCCAGGGTACCAGCCTGCACAGCCAGGACACCAGCCTGCACAGCCAGGACACCAGCCTGCACAGCCAGGACACCGGCCTGCACAGCCAGCCTGCACAGTCAGGACACCAGCCTGCACAGCCAGGACACCAGCCTGCACAGCCAGGACACCGGCCTGCACAGCCAGGGCACCAGCCTGCACAGCCAGGGCACCAGCCTGCACAGCCAGGGCACCAGCCTGCACAGCCAGGGCACCAGCCTGCACAGCCAGGACACCAGCCTGCACAGCCAGGACACCAGCCTGCACAGCCAGAGCACCAACCTGCACAGCCAGGACACCAGCCTGTACAGCCAGGACACCAGCCTGCACAGCCAGGGCACCAGCCTGCACAGCCAGGACACCAGTCTGCTGTACCCCTAACACCCCAACCTTGCCCTTCCCCGGTATAGTCTGAGACCGCCCCCCCCCCGCTAGGTGTGCTGTACCCCTAACACCCCAACCTTGTCCTTCCCCGGTATAGTCTGAGACCGCCCCCCCCCACCCTGCTAGGTGTGCTGTACCCCTAACACCCCAACCTTGCCCTTCCCCGGTATAGTCTGAGACCGCCCCCCCCCCGCTAGGTGTGCTGTACCCCTAACACCCCAACCTTGTCCTTCCCCGGTATAGTCTGAGACCGCCCCCCCCCACCCTGCTAGGTGTGCTGTACCCCTAACACCCCAACCTTGTCCTTCCCCGGTATAGTCTGAGACCGCCCCCCACCGCTAGGTGTGCTGTACCCCTAACACTCCAACCTTGTCCTTCCCCGGTATAGTCTGAGACCGCCCCCCCCCCCACCCTGCTAGGTGTGCTGTACCCCTAACACCCCAACCTTGCCCTTCCCCGGTATAGTCTGAGACCGCCCCCCCCCCCCCGCTAGGTGTGCTGTACCCCTAACACCCCAACCTTGTCCTTCCCCGGTATAGTCTGAGACCCCCCCCCCCGCTAGGTGTGCTGTACCCCTAACACCCCAACCTTGCCCTTCCCCGGTATAGTCTGAGACCGCCCCCCCCCCCCCCGCTAGGTGTGCTGTACCCCTAACACCCCAACCTTGTCCTTCCCCGGTATAGTCTGAGACCGCCCCCCCCCCGCTAGGTGTGCTGTACCCCTAACACCCCAACCTTGCCCTTCCCCGGTATAGTCTGAGAACCCCCCCCCCCACCGCTAGGTGTGCTGTACCCCTAACACCCCAACCTTGTCCTTCCCCGGTATAGTCTGAGAACCCCCCATCCGCCCCCCACGTTATGGCTGCTGTACCCCTAACTCCCCCACCGATACGGTGGTAACGGTCGGATGGTGGTGATGGGCTGGTTGGGGTGGAGGGGAAGTGGGTGGGGGTGGGGGTGGGGTGCGGGGGTTGACGTGTCGTTATCAGCCACCCCCAGCGACGGCCAAGCTGGGGCGTGCGTCACAGCGGCCCCACACTGTACACAGCTAATGTAATCACACGAATAGGGTTAACAATCGGGGCAAAAAGGGTTAACAGAGTTGGCCGGCTGTGTTATCCTGCAGGAGGGTTCTTTCTCCAAAGTCTGGTACCCCCAGTATCCTTGCCGATAGCCCCCCCCCCCCTCACCACCACCAACCCTCCCTCCCCACCCTTCCCTTCATCCCCACCCTCATCCCCTTGGCGGCGTCAGACGGGGACATGGTTCTGGGTGAGGTGGGAGGAGCTGGTGGGTGGGGGGGGGGCTGACCCAACTCGGCACCCATCTATCAAACGCCAGTTGTCATGACAACAGTGGGTTGAGCAAATACCTCCAGCTTACCAAATGGGGTCGGACCGTCCATGATTGGGGTGTCCTGGAGGCAGGCTCGCTGGGAGCGGCTCCCGGAGTGGATGGGAGAGGGGGTGAGGGTGAGGGTGGGGAGGGAGGGGAGGGGCGGGGCGGGGCGGGGCGCTCTCAGGGGGCGGGTCCAAGGGTGCCGGAGGGGATGAAGTAGAGCAGAACGTGGGCGCAAGCCTCGGGGAGGTGGCCAGTTGAGGAGGGTGAAACTGAGAAACTGGAGTGGAGTTAAATGAATATCTTGGCTACAATGGCAGTAGGGTGACCCAGGAGAAGGCTGTCTGGAGACACGTGGTAGTTCATTTATCACGTTTATGGCGGCAGAAGTGGGATGCACACCGGGTTTACTATAGCGGGATAACACACGAAGTTAACCATGGTACGGGAAGCGTGATGGCGCGAGGAGGTGACTGGTGACAGAAGCGGGATGACATTACTTTTCACTATGGTGACACAAAGGGTTGACACAAGGGGTTGACTATAGTGGAAGAAATGGAATGGAACAACGGGTGACAGGATCAGAATGCCACACGGGCTTAACTATTGTGGCTGAATATATACTACAATAAGGACCAGTAATTGTGTCCCCACTATATGTCTCACAATGACCGCTGTCGGGAGGAATCAGGCACGGCTCGCTGTCGAGATGACCCGGCCAAGGTTGTCTGTCGGTAAACCAGGAGATCAGTAAACAAATTCCCAGGTTGGAGTGAGAATGTGAAGACCGACCGAAACATGGCTAGAATGTTTTTCTGTCAAACCACATACATGTTGTCCAGTAACAATCTGTGGTGTACACGTCACCTGTTGTCCGTTCTCCACTTACCGGTCGAGGGTGTCTCTCCCACGGGAGTGTCCATGTCCCCGGGAAGGGTCTCATCCAGGGTTGGGGTTCGAGTCTCACCCTCGGGCGCCTCGTGGAGGGTCAGGGTGCCGTCTAGCTGGGTGGTGGGGTCGGTGGTGGTGGTGGTGGTGGTGGTGCAGGGGTGCAGGGCGGTATGGGAGAAGTCCTCCATGGGGGTCGTGGTGGTCAGGGTGCCAACGTCGGAGTCGGCGTCAGGCTGGTAGCCTAGGTAACGGAAACAAACAGCTCTAATTAGACTATGGGTGTAACTAAGTGGTATCCATAGCAACGATGCTTCTTCGATTAGGAGGAAAGTGAGCAATGAGTAGATGACATGCAATCTCGTGTTCACCCACTACAAAGGATTACCATCAAAAGCAAGCCAGCAGTGACAGCGACTGCAGTAACGATGCCTTCACGCACAGGGGGCCATCGGCGATACACATTCATCTAACACAGCTTCAAACAGATACACGTAACGTGACAGTAAAACATCTTCGATGAATGGAAGCCCAAAGGCTACAGCTGATATTTGCCAGATCGTGCCTCGGGAAATTTGTGGTGGGGCATGCGTGTGTATATAACACAGGGACACCTAGCGAGTCTACCTCCATCGGGTATTAAACGACTTCATTCCCTTCAGTGCCCAGTCGTTAGCATAGAGACAGACTCGATAGGCCGTGTGGATAGGCCACGTCGGATTCCCGCACTCAACAAGGCAGAATCCCTGAATATCGCTCACATCGGTTATAAATCAAAACCGAAGGCCAAACAAAGGCGATGCGAAATAAGCAAAAAGAATTCAGTTCTAAAAACGTTTGCCGGCCACGCAAATAGGAATTATATCCGTCCCCGACCTCACGGTAACCAATGACAATCAAGCAGAGATGAATGATGGGAATTGGTATCTTGGCAGCCTTTGCTCACGCGGCTTAGCCAAGCAACAGCTGGCGATACCGATGATACGGGGTACTATATAGACAGGTAAAATATGGTGAGCGCCAGGGGCTCACTATAGTAACGCGGGTGGTCTCAGTCAGTAAGTCATCTGGAGCATTTTTCTTCTGTATTTTTCGTGGCCCACTTTTAAAATTAGCCTTTATCATGCTCAAAAGTGGCCTAAAATATCATATTTTATTTCAACATAACAGTGAGATGAAAAATGTCAAGCACTCATGAATCCTACATCCGATGTCATGCATTGTCAACGTAGACTCAGTATATTCTAATAGATACGGCCACAAAGGATTATAGGACCGGATATAAGCGGATAACACGGTCAATTAAAGACACATAAAATGTGAAATATGTAGGATATTTATCCTTAAAAAACAAACATGCATTTAAACAGTATATCAATGTGACGCAAATGGACATAGGCCACAGGAAGGTAAACCATGCCTTCAATCAATGGTAATGCCCGACCAGCGGCCTCATCAAACTTGACTTCTCGAAGCATCGAAGTTCCGTCGCCGGGGGTAACATACCAGCGACGCTGGTTCCCCCTGGGGGTATTTAATGCGACATTCCATCTCTCCCCCCTCGCGGACATGATGGCTAATCTGGTCAGAGTGTCTGCTGTGGGCTCCGAGGTCAAGGCCAGCCCCCCTCTTCCCTCCTCCCGGCAATGCAATGCAACAGGGACCGGCAACGATGAGGCTGCCTGGTGCCCTGTTCCGGTCAGGGTCGAGTTCAGGGTACCAGCCTGCTCCTGCATACAATGATTCCGGGGGGGGGGGGCGGAGCTTGGAAAGGGGGATGAGACTACCCGGGGGATGCAGGATGGGAGGCGGGGGATGCAGGATGGGAGGTGGGGGAGGGGGGGCGGGGGGGGGGAGGAGTGACGGGCGGGGGTATACAATGAATAGATGGCGCTGGACGCTGGGGTCCTTTCCATGGCTATTCCCCCCGGCAGGGATTGGCTAAACCCACGCTAAGTGCCCGTATTCGTGCCAAGGCCGGGGATTATGGGAACGCGGCGGCAAACCCGTCGATGCCAGTTCCCCCATCAAGTTCAGAGTTAATCGCGCGCATTGCATTCCGGGTCAAGATATTGACGCGAGGTCATCTCCATGACAACCAATATGGACGGCATGACAATGACCTTTATGACGTCGATGATGACTGGTTTTGAGTGGAAATGCGCTCCCCTGACACCCTGGTGACGATTATGTCCCATCGGGAAACGATAAAGTATTTTACGGCGTCTTTCGCCCCCATCCAGCGGCTGCGTGCGCAGAAGATCCGTCCCTTGATACTAACTGGTGGTTTCCCCCCCCCCCCCAAGTTGTCGGCCATGACAGATCGATCATTATGGCGAGGTATAATCGTGAGTAACAAATGTTGGTTCGTTGGTTGGTTTAGCTCTATCTCTGTAGGTCATATCGTGAGGGTGAATGATGAGATGAGTTATGTCTCCGGGAGTGACCCCATGCTCTTTGCGAAGAAAGACAAGAAATCTTCACCCGGCGCACGCATAGACACTTACATAGGGGGCACTAAGACAGCGTAGAGTTTTCAACTCGTAAGGAGCTGATGTGCAGTCGTGTTAGCTACCACTCGATCACCGTGGCCCCCGAGGAACTAACGCTAAAACGTAAGCCAATGATACAGTGGTGGTATGTGCACTGTACGCTAAATATACCTATATGGATTCGATATCAAAGATATTAACAGGCCAGCCCCCTAGGGTATCCAGCTTGTCCATGATGACACGGGGTCGATGTTGTACCATGTGGCGCCCACAGATTGTCTTCACTTCACACGTGTTAGACAACAGGACAAGGTCGTGGTAAGTCACAGACTGTATAGACGGTCATCCCATTGCAAGGATGGACGGGGGGGGGGGGTGCATTGCCTCTGTTCACACGTTGGCTAAACCGGGCAACAGAACCCCTGGGGCAAGATGAGAAGATGGATCCACACGTTGGGTTTGAACCCGTAACCTCCCGTTGAGTCTCCCTAGCTTAGTTGGTATGTGGGCTGAGCGGCAGAACGAACGTTGGTTCGCGCCCTGGTACCTGCTTCTGTTTCATCGCCTCCGTTTCATTGTCACATGAGCTTTTTCGGCCCAGTTTAGCCTTAATATCAACACGAGGGCATTGGGCTCATTGTCGCTGTGAAATAAACTTCTTTCTTTCCGGTGCATAAAAGTGTCCTCAAACAGTTCATTTCTGTTTCTCTGCTCTGTTGAGTGAATTACCTGACGGTGACTTTACCATTGCGAGGAGAGCAGCTGACACCCACATCGCGGTTCATCATGGGATAAGTACCAATCCGGGATAGACACAGACCCATGCTTGTAGCATACATATACATGGCGAGCAGACATGAAAAAACACACTTTTGTAAGGGCGGCCAGTGCAGGACTGATACGAGACAATAGTGCATAACAACACGAGAAGTCCACATTACACGGCCACAGTGGCACGGTGTATTGAGTTGGGAAGTCCACAGTACACCGCCACAGTGGCTGGGTGTATTCAGCACAGTATCTTACCAGACAGGCCGCTCAGACCCACGCCGCTAGCCCGACAGCAGGAGGACGACGACCAGTGGCTATTTCCGGAGCTTCATCCTCGGGAGCACAACGGACAGGGATGCTGAGTGCACAGTATACACTTGTACTGATAGCCCAGGCGCCAGAATGAAGTCAGCAACACTCCAGGGCGTGCAATCTAAAGCGTTCCCCTAGCTCCCTGTGCTTCCCCTGATATACGTGTATATCCCCTTGGTAAGCCACGAACAACACGCGACCTGCTCGGCCTGCAGGCTGACATGCAGCCAGCTACCTTGGAAAGACCACGTGGGTATCTAATCAATTCCTCATACTAAAAACACCCCAGACATCCCTTGCTAAACGACTTATTGACAACCAACAGCTGTTAAAGGCCTGGACCATGGGCGGAACGAATCGTCGTGCTGTCGATTCAGGCCTGGACCATGGGGGGTACGAATCGTCGCGCTGGCGGTTAAGGCCTGGACCATGGGGAGTACGAGTCGTCGCGCTGGCAGTTAAGGCCTGGACCATGGGGGTACGAATGGTCGCGCTGTCGATGAAGGCCTAGACCACGGGGGGTACGAATCGTCGCGCTGTCGATGAAGGCCTAGACCACGGGGGGTACGAATCGTCGCGCTGGCGGTTAAGGCCTGGACCATGGGGGTACGAATCGTCGGGCTGGCGGTTAAGGCCTGGACCATGGGGGGTACGAATCGTCGCGCTTTCGATGAAGGCCTAGACCACGGGGGGTACGAGTCGTCGCGCTGGCGGTTAAGGCATGAACCATGGGGGGTACGAGTCGTCGCGCTGGCGGTTAAGGCCTGAACCATGGGGGGCACGAATTGTCGCGCTGTCGATGAACGCCTAGACCATGGAGGGTACGAGTCGTCGCGCTGTCAATGAAGGCCTGGACCACGTGGGGTACGAGTCGTCGCGCTGTCGATGAAGGCCTGGACCATGGGGGGTACGAGTCGTCGCGCTGTCGATGAAGGCCTGGACCATGGGGGGTACGAGTCGTCGCGCTGTCTATGAAGGCCTTGACCACGTGGGGTACGAATCGTCGCGCTGGCGGTTAAGGCCTGGACCATGGGGGGTACGAGTCGTCGCGCTGGCGGTTAAGGCCTGGACCATGGGGGTACGAATCGTCGCGCTGGCGGTTAAGGCATGGACCATGGGGGGTACGAGTCATCGAATGAGGCTTACACTCTGGAAATGTTTCACCACGGGCGATAACACATATTGCTTTCAATGTCGTTTTCCAGCCCGCTGTGCCTCCATATTTATTGCATCGACTAAAATGCTGGTATCAGCCTCTTTTTTAAGCAATACACTAACATACATTGTTACCGCTACCCATACTGCCATTACAACAAGGTATGTTTTTCCATCAAGTGTGCTGGCGCCCGAGGCACAAATAATACTGTAACATATTGAGCGCAGCAATGTCTTTGGGTTGCTTTGGTGCGTATGATGCGGATGGTTCAACGTTAAAACTATATGTTTATCGAAAGAAACATATATCTGTAAATATGTGCGTGTCTATTTATGTTTTCAGTCGTACTAGACTAATCCCATGGCCTCAGCACCTTATTAACATGATACATGTTAGCTCCGTCAAAATTAAGCAGATAATAACGACAGAATTACGCCATAAACGTATATAGGCTACCAGCAAATTCCAATTCGTCATCTACTGATATCAAATTACAGTTCTATGCACATCTATGACCTTGCTAAAATTAGTTATTATCATACAAGGAATCAAGGTCACACCACGAGCATGATACGCCGGTCACATTATATATGGAGCAAGCAATCGACAGCTGTTAGGCCGTCAGCGATCACAATGATATCGGAACCGCATCTCAACGGCCTTGACCTTGAAGGACAGCTTCTTAGTCAACACTGTACACGACGGTTTGACGCTTGACGTCACAATCCACATCGTCTTCATGTATACACCACTCCTTCACTGTGACGTCACAACCCACCTTTTCTTCATTCATACCACACTCCTTCACTGTGACGTCACAACCCACCTTTTCTTCATTCATACCACACTCCTTCACTGTGACGTCACAACCCACCTTTTCTTCATTCATACCACACTTCTCCACTGTGACGTCACAACCCACCTTTTCTTCATTCATACCACACTCCTTCACTGTGACGTCACAACCCACCTTGTCTTCATTCATACCACACTCCTCCACTGTGACGTCACAACCCACCTTGTCTTCATTCATACCACACTCCTCCACTGTGACGTCACAACCCACCTTGTCTTCATTCATACCACACTCCTCCACTGTGACGTCGCAACCCACCTTGTCTTTAATTTATACACCACTCGCCCACTATGACGTCCCACACTGCTCAGCCGTAAGTCGCTGTTGCCCAGACTCTCAACTCCATCCTGAAGATGCTCAGAGAGATATATCCACTATGTTGTTACCTATGTAGCGCCGACGACTTCGCTGCATCGACTAAAAAGTCCTTTGTAGTTGACCTCATCCACTTCATATCTTACTAAGTAAGACTTATCGTGGCAAAGCGTTCGCGACAAGGCTACGGGGGCAGGAGATGGTAGTCTAGCCTGTTGTGGCCTACGATGGCGGCCATGTGGGCTGGGTACAGAGGGGGGAGGAGAAGCCAGGGACACGGCCCCCAGCCATTAAGCTGATGTCCAGGCTGAATGCCGGCTGCTGCTGCTGCTGCTGCTGCGGCTGTGGCTGTTGCAGATAGCGCCACTCACCGCCAGCTCAGGCCAGCCACACGGCTATATATATATATATATATACAGATGGATATATAACGGTCGTTTCCCGCGCAGGTCACCGCGCCAGTTATCCCTCGCATTGAAAACACATCAGTCTATCCCACTTCTGACATCAGAATCCCAGGAGCTATGGCCTGCGACTGTCGTCACGGCTCCAGTGGTTCTATCTATTACATACACCGGGTGTGTATAACATGTATCTGGACACGGCTGATGCTATGTGACGGTGCCAGTCACAGCAGCCTGCCATCAAGACTCGGCTATCGCCCCGCCGACCCTCTAAATCGCCCGTGGCTTCGGCCGTGGTTTTCGCACGGATGTTTTGGCACGGCCGCCAAGGGGTATAGTGACGATGGTGCCGCTCACCCGCCCCGTATACGTCCCGTCACGGCGACGGTGACGCGGCCGGACGGCGTGGGAGTGGGGATGAAGTGTGGGGGGGGGGGGGAGGAGGGGAGGGTGATCAGTCGTGGGATATCCCGCTGTCTGTCTGCAGGATGTATAATCAAATCTCCAAACAACAACAGGGCCTTGTTATGATTGCGATAGGCATTTCGGCGACAGCGGCGGGACGGAAAGCTTTGAATAGTTCAGCACCGCCATTCTAATGGATGGAGGGCTTGAAACCTGACATGGGGACATGAGCCATGCGGTCCGGGCCGGACGGACGGAATCACAACCATCGCCCCACCACCCCCCGGCAACCGATAGAAATAGCACATGACTTGGGTCTCGCTGAGGACGAAAGCCAAGGCGACGACTGCGCAATACTGTCTACCGCTCGGTCGCTGGGCTGTGGGGCCGCTGGGCTGGGCTGCATACAGAAGAGGGTCGGCGACCCGGGCCATGCCAAGCCAGGCGCAGGCGGTGGCGGTGGCGGCGGCGGCGGCGGCGGCGGGGTTGGGGCGGCCCCGTTGGCTTACAAACTCTTTCTGCATGGACCCGCAGACGCAGATTGGGCAAACGCTCCTGGTTGCCGCTGACATTCCCTATGCAAGCAGGCGGGATGTGGCGGGCTGGCCGGGCGAGGTGAGAAGGAGGGGGAGGGGGGGGGGGGGGGAACTCCTTGTCTGGATTTACTATTCGTCGGCAAATTCAAATTTCCATTAAGAGGTGGGGTGTGGGGGGAAGAGTGGGGGAAGAAGAAATCCTTGTCTGGAATTATCTACTATTCGTCGGCAAATTCAGATTTCCATGTCTCAGAACAGCAGCGCCATGCAAGGAATCAGATATGCTGCTCAAGGTCCCGTAAGCAATTTATGACGGCGTAGGATGTCAACAAGTATAATCTGGTGCCTGCAGATCGTGCGGGCAATCAGTAAGCGTCCACGAGAGGTCCGTGTGGTAGAGTGTCAGTTCGAAGAGATGGTGAAAAAGTCAGATAAACAAAAATCGCAGAAGCGTTATATAAATATTCCTAACATCGCCTTCAATAGATGGTATTCAGTTCAAGATTGCAAATTGCAAGTATTAAATCAGGATAGACTAGACTATATCTTAAATGTCAGTAGATCTAGATCTAACATGAATTGAGGCAAACTTACACTATCTCGGCAAAACTATTCTACACTGTGTCTCAGCACTGTTAATAAACTGTTAATGACAAATCCGCAAAAAGAGCGACGAAACAAAACCAGAACTAAACTTAGTCTATTACGATGAACAACATACAAAAATTGCACCTGTCATTTTGTCGCGACGCAAAGATTCACAGGGGGAGGCATGGCCAATGCCTGACAGCTGCCACTCCCCCTCACGTTATATTAACGACACGCCGCAGTGGGTAAATCAATGCGATAGGCAGCTCCCATACAATGAAAACGGCACGGTTATTGCACTCGCCGGGGCAGACCAGTTGTCAGGTCTCCCAGCACGCAGCCAGGTACAAATGATAAATCGCCAAGCAGCGATGAAAGAGACTCCTTGTTGCGTAACCATACATAGTCTGTCGTCATGGCAACCTCCTCGTGCGTGGTCAATAGACGCGTGCGACGTAATACCTTTGTGTGTGGCGCGAATATGAACTTATATCTGGTAGCAAATAATAATGATAAGAAGTACTAGGCCTAGATATAGATCTATAGATAGGCAGCACATATATACGTTTCTGTTCGCGCACACGGACAGTAGATCTACGCCAATGGTTGGTTTACTTGTGCCGTAAAAGCCACCAAAACTCTAAGGGTGCAATATCGTACCTCAGATTATGTAACTTACCGCGAAAAAAGAAAACAGGAAAAAGTCATGACCAACCAGAATGGGACAAGATTCTCGCGTGTAGATGTGCTTCACTCACTATAAACACGGTATATATAGGCCTATCATTCGCTGATATCTCTGTGTGGTAATCCCTGTTGCTTCTCTCTATTATTGCTCGTTCACGGTCTATCCCAGATATTGAATCTTACAATCAATTCCCGACCAATTACAATTTTAGAAGTAAGCTTAGGTTGTCTTTCCATATTACGAGTAAGAACCTTTGTTTTTCATAACTCACGCAGTACCCACGCCTGGCTTTTACACGCCAGTAAGCTTAATACATATTAATTCCACTCCAACACACTTTTTGGGTAAGCTTAGTAGGCTAAATGAATGGGCAAATTGGGCAAATTTGGGCTATCATAAAATAGAGGGAAGGGGGAGGGGGTAACATGTAAGGCATCGACAGAATCAGTGCCCCCTTCACAACTAGAAAGGGTCTTGGTGATGTTCGACTTCCTGTTCCATCAGCAGCAAATGATATATTACATTACGGTCAAAACAGGTTCCGAGTTGCTTTGGCAGAATCGACGAAAGGAGCCATCCCTCGCCACCCACCACCCACGAGGTAAGTGAACGGGAATAAAATTACAACGCCAGTCTAACGCCGCTCTGGTTTTGAAGGGCGGCGCAAAAAAGTCTCCGTGCAGCCTCCTGTTCCCACGGCCACATTCCTCCAGTTATAAGCACCGACGGCATTATTGAAAGTGGCGCCATCTCGAGGCAGCAACCGAAGGGATGCGGTATTAACAAAAGTAGCGAATTATAATCATCTAAACTGTGTAAACAGCCAGACGTCCGCGGCAAATACAGCAGCTGGGGACAGACGGAGATTGAGGACGAGTGAGTGGATTTGACGGACGAGATTCGAACCCAAGACCCCGGCATATTTCTTCGTTTGTCTACCCGTCTCAACGTCTCTAGTGGATATATATCATTCTGATATCTTTCAACACAACATACCCGAAACTACCGTGATTTATGCCACCTTTGGGGTCATATGTATGGTAAGGACTGGTACGGACTGAATGAAAGGAAGCCAGCTGGCCTGTTTGGGCACCTCAAGGCCTAAACCAGTAGCCCACCATCTTGAATTGGACTCCACTACCTGATGCCACCCTATTATCGCCTGCTTGAAATGGAACTCTACACTACAGAAGGGAACCTGCATAAATCAGTAGCCTAGCTGCTAATAAGCGAGATCAAATCGGCATCCCCGCATCACAGAGGTAGCTCCAGCAGGGCACTTAATTGCAAGTTCAATCATTGTATAACACAGATTGTAGGTTGTATATTCAGGACGCTTTAACCACTTTTGGTCATATCGCGTCAATGGGAGAAGGAAGGGAGAGTGGAGCCATGCCCCCGGGGTAACCCCCTACACTTTACGAAGAAGGACATGGAATCTTTAATGTATAACACAGAATATATAATTCTGATCTAATGATCAACTGCACTGCGTTACAAAGCAATTTGTATAAAACATACTATGTTGATATGTCAATCGCTGTAATCTCTACGGGTGTGTCGTCTTTCACAAGGCGGATGAACACTTTACTGTGGCAAGCATGGTAAGGTCACCACAATACCCCTTGTTTACCTCCAATGCAGGGTGAACACCAACCGCATTAGGCCACTGACATCACAGATAAATAAAGACAATACGCGTAAAAAGATAGGCTTACTTCAGCATAGTAACATATAGAAGTCAAATAAAATAAAATAGGCAGGCGACAGGAAAAATCCAAAGGTGTGTTCAGTTATCATGGAATAACTTTTAAACATGCACATCGCTCCCCTGGAACCGAGAAAGGATGGCACAGCGGGACTGGATATCTTACCTGTGTCCACACTGGATGTGGAGATGACTGACACCGGACGATCCTTCTTCCCGCCGTCTCCACCAGGGGGCGGTAGCGGCGCTCCCGGCATGTCGGCCACGATGCCGGTGTCAGCGCTGCAAGAGGATACCATGGAAACGGGACGCTCGTTGCGCACGTGGCCTGCTTGGAGGTCGGCGATCAGTTGCGCCCTCTCCGCCTCCTCCTCCTCCTCCTGCTCCTCCCCCTCAAGCCCCCCACTGGCCAGGGGACAATCCGGCTTGGAGCTGGGCATCCCGATGACGCCGTATCCAAAAGACAAGAGTTCCGGATCCGGATCTGGGACGCCTTGCGCATCCATCACCCCTGGCGGGCTGATCATGGGAAGCGCGTCGCTCTCGCAAATGGTGACATGCTTCTTCGGAACATGGGACTCGGTTTCTGGTTTCTCAGGGAAGTCTTCCAGGGTTGATGTGGTATCCGATGCACAAGGACTTTGCGCTATCTCGCCAGCGGTAAGCGCATCGGATATACTAGCAACCACGTCATTCACCGCCGGCCTCTTCTCTAAATCTTCTATCTTCTCCAATACGTGATCTTGGCTCGCTGGGGTCGGCGACTCGGCGCCATCACTACCACTCGTTGACATGGCAACGACATCATCCGCGCCCGCGTGGACTTCCTTCAGATCGACGGTAACGTTAGCGGCGAGCACACAGACATCTTCTTCCTTGTCGCCAGAAATTTCAAATGTGTTGTTCTTGCTGGATACCTCAAACGTCGTATTCTTACTCGATTTCGATAACTCATTTTCGATCTCAAAAGGAGAATTTTTGGATACCTCTTTTGTCTCTGCAGAGACTTCAAATGTGGAGTTTTTGTCCATTGACTCAGCTACTTCGTTCTTGTCTCCAGACACCCCAAACGTGGAGTTTTTGTCTTCGGTGGCCGCTTCCTGCTTCTTCTCTCCGCACACCTCAAAGGTGTTGTTTTGGTCTCCGGACATCTCAAAAGTAGCGTTCTGGTGAGCCGGAGCCACGCGGACCGTGTCGGCGGACACATCAAACGTCCCGTTATTGGCGTCCTCTAGGTAATACTCCTCTTCCGGCTCATCCTCGGTGTCCGCCATATGCCCCCCGTGATCCAGATCCGCCGTCAGCACTGCTCCTTCCGGATCATCAGCGGCGCCCTTCCCCGGCTCCTCAAGATCCAAAATTTCAAAGTTGCCATCCTCCATCTCTTGCGAGTACAGGTCCGATACTTCCATGATGCCTTTCTCGTCGCTGAGGAATCGGTCGACTCCTCGAAGGGGCTTCTGTCGGACCTGAGACTCCTGCGCGTCGTTCTCGATCTCCACCCGAACGTACTCATCCTTCTCGGCCTCCGCTGCCTTCCTGTGCTGAGCGTCGACCTTGACCTTGTTAGCGCGCTCGCTGCGGGCTCCCTGCACGAGGTTAGCATACTGTTCAACCGCGGTCTTGGTGATCTCGAACGACGCTGTTAAGCTCGTGTTATCCAGCTCGTCTAGGTCGGCGGAAGTGCGAATCCGCCGGGGAAATTCATCCGGGGAGGTGTCCCCGGCGTTTGGCCGTCTCCTGGTGACAACACCCCCGGAGTCTCGCCCTCCTGGGCGGTCCTTCCCATCCACCCGAGCGCCGCTGTTCAGCTCCACCTTGAAGGTCTCCTCCAAGTTGGAGGTGGGCCGGCGCTTGGCACCCTCGCCGTTATCCAGCACGGGGGTTGCCAGCTTCTCGCCGCCAGCGCTCTCAGTCTTCTTGGGCGACAGGGGCGTGGAGGTGTTCTCAGCCCCCAGCTTATTAAAGCTTAGATCCAGATCTGACTTTAACGTGGATCGGGGTTTCGGGACCACTGCGTCCGGCTCGGGACTCGTCGTCGATCCGCCCGACATGTCAATCTCGGGGGTCGGGATTCCGGCTATTTCCTGATCCAGTTCCCTGTCCGTCATTTCGTGCATGGGATCCTTCACTATGGTATCCGATGGGAGAGCGGATCCAAGGGGGAGAGCGGGGTCGGATCCCCGGGAGTCGGCTTCCCTGGCGTTGAACGTGTCGCCGCCGCGGTTAAACATGCCGGACCAATCGTCGCCTAGAAGGCTGTTGTTCATCAATTCGGATTCGGTTAGGATGCCAACGCTTGAGGCCATGCTGGCCATCATGGGGTCGTAGTCATCCTCCAGGCTGTCCTGCTTGCCCAGGAGGAGGTGTCCGCTGGGGGAGGCCAGGAGATCTGGCATAGGCGCCGGGCTGTCCGTCGTCGTCGCCGGACCCGCTCCACCTAGGCGTCTCCCGAAGGCTCTCTTCTTGGCGCTCGCGAAATCCACCGCGTCAAAGGTCCTGTTCATCGCCTGGATGTTCTCCGTGTCCGAGCCGCTGGATTCCGTGATGGCGTAGGCCAAGGTCAAGGCCGTGCGTGTGTCAACCCGCGTCGGGGTGACGACTTTAGGGAAGTTTGGGTCGAAGCCGGCGGCCCCCTCCCCTTCCTCCAGGATGAATGTCCCCTCCGCCGCCGCCGCCGCCGCCACCTGGTCGTCGCCCGAAAGACCAAAGGTGCAGTTGGCGCCGGTCACGTGGTCGTTACCGGCCGCGAGGAAGGTGCCATCATCGGGCGCCGCGTCCTCAAGTCGCTCATACGTCTCGTTCAGCGCACTCGGCTTCTCCTTCTTGGGTTTGACCTTTGTCCCTCCGCTCGGCGGCGACTTCCGCTTCAGCGGTGGGCCGGCGCCACCGATAGGGGTCTCCCCACCACTTTGACCTTTGATCCCTACGGCGGGATTACCACCCCTGCCGCCGTTCCCCAAGGCTCCTTTGTGCGGGTGGGAGTCCCGGCTTCTGGAGGAGTCCCGCGAGGAGGAGGAGCTGCTGCATCCGGCTACATCCTGGTCCTGCAGGTACGTGCTGTTCAGTCCCGGGCGGG
The DNA here is from genome assembly GCA_964019135.1 of Arenicola marina. Lineage (NCBI taxonomy): Eukaryota > Metazoa > Annelida > Polychaeta > Arenicolidae > Arenicola > Arenicola marina. The sequence continues at coordinate 14,097,662 of OZ025260.1, read as the reverse complement.
CCGCCTTGGGCCTCGCTAGGCGGCTCTGGTACTTCCCCGGCGGCTTGGGCCGGGGCTCCGCGCCGCCTGAACTCTCGGGCTCCTTCTCGGGGGAGCAGCGAGAAGTGGGCAGCGGCAGGCGACTGGCTTTCTCCGGAGACGGACTCTTATCCTTGTTGAGGTGACTCCCCGGCCTCTTCTCCGGAGAGGGACTCTTATCTGGGCGAAACTGGCGATCCAGAGATTTCGTCGGCGAAGGACTTTTCTGCCCGATGACTACTTCCTCTTCTGCGCGCGCACCGTCGGGGTCCCAGTAGTCGTCAAGGACGCGCCGGATCCTGTGCAACGGGGTGAATATCCCGTAGCCGTCGGCGCAGGTGAAGTAGCGCACGCCCTCGACCAGGCCGTCGTGTCTGCCCTCGGGATCGAACAACTCAACCCCGCACCACTCCCCCGCCGCGAAGTGCGTTCGGCCCACGTAGCGCACGGATCCGGGCTTCACCCCGCCGATGGTCACATGCTCGCCTATCTGGATCTTCGGGCGAGAGTTAGCATGGTCTTGGCCTCGAGCTTCATCCGGACACCCATGATCCTCGGCGGCGGTGGCGGTGGCGGTGGCCGCAGCGGCCGGTGTCTGTCGGTCGTCGAGCGCGACCGCAAACGTTACATCCGGATCCGGTTCAGCATCCGGGGACTCAGGGATGGATTCGGCCGTCAAGACGGGGGGCAGGGCCTTGATGATGGACCTGGGCGCCGGGAGGAAGGACTTCCGCTTGGCGTCCTTGGGCGGCTGGGCCCCAGTGGATCCAGAACCCACGGCCCCAAGGCTGGGAATCTTACTGCCACCCTTGGAGGTCTGAAAGGGGACAACGATGGAGAACATTAATGCAAAACTCACGCAACCATATAATAATTATTACATAATTATTTACAAGATATCTATTAGCGAGTGGACACATCGCGGGGTGTAAGGATGAGTGGACACATCGCGGAGTGTAAGGATGAGTGGACACATCGCGGGGTGTAAGGATGAGTGGACACATCGCGGGGTGTAAGGATGAGTGGACACATCGCGGAGTGTAAGGATGAGTGGACACATCACGGGGTGTAAGGATGAGTGGACACATCGCGGGGTGTAAGGATGAGTGGACACATCGCGGAGTGTAAGGGTGAGTGAACACATCGCGGGGTGTAAGGATGAGTGGACACATCGCGGGGTGTAAGGATGAGTGGACACATCGCGGAGTGTAAGGATGAGTGGACACATCGCAGAGTGTAAGGGTGAGTGAACACATCGCGGGGTGTAAGGATGAGTGGACACATCGCGGGGTGTAAGGATGAGTGGACACATCACGGGGTGTAAGGATGAGTGGACACATCGCGGGGTGTAAGGATGAGTGGACACATCGCGGGGTGTAAGGATGAGTGGACACATCACGGGGTGTAAGGATGAGTGAACACATCGCGGAGTGTAAGGATGAGTGAACACATCGCGGGGTGTAAGGATGAGTGGACACATCACGGAGTGTAAGGGTGAGTGAACACATCGCGGGGTGTAAGGATGAGTGGACACATCACGGAGTGTAAGGGTGAGTGAACACATCGCGGGGTGTAAGGATGAGTGGACACATCGCGGGGTGTAAGGATGAGTGAACACATCACGGGGTGTAAGGATGAGTGAACACATCGCCGAGTGTAAGGATGAGTGGACACATCGCGGGGTGTAAGGATGAGTGGACACATCACGGGGTGTAAGGATGAGTGGACACATCACGGAGTGTAAGGGTGAGTGAACACATCGCGGGGTGTAAGGATGAGTGAACACATCGCGGGGTGTAAGGATGAGTGGACACATCGCGGGGTGTAAGGATGAGTAGACACACCGCGGAGTGTAAGGATGAGTGGACACATCACGGGGTGTAAGGATGAGTGGACACATCGCGGGGTGTAAGGATGAGTGGACACATCGCGGGGTGTAAGGAAGAGTGGACACATCGCGGGGTGTAAGGATGAGTGGACACATCGCGGGGTGTAAGGATGAGTGGACACATCGCGGGGTGTAAGGATGAGTGGACACATCGCGGGGTGTAAGGATGAGTGGACACATCGCGGGGTGTAAGGATGAGTGGACACATCGCGGGGTGTAAGGATGAGTGAACACATCGCGGGGTGTAAGGATGAGTGGACACATCGCGGGGTGTAAGGATGAGTGGACACATCGCGGGGTGTAAGGATGAGTGGACACATCGCGGGGTGTAAGGATGAGTGGACACATCGCGGGGTGTAAGGATGAGTGGACACATCGCGGGGTGTAAGGATGAGTGGACACATCGCGGGGTGTAAGGATGAGTGAACACATCGCGGGGTGTAAGGATGAGTGGACACATCGCGGGGTGCAAGGATGAGTGGACACATCGCGGGGTGTAAGGATGAGTGGACACATCACGGAGTGTAAGGATGAGTGAACACATCGCGGGGTGTAAGGATGAGTGGACACATCGCGGGGTGCAAGGATGAGTGGACACATCGCGGGGTGTAAGGATGAGTGGACACATCGCGGGGTGTAAGGATGAGTGGACACATCGCGGGGTGTAAGGATGAGTGGACACATCGCGGGGTGTAAGGATGAGTGGACACATCGCGGAGTGTAAGGATGAGTGGACACATCGCGGAGTGTAAGGATGAGTGGACACATCGCGGGGTGTAAGGATGAGTGGACACATCGCGGGGTGTAAGGATGAGTGGACACATCGCGGGGTGTAAGGATGAGTGGACACATCGCGGGGTGTAAGGGTGAGTGAACACATCGCGGGGTGTAAGGATGAGTGGACACATCGCGGAGTGTAAGGATGAGTGGACACATCGCGGAGTGTAAGGATGAGTGGACACATCGCGGGGTGTAAGGATGAGTGGACACATCGCGGGGTGTCAGGATGAGTGGACACATCGCGTGGTGTAAGGATGAGTGGACACATCGCAGGGTGTAAGGATGAGTGGACACATCGCGGGGTGTAAGGATGAGTGGACACATCGCGGGGTGTAAGGATGAGTGAACACATCGCGGGGTGTAAGGATGAGGACACATCGCGGGGTGTAAGGATGAGTGGACACATCGCGGGGTGTAAGGATGAGTGGACACATCGCGGGGTGTAAGGATGAGTGGACACATCGCGGGGTGTAAGGATGAGTGGACACATCGCGGGGTGTAAGGATGAGTGGACACATCGCGGGGTGTAAGGATGAGTGAACACATCGCTGGGTGTAAGGATGAGTGGACACATCACGGGGTGTAAGGATGAGTGAACACATCGCGGGGTGTAAGGATGAGTGGACACATCGCGGGGTGTAAGGATGAGTGGACACATCGCGGGGTGTAAGGATGAGTGGACACATCGCGGGGTGTAAGGATGAGTGAACACATCGCGGGGTGTAAGGATGAGTGGACACATCGCGGGGTGTAAGGATGAGTGGACACATCGCGTGGTGTAAGGATGAGTGGACACATCGCGGGGTGTAAGGATGAGTGGACACATCGCGGGGTGTAAGGATGAGTGAACACATCGCGGAGTGTAAGGATGAGTGGACACATCGCGGGGTGTAAGGATGAGTGGACACATCGCGGAGTGTAAGGATGAGTGGACACATCGCGGGGTGTAAGGATGAGTGGACACATCGCGGGGTGTAAGGATGAGTGAACACATCGCGGAGTGTAAGGATGAGTGGACACATCGCGGAGTGTAAGGATGAGTGGACACATCGCGGGGTGTAAGGATGAGTGAACACATCGCGGGGTGTAAGGATGAGTGGACACATCGCGGAGTGTAAGGATAAGTGGACACATCACGGGGTGTAAGGATGAGTGAACACATCGCGGGGTGTAAGGATGAGTGAACACATCGCGGGGTGTAAGGATGAGTGGACACATCGCGGGGTGTAAGGATGAGTGGACACATCGCGGAGTGTAAGGATAAGTGGACACATCGCGGGGTGTAAGGATGAGTGAACACATCGCGGGGTGTAAGGATGAGTGGACACATCGCGGAGTGTAAGGATGAGTGGACACATCGCGGGGTGTAAGGATGAGTGAACACATCGCGGGGTGTAAGGATGAGTGGACACATCGCGGAGTGTAAGGATAAGTGGACACATCGCGGAGTGTAAGGATGAGTGGACACATCGCGGGGTGTAAGGATGAGTGGACACATCGCGGGGTGTAAGGATGAGTGGACACATCGCGGAGTGTAAGGATGAGTGGACACATCGCGGGGTGTAAGGATGAGTGGACACATCGCGGGGTGTAAGGATGAGTGGACACATCGCGGGGTGTAAGGATGAGTGGCCACATCGCGGGGTGTAAGGATGAGTGGACACATCGCGGAGTGTAAGGATGAGTGGACACATCGCGGAGTGTAAGGATGAGTGGACACATCGCGGGGTGTAAGGATGAGTGGACACATCGCGGGGTGTAAGGATGAGTGGACACATCGCGGGGTGTAAGGATGAGTGAACACATCGCGGGGTGTAAGGATGAGTGGACACATCGCGGGGTGTAAGGATGAGTGGACACATCGCGGGGTGTAAGGATGAGTGGCCACATCGCGGGGTGCATGGATGAGTGGACACATCGCGGGGTGTAAGGATGAGTGGACACATCGCGGGGTGTAAGGATGAGTGGACACATCGCGGGGTGTAAGGATGAGTGGACACATCGCGGGGTGTAAGGATGAGTGGACACATCGCGGGGTGTAAGGATGAGTGGACACATCGCGGAGTGTAAGGATGAGTGGACACATCGCGGGGTGTAAGGATGAGTGGACACATCGCGGGGTGTAAGGATGAGTGGACACATCGCGGAGTGTAAGGATGAGTGGACACATCGCGGGGTGTAAGGATGAGTGGACACATCGCGGAGTGTAAGGATGAGTGGACACATCGCGGGGTGTAAGGATGAGTGGACACATCGCGGAGTGTAAGGATGAGTGGACACATCGCGGAGTGTAAGGATGAGTGGACACATCGCGGGGTGTAAGGATGAGTGGACACATCGCGGAGTGTAAGGATGAGTGGACACATCGCGGGGTGTAAGGATGAGTGGACACATCGCGGAGTGTAAGGATGAGTGGACACATCGCGGGGTGTAAGGATGAGTGGACACATCGCGGAGTGTAAGGATGAGTGGACACATCGCGGGGTGTAAGGATGAGTGGACACATCGCGGAGTGTAAGGATGAGTGGACACATCGCGGGGTGTAAGGATGAGTGGACACATCGCGGAGTGTAAGGATGAGTGAACACATCGCGGGGTGTAAGGATGAGTGGACACATCGCGGGGTGTAAGGATGAGTGGACACATCGCGGAGTGTAAGGATGAGTGGACACATCGCGGGGTGTAAGGATGAGTGGACACATCGCGGAGTGTAAGGATGAGTGGACACATCGCGGAGTGTAAGGATGAGTGGACACATCGCGGGGTGTAAGGATGAGTGGACACATCGCGGAATGTAAGGATGAGTGGACACATCGCGGGGTGTCAGGATGAGTGGACACATCGCGGGGTGTAAGGATGAGTGGACACATCGCGGGGTGTAAGGATGAGTGGACACATCGCGGGGTGTAAGGATGAGTGGACACATCGCGGGGTGTAAGGATGAGTGGACACATCGCGGGGTGTAAGGATGAGTGGACACATCGCGGGGTGTAAGGATGAGTGGACACATCGCGGAGTGTAAGGATGAGTGGACACATCGCGGGGTGTAAGGATGAGTGGACACATCGCGGAGTGTAAGGATGAGTGGACACATCGCGGAGTGTAAGGATGAGTGGACACATCGCGGAGTGTAAGGATGAGTGGACACATCGCGGGGTGTAAGGATGAGTGGACACATCGCGGGGTGTAAGGATGAGTGGACACATCGCGGGGTGTAAGGATGAGTGGACACATCGCGGGGTGCATGGATGAGTGGACACATCGCGGGGTGTAAGGATGAGTGGACACATCGCGGGGTGTAAGGATGAGTGGACACATCGCGGGGTGTAAGGATGAGTGGACACATCGCCGGGTGTAAGGATGAGTGGACACATCGCGGGGTGTAAGGATGAGTGGACACATCGCGGAGTGTAAGGATGAGTGGACACATCACGGGGTGTAAGGATGAGTGGACACATCGCGGGGTGTAAGGATGAGTGGACACATCGCGGAGTGTAAGGATGAGTGGACACATCGCGGGGTGTAAGGATGAGTGGACACATCGCGGAGTGTAAGGATGAGTGGACACATCGCGGAGTGTAAGGATGAGTGGACACATCGCGGGGTGTAAGGATGAGTGGACACATCGCGGGGTGTAAGGATGAGTGGACACATCGCGGGGTGTAAGGATGAGTGGACACATCGCGGGGTGTAAGGATGAGTGGACACATCGCGGGGTGTAAGGATGAGTGGACACATCGCGGGGTGTAAGGATGAGTGGACACATCGCGGGGTGTAAGGATGAGTGGACACATCGCGGAGTGTAAGGATGAGTGGACACATCGCGGGGTGTAAGGATGAGTGGACACATCGCGGGGTGTAAGGATGAGTGGACACATCGCGGGGTGTAAGGATGAGTGGACACATCGCGGGGTGTAAGGATGAGTGGACACATCGCGGGGTGTAAGGATGAGTGGACACATCGCGGAGTGTAAGGATGAGTGGACACATCGCGGGGTGTAAGGATGAGTGGACACATCGCGGGGTGTAAGGATGAGTGGACACATCGCGGAGTGTAAGGATGAGTGGACACATCGCGGGGTGTAAGGATGAGTGGACACATCGCGGAGTGTAAGGATGAGTGGACACATCGCGGGGTGTAAGGATGAGTGGACACATCGCGGAGTGTAAGGATGAGTGGACACATCGCGGAGTGTAAGGATGAGTGGACACATCGCGGGGTGTAAGGATGAGTGGACACATCGCGGAGTGTAAGGATGAGTGGACACATCGCGGGGTGTAAGGATGAGTGGACACATCGCGGAGTGTAAGGATGAGTGGACACATCGCGGGGTGTAAGGATGAGTGGACACATCGCGGAGTGTAAGGATGAGTGGACACATCGCGGGGTGTAAGGATGAGTGGACACATCGCGGAGTGTAAGGATGAGTGGACACATCGCGGGGTGTAAGGATGAGTGGACACATCGCGGAGTGTAAGGATGAGTGAACACATCGCGGGGTGTAAGGATGAGTGGACACATCGCGGGGTGTAAGGATGAGTGGACACATCGCGGAGTGTAAGGATGAGTGGACACATCGCGGGGTGTAAGGATGAGTGGACACATCGCGGAGTGTAAGGATGAGTGGACACATCGCGGAGTGTAAGGATGAGTGGACACATCGCGGGGTGTAAGGATGAGTGGACACATCGCGGAATGTAAGGATGAGTGGACACATCGCGGGGTGTCAGGATGAGTGGACACATCGCGGGGTGTAAGGATGAGTGGACACATCGCGGGGTGTAAGGATGAGTGGACACATCGCGGGGTGTAAGGATGAGTGGACACATCGCGGGGTGTAAGGATGAGTGGACACATCGCGGGGTGTAAGGATGAGTGGACACATCGCGGGGTGTAAGGATGAGTGGACACATCGCGGAGTGTAAGGATGAGTGGACACATCGCGGGGTGTAAGGATGAGTGGACACATCGCGGAGTGTAAGGATGAGTGGACACATCGCGGAGTGTAAGGATGAGTGGACACATCGCGGAGTGTAAGGATGAGTGGACACATCGCGGGGTGTAAGGATGAGTGGACACATCGCGGGGTGTAAGGATGAGTGGACACATCGCGGGGTGTAAGGATGAGTGGACACATCGCGGGGTGCATGGATGAGTGGACACATCGCGGGGTGTAAGGATGAGTGGACACATCGCGGGGTGTAAGGATGAGTGGACACATCGCGGGGTGTAAGGATGAGTGGACACATCGCCGGGTGTAAGGATGAGTGGACACATCGCGGGGTGTAAGGATGAGTGGACACATCGCGGAGTGTAAGGATGAGTGGACACATCACGGGGTGTAAGGATGAGTGAACACATCGCGGGGTGTAAGGATGAGTGGACACATCGCGGAGTGTAAGGATGAGTGGACACATCGCGGGGTGTAAGGATGAGTGGACACATCGCGGAGTGTAAGGATGAGTGGACACATCGCGGAGTGTAAGGATGAGTGGACACATCGCGGGGTGTAAGGATGAGTGGACACATCGCGGGGTGTAAGGATGAGTGGACACATCGCGGGGTGTAAGGATGAGTGGACACATCGCGGGGTGTAAGGATGAGTGGACACATCGCGGGGTGTAAGGATGAGTGGACACATCGCGGGGTGTAAGGATGAGTGGACACATCGCGGGGTGTAAGGATGAGTGGACACATCGCGGGGTGTAAGGATGAGTGGACACATCGCGGAGTGTAAGGATGAGTGGACACATCGCGGGGTGTAAGGATGAGTGGACACATCGCGGGGTGTAAGGATGAGTGGACACATCGCGGGGTGTAAGGATGAGTGGACACATCGCGGGGTGTAAGGATGAGTGGACACATCGCGGGGTGTAAGGATGAGTGGACACATCGCGGGGTGTAAGGATGAGTGGACACATCGCGGGGTGTAAGGATGAGTGGACACATCGCGGGGTGTAAGGATGAGTGGACACATCGCGGGGTGTAAGGATGAGTGGACACATCGCGGAGTGTAAGGATGAGTGGACACATCGCGGAGTGTAAGGATGAGTGGACACATCGCGGAGTGTAAGGATGAGTGGACACATGGCGGAGTGTAAGGATGAGTGGACACATCGCGGAGTGTAAGGATGAGTGGACACATCGCGGGGTGTAAGGATGAGTGGACACATCGCGGGGTGTAAGGATGAGTGGACACATCGCGGGGTGTAAGGATGAGTGGACACATCGCGGGGTGTAAGGATGAGTGGACACATCGCGGGGTGTAAGGATGAGTGGACACATCGCGGGGTGTAAGGATGAGTGGACACATCGCGGGGTGTAAGGATGAGTGGACACATCACGGGGTGTAAGGATGAGTGGACACATCGCGGGGTGTAAGGATGAGTGGACACATCGCGGAGTGTAAGGATGAGTGGACACATCGCGGGGTGTAAGGATGAGTGGACACATCGCGGGGTGCATGAATGAGTGGACACATCGCGGGGTGTAAGGATGAGTGGACACATCGCGGGGTGTAAGGATGAGTGGACACATCGCGGGGTGTAAGGATGAGTGGACACATCGCGGGGTGTAAGGATGAGTGGACACATCGCGGGGTGTAAGGATGAGTGGACACATCGCGGGGTGCATGAATGAGTGGACACATCGCGGGGTGTAAGGATGAGTGGACACATCGCCGGGTGTAAGGATGAGTGGACACATCGCGGGGTGTAAGGGTGAGTGGACACATCGCGGAGTGTAAGGATGAGTGGACACATCGCGGGGTGTAAGGATGAGTGGACACATCGCGGGGTGTAAGGATGAGTGGACACATCGCGGGGTGTAAGGATGAGTGGACACATCGCGGAGTGTAAGGATGAGTGGACACATCGCGGAGTGTAAGGATGAGTGGACACATCACGGGGTGTAAGGATGAGTGGACACATCGCGGAGTGTAAGGATGAGTGGACACATCGCGGGGTGTAAGGATGAGTGGACACATCACCCCGTGTAAGGATGAGTGGACACATCGCGGAGTGTAAGGATGAGTGGACACATCACGGGGTGTAAGGATGAGTGGACACATCGCGGGGTGTAAGGATGAGTGGACACATCGCGGAGTGTAAGGATGAGTGGACACATCGCGGGGTGTAAGGAGGAGTGGACACATCGCGGAGTGTAAGGATGAGTGGACACATCGCGGGGTGTAAGGAGGAGTGGACACATCGCGGAGTGTAAGGATGAGTGGACACATCGCGGGGTGTAAGGATGAGTGGACACATCGCGGGGTGTAAGGATGAGTGGACACATCGCGGAGTGTAAGGATGAGTGGACACATCGCGGGGTGTAAGGATGAGTGGACACATCACGGGGTGTAAGGATGAGTGGACACATCGCGGGGTGTAAGGATGAGTGGACACATCACGGAGTGTAAGGGTGAGTGAACACATCGCGGGGTGTAAGGATGAGTGGACACATCGCGGGGTGTAAGGATGAGTGGACACATCGCGGGGTGTAAGGATGAGTGGACACATCGCGGAGTGTAAGGATGAGTGGACACATCGCGGGGTGTAAGGATGAGTGGACACATCGCGGAGTGTAAGGATGAGTGGACACATCGCGGGCTGTAAGGATGAGTGGACACATCGCGGGGTGTAAGGATGAGTGGACACATCGCGGGGTGTAAGGATGAGTGGACACATCGCGGAGTGTAAGGATGAGTGGACATATCGCGGGGTGTAAGGATGAGTGGACACATCGCGGGGTGTAAGGATGAGTGGACACATCGCGGAGTGTAAGGATGAGTGGACACATCGCTGGGTGTAAGGATGAGTGGACACATCGCGGAGTGTAAGGATGAGTGGACACATCGCGGGGTGTAAGGATGAGTGGACACATCGCGGAGTGTAAGGATGAGTGGACACATCGCGGGGTATAAGGATGAGTGGACACATCGCGGGGTGTAAGGATGAGTGGACACATCGCGGGGTGTAAGGATGAGTGGACACATCGCGGGGTTTAAGGATGAGTGGACACATCGCGGGGTGTAAGGATGAGTGGACACATCGCGGGGTGTAAGGATGAGTGGACACATCGCGGGGTGTAAGGATGAGTGGACACATCGCGGAGTGTAAGGATGAGTGGACACATCGCGGGGTGTAAGGATGAGTGGACACATCACGGGGTGTAAGGATGAGTGGACACATCGCGGGGTGTAAGGATGAGTGGGCACATCACGGAGTGTAAGGGTGAGTGAACACATCGCGGGGTGTAAGGATGAGTGGACACATCGCGGAGTGTAAGGATGAGTGGACACATCGCGGGGTGTAAGGATGAGTGGACACATCGCGGGGTGCAAGGATGAGTGGACACATCACGGGGTGTAAGGATGAGTGGACACATCGCGGGGTGTAAGGATGAGTGGACACATCACGGGGTGTAAGGATGAGTGGACACATCGCGGAGTGTAAGGATGAGTGGACACATCGCGGGGTGTAAGGATGAGTGGACACATCGCGGGGTGTAAGGATGAGTGGACACATCGCGGAGTGTAAGGATGAGTGGACACATCGCGGGGTGTAAGGATGAGTGGACACATCGCGGAGTGTAAGGATGAGTGGACACATCGCGGGGTGTAAGGATGAGTGGACACATCGCGGGGTGTAAGGATGAGTGGACACATCGTGGGGTGTAAGGATGAGTGGACACATCGCGGGGTGTAAGGATGAGTGGACACATCGTGGGGTGTAAGGATGAGTGGACACATCGCGGGGTGTAAGGATGAGTGGACACATCGCGGGGTGTAAGGATGAGTGGACACATCGCGGGGTGTAAGGATGAGTGGACACATCGCGGAGTGTAAGGATGAGTGGACACATCGCGGGGTGTAAGGATGAGTGGACACATCGCGGGGTGTAAGGATGAGTGGACACATCGCGGGGTGTATGATGAGTGGACACATCGTGGAATGTAAGGATGAGTGGACACATCGCGGAGTGTAAGGATGAGTGGACACATCGCGGGGTGTATGATGAGTGGACACATCGCGGGGTGTAAGGATGAGTGAACACATCGCGGGGTGTAAGGATGAGTGGACACATCGCGGAGTGTAAGGATGAGTGGACACATCGCGGAGTGTAAGGATGAGTGGACACATCGCGGAGTGTAAGGATGAGTGGACACATCGCGGGGTGTAAGGATGAGTGGACACATCGCGGGGTGTAAGGATGAGTGGACACATCGCGGGGTGTAAGGATGAGTGGACACATCGCGGAGTGTAAGGATGAGTGGACACATCACGGGGTGTAAGGATGAGTGGACACATCGCGGGGTGTAAGGATGAGTGGACACATCGCGGAGTGTAAGGATGAGTGGACACATCGCGGAGTGTAAGGATGAGTGGACACATCGCGGAGTGTAAGGATGAGTGGACACATCGCGAGGTGTAAGGATGAGTGGACACATCGCGGGGTGTAAGGATGAGTGGACACATCGCGGGGTGTAAGGATGAGTGGACACATCGCGGAGTGTAAGGATGAGTGGACACATCGCGGGGTGTAAGGATGAGTGGACACATCGCGGGGTGTAAGGATGAGTGGACACATCGCGGGGTGTAAGGATGAGTGGACACATCGCGGGGTGTAAGGATGAGTGGACACATCGCGGGGTGTAAGGATGAGTGGACACATCGCGGGGTGTAAGGATGAGTGGACACATCACGGGGTGTAAGGATGAGTGGACACATCGCGGGGTGTAAGGATGAGTGGACACATCGCGGGGTGTAAGGAAGAGTGGACACATCGCGGAGTGTAAGGATGAGTGGACACATCGCGGAGTGTAAGGATGAGTGGACACATCACGGGGTGTAAGGATGAGTGGACACATCGCGGGGTGTAAGGATGAGTGGACACATCGCGGGGTGCATGAATGAGTGGACACATCGCGGGGTGTAAGGATGAGTGGACACATCGCGGGGTGTAAGGATGAGTGGACACATCGCCGAGTGTAAGGATGAGTGGACACATCGCGGGGTGTAAGGATGAGTGGACACATCGCGGAGTGTAAGGATGAGTGGACACATCGCGGAGTGTAAGGATGAGTGGACACATCGCGGGGTGTAAGGAGGAGTGGACACATCGCGGAGTGTAAGGATGAGTGGACACATCGCGGGGTGTAAGGATGAGTGGACACATCGCGGGGTGTAAGGATGAGTGAACACATCGCGGAGTGTAAGGATGAGTGGACACATCGCGGGGTGTAAGGATGAGTGGACACATCGCGGAGTGTAAGGATGAGTGGACACATCGCGGGGTGTAAGGATGAGTGGACACATCACGGGGTGTAAGGATGAGTGGACACATCGCGGGGTGTAAGGATGAGTGGACACATCGCGGAGTGTAAGGATGAGTGGACACATCGCGGGGTGTAAGGATGAGTGGACACATCGCGGGGTGTAAGGATGAGTGGACACATCGCGGAGTGTAAGGATGAGTGGACACATCGCGGGGTGTAAGGATGAGTGGACACATCGCGGAGTGTAAGGATGAGTGGACACATCGCGGGGTGTAAGGATGAGTGGACACATCGCGGGGTGTAAGGATGAGTGGGCACATCGTGGAATGTAAGGATGAGTGGACACATCGCGGGGTGTAAGGATGAGTGGACACATCGCGGGGTGTAAGGATGAGTGGGCACATCGCGGGGTGTAAGGATGAGTGGACACATCGTGGAATGTAAGGATGAGTGGACACATCGCGGAGTGTAAGGATGAGTGGACACATCGCGGGGTGTAAGGATGAGTGGACACATCGCGGGGTGTAAGGATGAGTGGACACATCGCGGGGTGTAAGGATGAGTGGACACATCGCGGAGTGTAAGGATGAGTGGACACATCACGGGGTGTAAGGATGAGTGGACACATCGCGGGGTGTAAGGATGAGTGGGCACATCGCGGGGTGTAAGGATGAGTGGGCACATCGCGGGGTGTAAGGATGAGTGGACACATCGCGGAGTGTAAGGATGAGTGAACACATCGCGGAGTGTAAGGATGAGTGGACACATCACGGGCTGTAAGGATGAGTGGACACATCGCGGGGTGTAAGGATGAGTGGACACATCGCGGAGTGTAAGGATGAGTGGACACATCGCGGGGTGTAAGGATGAGTGGACACATCGCGGGGTGTAAGGATGAGTGGACACATCGCGGGGTGTAAGGATGAGTGGACACATCGCGGAGTGTAAGGATGAGTGGACACATCGCGGGCTGTAAGGATGAGTGGACACATCGCGGGGTGTAAGGATGAGTGGACACATCGCGGGGTGTAAGGATGAGTGGACACATCGCGGGGTGTAAGGATGAGTGGACACATCGCGGAGTGTAAGGATGAGTGGACACATCGCGGGGTGTAAGGATGAGTGGACACATCGCGGGGTGTAAGGATGAGTGGACACATCGCGGGGTGTATGATGAGTGGACACATCGTGGAATGTAAGGATGAGTGGACACATCGCGGAGTGTAAGGATGAGTGGACACATCGCGGGGTGTATGATGAGTGGACACATCGCGGGGTGTAAGGATGAGTGGACACATCGCGGAGTGTAAGGATGAGTGGACACATCGCGGGGTGTAAGGATGAGTGGACACATCGCGGGGTGTAAGGATGAGTGGACACATCGCGGGGTGTATGATGAGTGGACACATCGTGGAATGTAAGGATGAGTGGACACATCGTGGAATGTAAGGATGAGTGGACACATCGCGGGGTGTATGATGAGTGGACACATCGCGGGGTGTAAGGATGAGTGAACACATCGCGGGGTGTAAGGATGAGTGGACACATCGCGGAGTGTAAGGATGAGTGGACACATCGCGGAGTGTAAGGATGAGTGGACACATCACGGGGTGTAAGGATGAGTGGACACATCGCGGGGTGTAAGGATGAGTGGACACATCGCGGAGTGTAAGGATGAGTGGACACATCGCGGAGTGTAAGGATGAGTGGACACATCGCGGAGTGTAAGGATGAGTGGACACATCGCGGAGTGTAAGGATGAGTGGACACATCGCGGGGTGTAAGGATGAGTGGACACATCGCGGGGTGTAAGGATGAGTGGACACATCGCGGGGTGTAAGGATGAGTGGACACATCGCGGGGTGTAAGGATGAGTGGACACATCGCGGGGTGTAAGGATGAGTGGACACATCACGGGGTGTAAGGATGAGTGGACACATCGCGGGGTGTAAGGATGAGTGGACACATCGCGGGGTGTAAGGATGAGTGGACACATCGCGGGGTGTAAGGAAGAGTGGACACATCGCGGAGTGTAAGGATGAGTGGACACATCGCGGAGTGTAAGGATGAGTGGACACATCACGGGGTGTAAGGATGAGTGGACACATCGCGGGGTGTAAGGATGAGTGGACACATCGCGGGGTGCATGAATGAGTGGACACATCGCGGGGTGTAAGGATGAGTGGACACATCGCCGGGTGTAAGGATGAGTGGACACATCGCCGGGTGTAAGGGTGAGTGGACACATCGCGGAGTGTAAGGATGAGTGGACACATCACGGGGTGTAAGGATGAGTGGACACATCGCGGGGTGTAAGGATGAGTGGACACATCGCGGAGTGTAAGGATGAGTGGACACATCGCGGGGTGTAAGGAGGAGTGGACACATCGCGGAGTGTAAGGATGAGTGGACACATCGCGGGGTGTAAGGATGAGTGGACACATCGCGGGGTGTAAGGATGAGTGAACACATCGCGGAGTGTAAGGATGAGTGGACACATCGCGGGGTGTAAGGATGAGTGGACACATCGCGGAGTGTAAGGATGAGTGGACACATCGCGGGGTGTAAGGATGAGTGGACACATCACGGGGTGTAAGGATGAGTGGACACATCGCGGGGTGTAAGGATGAGTGGACACATCGCGGAGTGTAAGGATGAGTGGACACATCGCGGGGTGTAAGGATGAGTGGACACATCGCGGGGTGTAAGGATGAGTGGACACATCGCGGAGTGTAAGGATGAGTGGACACATCGCGGGGTGTAAGGATGAGTGGACACATCGCGGAGTGTAAGGATGAGTGGACACATCGCGGGGTGTAAGGATGAGTGGACACATCGCGGGGTGTAAGGATGAGTGGGCACATCGTGGAATGTAAGGATGAGTGGACACATCGCGGGGTGTAAGGATGAGTGGACACATCGCGGGGTGTAAGGATGAGTGGGCACATCGCGGGGTGTAAGGATGAGTGGACACATCGTGGAATGTAAGGATGAGTGGACACATCGCGGAGTGTAAGGATGAGTGGACACATCGCGGGGTGTAAGGATGAGTGGACACATCGCGGGGTGTAAGGATGAGTGGACACATCGCGGGGTGTAAGGATGAGTGGACACATCGCGGAGTGTAAGGATGAGTGGACACATCACGGGGTGTAAGGATGAGTGGACACATCGCGGGGTGTAAGGATGAGTGGGCACATCGCGGGGTGTAAGGATGAGTGGGCACATCGCGGGGTGTAAGGATGAGTGGACACATCGCGGAGTGTAAGGATGAGTGAACACATCGCGGAGTGTAAGGATGAGTGGACACATCACGGGCTGTAAGGATGAGTGGACACATCGCGGGGTGTAAGGATGAGTGGACACATCGCGGAGTGTAAGGATGAGTGGACACATCGCGGGGTGTAAGGATGAGTGGACACATCGCGGGGTGTAAGGATGAGTGGACACATCGCGGAGTGTAAGGATGAGTGGACACATCGCGGGCTGTAAGGATGAGTGGACACATCGCGGGGTGTAAGGATGAGTGGACACATCGCGGGGTGTAAGGATGAGTGGACACATCGCGGAGTGTAAGGATGAGTAGACACATCGCGGGGTGTAAGGATGAGTGGACACATCGCGGGGTGTAAGGATGAGTGGACACATCGCGGGGTGTAAGGATGAGTGGACACATCGCGGGGTGTAAGGATGAGTGGACACATCGCGGGGTGTAAGGATGAGTGGACACATCACGTGGTGTAAGGATGAGTGGACACATCGCGGAGTGTAAGGATGAGTGGACACATCGCGGGGTGTAAGGATGAGTGGACACATCGCGGGTTGTAAGGATGAGTGGGCACATCGCGGGGTGTAAGGATGAGTGGACACATCGCGGGGTGTAAGGATGAGTGGACACATCGCGGAGTGTAAGGATGAGTGGACACATCGCGGGGTGTAAGGATGAGTGGACACATCGCGGGGTGTAAGGATGAGTGGACACATCGCGGGGTGTAAGGATGAGTGGGCACATCGCGGGGTGTAAGGATGAGTGGACACATCGCGGGGTGTAAGGATGAGTGGACACATCGCGGGGTGTAAGGATGAGTGGACACATCGCGGAGTGTAAGGATGAGTGGACACATCGCGGGGTGTAAGGATGAGTGGACACATCGCGGGGTGTAAGGATGAGTGGACACATCGCGGGGTGTAAGGATGAGTGGACACATCGCGGGGTGTAAGGATGAGTGGACACATCGCGGGGTGTAAGGATGAGTGGACACATCGCGGGGTGTAAGGATGAGTGGACACATCGCGGAGTGTAAGGATGAGTAGACACATCGCGGGGTGTAAGGATGAGTGGACACATCGCGGGGTGTAAGGATGAGTGGACACATCGCGGAGTGTAAGGATGAGTGGACACATCGCGGGGTGTAAGGATGAGTGGACACATCGCGGGGTGTAAGGATGAGTGGACACATCGCGGGGTGTAAGGATGAGTGGACACATCGCGGAGTGTAAGGATGAGTGGACACATCGCGGGGTGTAAGGATGAGTGGGCACATCGCGGGGTGTAAGGATGAGTGGACACATCGCGGGGTGTAAGGATGAGTGGACACATCGCGGAGTGTAAGGATGAGTGGACACATCGCGGAGTGTAAGGATGAGTGGACACATCGCGGGGTGTAAGGATGAGTGGACACATCGCGGGGTGTAAGGATGAGTGGACACATCGCGGGGTGTAAGGATGAGTGGACACATCGCGGGGTGTAAGGATGAGTGGACACATCGCGGAGTGTAAGGATGAGTGGACACATCGCGGAGTGTAAGGATGAGTGGACACATCGCGGGGTGTAAGGATGAGTGGACACATCGCGGGGTGTAAGGATGAGTGAGCACATCGCGGGGTGTAAGGATGAGTGGACACATCGCGGGGTGTAAGGATGAGTGAACACATCGCGGGGTGTAAGGATGAGTGGACACATCGCGGGGTGTAAGGATGAGTGGACACATCGCGGGGTGTAAGGATGAGTGAACACATCGCGGGGTGTAAGGATGAGTGGACACATCGCGGGGTGTAAGGATGAGTGGACACATCGCGGAGTGTAAGGATGAGTGGACACATCGCGGAGTGTAAGGATGAGTGGACACATCGCGGGGTGTAAGGATGAGTGGACACATCGCGGGGTGTAAGGATGAGTGAGCACATCGCGGGGTGTAAGGATGAGTGGACACATCGCGGGGTGTAAGGATGAGTGAACACATCGCGGGGTGTAAGGATGAGTGGACACATCGCGGGGTGTAAGGATGAGTGGACACATCGCGGAGTGTAAGGATGAGTGGACACATCGCGGAGTGTAAGGATGAGTGGACACATCGCGGGGTGTAAGGATGAGTGGACACATCACGGGGTGTAAGGATGAGTGGACACATCACGGGGTGTAAGGATGAGTGGACACATCGCGGAGTGTAAGGATGAGTGGATGCACTAAATGGATTGGCGTCGAATGATGGGACAATAATTAAATGGAACTGTGTTATGACAAATGATAAAAATACTCCTTCCGTCAGCTTAGCACATGATTACAACGCGGGAGCTGACAATGAGCTGAAATGATTAAATGTACTACATGAATTGACGACTGGGTTGCGACAAAAGGGCAAAAATACTCCTTCCACCAGCTTGGAAGCTGACTGAGTTGAAATGATTCATTGTAAATGATTTGATGCTGGCATATTTTTGTCTTAGATTCATCCCAGAGAGCCGGGATGATGACAAGAGTGATGAGCTAGCGAGTATGTCATTCGCCAGGCCTGGTCAGACCCACGGGAAGCCCACGAGAAGCCCGCGACCCCCAGCCCCCCTCCCCCACCACCACCACCGACACCCTCACCATGCCTGTGCCAGTGTTGTACCATGGGATGAGATCAAAGTCCTGGCAAAAGTAGAAATCCAGGAAAGGAAGGACTGAAGGATTTTCCGCTGGGAGGCCCGTTTACATGGCAACAGCAGAGGGTGTTGGGGAGGGCAGGGCAGAGGGTGGTGGCGAGGGGGGGGGGCAGATTAGGCAGAATCCTCTTCCCCAGTGCACTATCAGATAGATGGAAACCGTGACGTTTTATCAAGATAATTGCTGGCACTGTTTTGGATAGAAATAGCCAACGGGGATTTGGTTACTCATGAAAGGTCGCTTTGTCCCGGCGGGGAGGCTGGCGACTGGCTACGGAATGGGACACCAGTCCCGCGGGGAGGATTCAGCGCGTCAGCCAATCAATAGCGGAAGCCATCGCCTTAAGCCGCCGGGTATGGTGGTGGAGTGGCGCGGATTAGGTACTTCTGTTAAGTGCCACTCCCCCTCCCCGCCCCTCCCCAGCGTGGGCATGGCGACAGGGTGTGTGACGTCATTTACTGTTACAGAACCACATACCGATGTAACATCCGGATCTCACAGCAGGCCACGTGGTGGCATGGATAATGGATCCCCTCTCTGACCCCTCCCCCACCATCATGTGATCGGTCTATTTTATTAGTTCAGCCCAGCAAATAATGTTAGGGGTAATGTTTTTTTTTTCCATTTTGTTACATAATATTTACTCTGCGAAGAACCAAGGGTTTGGTATCTCCCGCCTTTTAGAAAAACTGCTGACTGGTTTCTAAAGATAATGCTTTCAACAAATCATAAACACATTGCCAACTTAACGGTCTATAGATATTGATGGCATTGTATAGTATCTTTGCTGGAATTTTCTGTAGCACCATAGGCCAATGGTCTTTTATTACAAAGAAATGAAATGTTAATCTTTTAGGCCGCTTTTGTGCACACATGGGCTAAACTGGGCCAAAAAATCTCCTGGGACGACGAAGGATGAATGTATGAAAGATGCCCCTTATTAGGTGTTTGGTCTCTCATTCGAATTCAGTACTTATTGCTCTGCGGTATAGTGCGCTATAGGCCCCCTTTAGTACAAAAAAGGCCTGTTGATTCCACGTCACATGGTGGGTTATGGATTCTGTATCTGAATCCCGTGTTGGGTATCAATACGGGTCAAGGTCATGGGTCTGGATACATCCGTCGGTTATGACACGGGATAGGGATGGCTTTCTGGATTCAACGCCCAGCAAACGGACGACTTGGGGTAAGTGAGTATTGCGATCTATGGAGTTCCGTGTGGCTTAAGGGCATGACTGTCACGCTCCAGCCCTCCGTCATGTGATGGGTCAAGGGTCTACTTATCTCGAGTCTTCACATGAAGAGTTAGTTCATGCACTTTAGGAAATACATACCTCTTGGCAGCGTGTATTCTGCCAGAGATTAGTTCAATACTAATACTATTACAATACGAAAAGGCAAAAGATATATCTTTTTTTATCTCTATATGCATATATATAGATGAATGCTTAGATTAACGCTATGATATATACCCTTCACACGGTTTCAACTAGTATCCTTTCACCGCAATAGACAAAACTTACAACCGCGGATGAATGCATCATGCTCACAGCTGTATCAATAACTGCCACGGCTTTATGCAAAGCAGACCTGTATTTCTATCAGTGTAGAGAGCGGACACAATCGCCCATCCATCCAGAAGCAACCTCCGCCATGGCGCCTTCCGCCCAACCCCAAGAGGAGGGTGTTTACATAGGCTGGGCCAACAGAACGCAGAACCCACTCGGCAGTGGCCACATAATAGCTGGGGGCATAAACTATGCACCGGTCTTACCCCCATAGATCTCCTTGAGTGGTGTTTACTCGGCGCTTTCCTCTTTGACACAAGCGCTTTCATTACATATGGGCCAACCCGACTATTTACTGAAGGACCCTTCGTCGAAATGGGATTGATCGGTTCACCGATCATAATATTATATGACAAGGATACAGAGGAGCTAGAGTCCTTTCCCTTCTCCCTGTCCCCATTGGTTCGATGGCTTAACTATGGCATTTTAACTTCTGGGGCGTCATATCGGGGCAATGGGAACGGTCAAAGTTGAGTGGAACCAGGTCTCCCCTACTCATTGCGAAACAAATTAAACAGAGATCGAACCACGCGCCGGCTGAAAACATCTTAACATTTAAAAAGAATAAAATTAGTACATGGTCGATGTGATAAACATGTCTCAGTTGATACAATGGCTGGATGATAAGTACAGCGACAACAACGCGAATGGTTAAGTGGATGTGGTTAACCCACAGAACGGCAAGAAGCGCTGAGCCACCATAGACGATGTACTCAGTAGTCCTTCCACAAGAGGTTCGGTTTTCATGTAAGAGGTCAAAGAAAAATCGAATAGTGTAGTAAATTCTTGGCGTGATTAATACGTAAGCTACTCTGAAGCAAAGGTTTGCCCTGGCATGGACATGATTAATAGCTATACTTGGAAACCGCGGCGCTGGAAATACCGACCGAGAACTACAAAACCAATCTGTGCCACATGTTGGTACGTCCTCTAGGCGCCGGATATGAGCCAAATGGCTGCGGTGTGCCCCGAGGCTAAAGACACACAAAAACCTACTCATAATGTGAGATCCCATGTTGCCATGAGCGACAAAAAACGACCATCAGAACAACCGGAACCCTCAATTCGGAACTACTATTGGCGCCATCTGCCGAGAGAGTGAGATGAACAAAAAGAGCCATTCTGTTCTCCGACAATGAGAATCGATAGAGAAACAGAAAGAATAGGAAAGAACGACGCGTTATCCTTACTCGACGCAATAATGCTGCTCATACCGACAAGGAACTTATAAAAATTCCCACATGCTTGGGGTTTAGCACCCAGCAGAGCAGCTATGATGTCCCTTTGAGCTCATAATGCACATGTTATGTTCCAGTGTATTTTTTGCCCAGATCCCATGCGGAGAGTCTGTCTTGGCTGGGGTGCAGCTAACTAAAACACCAACCAGATAACCCCAGTACTCCCCGCAATGCCGCCGCCGACAAGAGGGGCCAGCATCCGAGGCCAACAATGCAAAACATGGGCGACCTTTTCCGGAGCACATGCATATCAATCATGGTGAATGCATAACGTCCAGGGCCGTATTCATAATCTCCTCGTAATTTAGTCATTGCTCGTTGTGGTGGGTCGCATGATTAAGAAATCCTCTTCCACTCATATAATTTTAGCACTTTCTTAATTCAGAAAATCGACTTTTTGGATGACTACTTATTTATTTTGAACCCGATAATCGCTCGCCAAATCAGCCTTCAGTCTTGCAATTAACATATGGTATAGAAATTAGTACATTTAATAATTAAAAGGAAATTAAACTAAATGAATGTCTTAGCTTTCATCCTCGTCGCATTGAGGCGGAGGCGTGGATGAATGTGTACGTTAGACCACCCTTAAACGCGTTAAACACGGCGGTGGCCGAATATACCCCCCAACTCCGTCCATAATGTCCTATTCCGAGGCGAAGTATTCGGCCCAGGCCGTGTCGAACTTCCGGGCCATGTCGTAACCGGGTCCTTCTGGGGTAAATAAATGGCCAGACAATACGGAAAGATAACCAACGGGCAAAGTAACTACCGGTCTGACGCAGACCCGTGAGAAAGAGTCACTCCAACAAACGACCCTCCAGTGACCCTTTAATTAAAGATCAGACCTCTGAGTGAGTCATGCATGCTAGAGTGTATAGGCGAGAAGATCCCGCACGGACCTACCATGGCAGGCGTGGGTCGCCGGTGACAAGGACACAAGGGTTGTTCTCCTCCATGAATCACCCAATGTACCTAATGGGGATACCGCGTGGGGGGTGGGAATGACCCACCGACGGGTCCAGTGGCTGGCAGCGTCACCCACTCTATCCCTGTCGTCCAAGTATTCCCTGAATTCGGTGGTTCAGACGCCGCTTGACTTATGGGTATGTGAGATCAAACACACGTTAGGCCGTGAAGCGTGGACGTGGTATTGAAATGTATGGGTCAACCAATTCACGTCTATGGATTAACGTATTCACGTATGATGCTTCAAGTATTCACGCCTATGGGTTGGCGTATTCACGTATGAGTCTTGAAGTATTCACGCCTATGGGTTCAAGTATTCACGTATGAGGCTTGAAGTATTCACGCCTATGGGTTGGCGTATTCACGTATGAATATTGAAGTATTCACGCCTATGGGTTCAAGTATTCGCGCAGACGGGTTAACGTATTCATGTATTCACGCCTATGGGTTCAAGTATTCGCGCAGACGGGTTAACGTATTCATGTATTCACGCAAATGAGTTAACGTATTCACGTCAATAGTCTAATGTATTCACGCCTATGGGCTGACGTATTCAAGCCTATGGGTTGACGTATTCACGCCTATGGGTTGACGTATTCACGCCTATGGGCTGACGTATTCCAGCCTATGGGTTGACGTATTCACGCCTATGGCTTGACGTATTCAGGCCTATGGGTTGACGTATTCACGCCTATACGTTATAGGCGGATCCCAGGCGATGCTATTATCCATTATGAGCCAGCACTGATTATCCTCCGCGGGACGTCAAACGCGAGTCTAGCGTCAAGCACGATACATTCCACCCAGCCAGAGTGTCGCCAGCAATAATACATCCAGTTGATGATGCTGTTGCTACAGTACATTCCTCCTCCTCATCCTCTCTGAATATGCAGGTGTGGGTGGCCTCGCAGACCGTAGACAGAGCCCACGGGACACACTGGCGAGGGTGGGACAGCCAGACCAGACCTCCGGTGGTGGCTGGCGTGCTGGGTGTGGGGGGGGGCGGGTCTAGGCAGTCACCAGGGTACAGCGACGACAAGACACGGTGTGGAGCTTCTGGGGCCAACAGTCAGTCTCCCAGCGGAAGATCCATACTGCGGCGCCAACTCGATGGGTAGAGAGAGGGGGGAGGAGAGGGGGGGGGGGGGGTGTTGGCTGGCTCAGGCAGCATCAGCAGCATCAGCGACAGCATCAGCGCTGGTCGTTACGTCACTGACCAGAGCCCAAACCCCCGGGAAAGACGCCCAGGCCATCCATCCATCCATCCACAGAGGTAGTGTGTGATCCTGCCGCCGGTTGCGCTGTCTGTCCGGTTGTCGATATAATAATATCCCCACGCCGGGGCGGTGCCTGTCGCCCGCCGGGGAGATGGAGATGGGGATGGCGATGGGGTGAGCGCTGGCGGTGTACGCGAGGGGAGGAGACGCAGTCGGCTACTACTGACTGTGGGTGGGTTGCGTGGACTCGTGGGTTTGTTCGATCATTCGTTCCCTGCCCGCCGTGCCAGGCTCCAGGCAGAGCGAAGACCCTGCGGCCGTCCCGAGACCCAAGCCTGCCCCCCCCCCCCACCCCTACCAGACCCCTGCTCGTCTCCCACCCACCCTCCGTTTTCCGCTCTCATTCGCCCATAATACAATTCCTTCCTCATCCAACCTCCCAGAGCCACGTCTACGTCATGTCACCCCCCCCCCCCCACACCAGATTCTGGCACAGCCCCCTCCCCCCCCCCCCTCGCCGGCTCTGCCCTCCCCTGGCACACGCCCACCTCCTGGAAGCACTGAAAGCCATCTCCACAGGTCGGCTGCATAATCCATGAGGCAGGAGGGAGCCAGGGCGGGCAGCGAACGGCCAGTATGGGGGGAAGGGGAGGGGGCGGGGAGTGGGAGGAGGCAGGGGAAGGAGGCGGGTAGTGGGAGCTAGGGTGGGCAGGGGAGGGGGTGGGGGGAGGAGGCGGGGAGTGGGAGCCAGGGCGGGCAGGGAGCGGCCAGTGTGGGTAGAGGAGGCGGGGGGTGGGAGGAGGCAGGGAGTGGGAGGAGGCGGGGAGTGGGACCTAGGGCGGGCAGGGGGAAGGGAGGGGGCGGGGAGTGGGAGGAGGCAGGGGAAGGAGGCGGGTAGTGGGAGCTAGGGTGGGCAGGGGACGGGGTGGGGGGAGGAGGCGGGGAGTGGGAGCCAGGGCGGGCAGGGAGCGGCCAGTGTGGGTAGAGGAGGCGGGGGGTGGGAGGAGGCAGGGAGTGGGAGGAGGCGGGGAGTGGGACCTAGGGCGGGCAGGGGGAAGGGAGGGGGCGGGGAGTGGGCTCTCTCGGCCCAGCGCCCCCCGCCCCCTCCCCCTCCCCTCAGCCAGACACTAGCGGTGTTCGGTCCACAGAATACACGCACAGCCCCAACACAATACGGATGGAATCTCTCGCCGCGCCACTTTACTAGGGGGAGAAGGGGAGAGGGAGGAGGGGGGGGGGGGCAACAAGAGGACCCAGGATCGTTATAAGAAGTGGGACATTCACTCAGCCAGTAGCGATACGACTCATTCAGGGTTAAATACCTCATTATGCCGGCCCAGTCAGACCGCGGTACAGGGAGGGGGATTGGGGTGGGGGGTCATAATGTGGTCGGCCATTGTGGCCATGGGTTCGAATCCCCCTGGTAAACTAAGTGTATGGTTAGTTAGGTTTGATACGTTAAAGCTGTTTAAACAGCAATTTTTCACTCGCATTATGATTTTCGAAATATTTTGGAAAAACCTTCTGGAAACATTGTCTGACTGTAAATGATAACTCGATGAGAAATGTAAAAAAAAGTAACAAACTGGCTTCATGTGCGCAGTTTGATGATGAAGTGCACAAGAAAGCCTACTGTAATTTTAAGGTATTTTCACGAGTCAATTGACCCCATATGGAGACTATGTATGCAGAACATACATACATACATACGAGTCTGTAATGTACATACTATCAAAGACCTTACTATGATCATCATACTAAGGTCTTTGATACTATGTACATCACAGACTCGTGCCGGCCTCATCCGGTCAACAAAGGAAACATACGAACGTAGCTGGTTCCCGGAGAGGGGGAGCGAGGATCCAGGCACTCCGGGAGACAGGATATGGATGGATGGGTCACCCTGGAGTCCGGGTTCACATGGAGCTGGCCATCGGGAGTAGGATAAGGGAAGGGAGGGAGGGAGGGGGGGGGGGGGAGGAGGTCCGCAGCTCATTTCATCAGGGTTCACAAGAATCTGGCACGAGGGTGGGATGTGGTAACTGAAGGGATACCAGGGCAGTGGGGGGGGGGGGGGGGGGGGGTCAGCATCTTACTGCATCCAGGGGTTCACATGGATCTGGCTAAACAGGGCTACATGAGGGGCATGGAGTGGAAGTGGAGGGAGCAGCATCCCATCCCATGGCGTCCTGGTTTTTCCCGATTCGGTCGATCTGGAGCAGAGCGGGCGATCCCCCCGGATAAACAGACTTCACAAGGATCTGGTTAGCAGGATGCGGGCAGCGGCAGGAATAACACCTCCCGCCGCCCCGCTCGGGGGGGGGGGGTGAGGGGGCAAGGATCTAAGCCACCTGGATCGGCTCCAGAATCCCAGAGTCACAAAGGCACGGAGGGCCGTGTCCTATCGAACTCTGGATCCAACCCTTTTTGCCCTCACTCCACTCCAGATTCGTTTTGGATCTTGAAACTGGTACTAAAGTCTGCACTAAACTAGGGCCTCAAGCAAATATGATGCTTGTAGCCGTAGAACAGGACTTGATCCAGACGGCCTTGCAATCCAGACCCTTAAGATAAGGACTCGCATTCCAGGACTTAAGGATGAGGAATCCTGACTAGGGGTCAGTGGGTAGCGTGTGGCTATTATCCTCTCTGATCTGCCAGGCCAGCCCAAGCGGCCGGTGCGTGGTTCAAGCCCCGCCCGTAGAAATGCCGTGCAGCATAAAGATTTAATGTCACAGAGACCTCTCTACCTTAAAGCTGCTTATTCAGCAATTTTCCACCTTTTTCTTTTGACAAAATGTCTTGCACACATTACCTAACAGTGTGAGTGTTAACTCGTAGCGTAGTGTAGCGTGGTACACAAGAAAGTCACACAAGACATGCACCAGTTTCGCCAAAACAAGTCGTTTATACGCTAAGAACCTAAATACCTAATTCCCATTCAAAGCATTTTGAACAATTATCAGAGAAAATGTGGCTGTATGGGTAACTCTATCTGTTATTTATAACATACGGAAGCAATCGTCCAATCACGATTACAGTGAGAACTGGAACAAAGAACATGAATCTGAGAATGAGGAGGCACTCCGTAAAACTGATATTTCAGGGCATCGCGATTGTCAATCCAGAACAAGCTAAAAAGGCGACCAATATTCGCATCAATCGAAAAGGGGAAGGATAGATCGGTGCCATGTCTCCACGGGTACCCCGTTAATTTATTCACGGAAAGGGATCTTGATCCCGCACGAGCACAGACAGATACTCGCAGAGTGGGGTGCCAACCCCCGTCACGATGGTTGGCCCGGCAGAGCGCATTCCACACAGCCGACTGCGCTCACCCCCTCCAAACCACTTCATCAGTTCACAACATATCAGAGCCGTTCCAGGGGTGAGGGGAGAGTGGTAAAGGGGCGGTGAGGGTAAGGGGGAAGGTGGGGGTGGGGGTGGGGGGGATTAGGTCCGCAGTCTGCAGATATAAACCAACGACAGACCGGTTGGTGGGAGAAACGAGAGGCACCTAAACTGCCTTGGCCTTGTTTTACACCCTAGTAGAATATACAAATCCCCTTGCTTAGAGCGCCACGCCACGACCTTCCCGACCAGTGCATCATCTGTCCAACCCACACCCCGAAGACGCCCATTAATTACAACAAGGATTGTGGAAGATCCCATACAAGCTTCGATTACAATGCCAAAGAACGCTATCTAGCACTATTTGTATTGTCTGACTATACTAGCTCGTGCTTTGTGAGGTTTCACGGGGCCGTTATGATTGCCATCCATCCACGCTGGTCGTGCGCTTGGGTGCTTGCGGGGTCACATAGCTCACAAAGAATATGAGTGAGAGATCGATAGAATGTGAGTGGTGGGGTCGACCCCCCCCCCCCCCCCCTCCCCACGCCCCTAGAATTTCCCTAGTGAGTATAAGAATCAATTGGTGAAATTATCCGTCAGCAATATCACCCATGAAGACACTAATACACTAATCTTGCCAGCAGTGGCGGATCCAAGGAGAAAGGGCGTGGAGGGGGGGGGGGGGGAGAGGGCGGGGAGGGGGGGGGGGGGTTAAGCGCCCCCTTAAGCGAGGGGATTGTAAGGATTATTAAGTCGACATATTTTCAATTTCAACCACCCAAGTTCGCAAGTTTTCAGCGACCTCCTACCCCCTTTGAAATACAAAGATCCGTTCCTGGTCAGCGTTGATCAGTGTAACTACTGCGAGTAAAAATAAAATGTCTTTACACAAAGCAATTTTTATATTATCCATGTTACCATCAATAAACATTAGGACGTCCGCAGTTTATCGTCAAGCACCAAAGGATACAAAGAGAACTGTGATGATGTACATCGGGGAGGGGAGGGGCCACATTGTGTACACAGTGTGTAAAGGGTCAGGGCGATATCGCCTGGACGGTCTTTATCGAATAAGTGCTCCATGCGAGACGCCAGCGGTAACAGTTTAACGGTTTAATAGCGACAGCGCACTGTCAACACACACACTTGTTTATCTATTACCCCGAGGCGGGTGTGCACACCCACAACCGTTACAGTAACTGTACCAATTGAAGTCGGTCGGTACGCCATCCCATTATAAGTAATAGCCACATTCCACACGCTATCCTCGCACGCACCGTTCATGATGCAAGGCCTGTCGGACCCCCCCCCCCCCCCCCCCCGCTCCCCCTCCCCGACTTATACTGCTATTCCCCATTGTACGATTGTTACTGAATCATTCATTGGACAGCTTGGATTTGGGGTTCGCTTTTACATCATCGACTGCAGATTTAAGGGTTCATGAGATGGTGTTTTTTACCGTTTTTGCACAAAGGCTGAATTGGGCCAATATGAATCTCCCGAGACGGTGACAGCTCAATCGCTTAAACGTGCCCAATGTTAGGTGCCGGGACCCGTCTTCAAACCCAAGACCTATTGATACTACTACACCAGGGGGGCCCGGTTGGGGGTTCAAACTCCACGTGGGTCTGGAGCTGTTTCATCCGTTGATTGCTTGTATATTCAGGACGCTGTAACCACTTTTGGTCATATCGCATCAATGGGAGAAGGAAGGGAGGTGGAGCCATGTCCCGGGGGTAACCCCCTACTCTTTGCGAAGAAGGACATGGGATCTTTATCCTCCGACCACAAAGACATGGCCACTGCGGGGGTCCAACCACAGATCTACGTGCCGTTAGGCTCTCAGGTGACCAGAGCACTCAAGGCGAGCGCTCTAACCCACTGAGCTACCGGGCCGGTCCCGTTTCATTCCTTGATCTCATTGTCCTAGCTGCCCCTTGGCCCCTTGGCCCCATGGCCCCATGTGGCCCGCGTGTGCACTGTGACAGATCTAAGGCACCAACCCATGCACCCAGACAGGCCGCATAAGCCTTTCACAGCCATCGTTATAGATAGATGACAAAATATCGATTGGGCCAGACACCTCTCGTTTATAGCATTATCAGCCTAAAGAATGTACACAAATCGATACTATATGGTCATCGATTATATTTCGTTTACCTTACAATTAGTATAATAGACAAGTTGGCCCTCCAAATATTGACTAATGCTTGTCATTTATGGCCTCTGATTTGGTTGACTTTTTTTAAGGTCAGGCCATTTATAGCGAAACAGATATTGCTTTGCACATAACAAACAGTTTAATGACATTCAACACGCCAGAGGCAATGCAAGCCCATAGCAAACTACCATTAAGACACTTACCATAGCTGAGTACAGCAGCCAGTAACGCCAGGCTTATGGCGAGTTTATAGCAAGGGGCAGCGCACAAGGGGGGGGGGGGGGTGGGGGGTTACACAGCGGGGTCTGACGCCCCACAGCACAGACCCACAGCCCCTCCAGCCATCGCCAATGGTTGAGTGGGTGCAGGGATGCTATCCAAAACGCACGACGCGTGACGTTATCCAGATGGTCCTGCTTCCTAAAAATCCTCTTGCTGTGTCCTGAAGTCCGAGTA